>OZ010744.1:120997488-121597488 GCA_963932245.1 Tachinus rufipes | reverse complement strand
TTACAATTAATTGCAATTGCATTAATTCACGTTTTGTTTGCAGAGGGGTTGAATTAATTATAAATACGAATTGTTTTTGTTTACCTTAATTAACTTAACCTTCAAAAAACATGCTTAAAAGTGCTGAATAGCAAAAAACAATTGATAAAGTAAGAAAAGTAGAAAATAAAGGCGCGAAATTATGCATGCACGCAGCTCGCGTTATGTAAGAGAAACGTGCGAAAATCGCTGATAGGTAGTGAACGCCTTGGATAAAACTCAAACAAAAATCATTTAAAACAAATTTTGTTTTGATTACGCAACGAATAAAGAGGTCTACGGACCGCACAACCTAAACATTATTAATTTTTTTTAAATAATACGCATACTAATCTTTACAATCTCCATAACACATGCCGCGAGGTGAGGTCATTAAACTGTGCAGATATCGCACTTTATTTCGCTCACCTAAGTAGATAAGATTGGTGCAATAGACGATAAGAAATTTTCGGGGAGAGAGAGCTATGAACTGTAAAGTGTTTTTCAAATGAAATATTTTATTGAATAAATTTGACATTGTAATATTGTGAAGAGATTGTATATGGTTTTTGTAGATTAATCTCGTTTTGAGATAAATGCTCGCGCTCTTTTCTCGTCGGTTCTTTTAGTGCGGCGCGCGCTTGTTCATGAATGAGATGCACCTGAAATGGACTTAAGATGCACATTGAATAACCAATAGGGAGAGAGGGGAGCGCACGCTTATTGGATTGAGAGATAGGCTCCACCCGAGAACAACTTAAGTCACAGTTGAGTAACGTATATAAGCTTTTGGTTTAGTGTTAGTATAGCATTGACACTCATGCACTGGCTGAAGACTCGTGCAGGGTGCAAAATATACGCGATTGTGTTTATCTCGTAGTGAAATTATTTTAAAATACGATGTTCGTTTACAGTTTCTTGTGGCTGTGGAGTGTTTTGTTGCGGGAAGTGTCTGCGAATATTCTCCTTGTATTTTTCGGTGTGCTCGTGGTTGTAAGGACATTTCAAATATTGAGGGAGGTAAAGACATTACCGCCAGGACCATGGGGTTTACCGATATTAGGCTCGCTTCCGTTTCTCAAAGGTGATTTACATTTACACTTTCGAGATTTAACCCATAAATACGGTTCATTATTCTGCACAAGACTCGGTTCGCAATTAATCGTGGTTTTAAGTGATTACAAAACCATAAGGGATGCATTCCGTAAAGAAGAATTCACCGGCAGACCCACAACCGAATTCACAAACATATTGGGAGGATACGGTAAGTCAGAGCGGAGCACATTACTTATGCGTGACACACTTTTCACAACCTTCCCGCAGCCTTGACAGTTCATCAGTAAAAGTAACCCTCTTTTATTACAGGCGTCATTAACACCGAAGGCAAATTATGGAAAGACCAACGCCGATTCTTGCACGATCGTTTAAGGCATTTCGGAATGACCTATATCGGTTCGCGTAAATCACAAATGGAAGGAAGGATCATGAAAGAGGTTGAGGAATTTTTAACCGTATTAAAAGCGCAAAAAGGAGCCCCCACTGATTTAAATCCGATTCTCGCTGTTTCAATTTCTAATGTTATTTGTGATATTATTATGTCGGTTAGATTTTCGCATAACGATTCGAGATTTAGAAGATATATGGATTTAATCGATGAAGGTTTTAAATTATTCGGTTCAATGAGCCCCGTTTTATTCATTCCAATTTTAAAATATCTACCGGGTTTAAAGAAAACCCGTCAAAAAATCGAACAGGTAAATAATTAATTAATTTAATTGAATAAAAATATTCAAATTTATATAATTACAGAATCGCGAAGAAATGGGAACTTTTTTGCAAGAAACCATCGACGAACATCGCAAATCATTCGATGCAAGTCATTTAAGAGATCTCCTCGATACTTATTTATACGAAATTCAGAAAGCGGACGAAGAAGGCACAGGACATCACCTATTCGAAGGAAGGGATCACGGTAATTAATCAAATTAATTTTAATTAAATTTGAATCTAATTAATTATTGACTTAGATCGTCAAATGCAACAAATCATGGGGGATTTATTCTCAGCCGGTATGGAAACAATTAAATCCTCTCTACAATGGGCGGTTTTATTCATGCTGCATCATCCTGAAGTGATGCGTGCTGTTCAGGAAGAATTGGATCAAGTTGTCGGTAGGCATAGATTGCCTAAATTAGAAGACCTTGCTTATCTTCCCGTTACCGAATCGACGATACTTGAAGTGCTGAGAAGATCCAGTATAGTGCCCATGGGAACAACACACGCCCCTACCAGGTAAGATTGGGTCAAAATTTGCACCTGCTAAAAAAGTGAAAGTCGTACAGATGATAAAAAAATATATATATATAAAATAACGAGCCAGAGTTCGATGAACTGTGCGTGCGCTCGCAGACGGACGATTTCTCAACAATTTCGTAACGGACAATACACTTTTATATAATCAAAAAATTTATTTCATTTACAGAGACCTGAATCTCAACGGTTATAGACTACCACAGAACGCGCAAGTAGTTCCTCTACTTCACGCAGTCCATATGAATCCAGATCTTTGGGAAGAACCGGAACGTTTCAATCCGTCCAGATTTATAAACGCAGAGGGTAAAGTAACAAAACCGGAATACTTCCTGCCGTTCGGTGTGGGTAGAAGGATGTGTTTGGGAGAGGTTTTAGCACGTATGGAAATATTTCTATTCTTCAGTTCCTTCTGCCACACATTCGATCTATCCGTACCGGAAGGTGAAACGTTACCCAGTTTAAAAGGTAACGCGGGCGTCACAATCAATCCAAATCCTTTCAACATTTGTTTGAAAGCGCGACCAATGGATTGGGATAATATCAATAACAATAATACAAATAGTACAATCAGATCAGCAGGAAGTCATTGATTCAGGATTGTGCCTGACTGGTGCAGGCTACATTCTAGAGCACGGTGATTGAAACAGATTCCTATAGGATTCAACCAAATCCTTTACAGACAGTGTTGCTGAACTAAGAGAAAGATGAAGAATAAAAGAAAGTGTACTTAGTATCCATATGAGATCTCCGACCGAGCATTCGGCTGTGCAAAGTGTTCATACTCATTTAGTATTCATATATTTAGTTTTAACTAGTCACCACAAAAGATGCAATGCCAACATTTTTTAATATTTTAACATTGATTATTTTATTAAAATCAAATTTGAAAACATTGTTGGCGCTGCATAGAGTAACTCAACGTTACCTAAGAAAACCAGTGCTTTTATTATAGATCGGAATCATTCACCATCTGATCTAACATTAGCATTTTTTTAATATGTAAGATTTTTGTACATATTTTAGTTATTTTTTTAATGTGTTGTAAATATATTGTATTTGTTTGTTTGTATTATGTCTTTTCTTAAGTAATTCAATAAGAAAGCGTGATTATTTAATATTATTTGTTATTTTATTATTTTAAAAAATACAAACCAGATGAAGATGAATAAATTATTATTTTTAATTTATATTTTTTTACAATAAATAATCTTTTAAATGCTCAATCAGTATATTTCCCTATTCCCACACACTTAACCTTATGGAAATAAACAAACTATTTATTACCAGTTCAAATTCCTTTAGTTTTATCAAGTGGAAAATTTTCAACAAATTTAAAGGTAAATAACATTTTAAATAATATTTGTTAACAACAGTTAAATAAACATTTTTTTATAGTTTTTTGAAAATTTATTAATTTTTTTTTTATTTTACGGACCAGTAGTAAGTTAGAAAGTTTAAAAAACATTTTTTTTAATAAATAATTGGTTTTTTAAAAATGTGCTCCAAATACGTGACTCAATAGCTAACCAAATAAAGTCGTAGCAGATCAAGTAGAGAATTAAAATATTTTTACATTTTTTTTAATTTCCAAAATATAGAGCTAATAATTTTTTAAATAATTGCTATATTTTGATTGTCTATTCTAGATTATAATAATAAACTAGGAGTTTAATGTAAGATTGGATTTCTATGACAAAGTAACTTCTGACGTTTCCAAAAATATCTAATTTTTTGATAACAAAAATATTTGTACTCTAAATCTTAATATCAAGCCAATAGTTTAAAGTAAAGTGCCCAACCCAAGTGTTACTAGCTTCTCCTCTGATATAGTGATTTCTGACGTTTACAAAGACAAGAAATATTACTTTACGGAGTAGAAGCCTGGATTATGAACAACAATAAAACAAAGCGACTTAAAGCGTTCAAAATGTGGTGGTAGCTCTTATATTATCTAGAATCAATAAAATACGCAACAAAAACATACTTATCCGTCTAAAAAACAAATAAGTACCAACAGAATTTTGCAGTTTTTGGCCGGAATTTTGTTCAATTTAAAAATATTTTGCATTTTTTAACAATTTATTACTAAATTTTAATGTTTTCTGGCAATATTTTTATACTTTATATTTTAACATTTTATGAATAGAATTTAGCACTTTTTGACAGTTTTTTTAAAGTTTTTTGAACATATTTTTTAAATGCATTTTGCTATTTTTGAGATTTTACACTTTTTATCAATTTTTGGTTATATTTTGATGTTTTTGACTTTTTTTTTAAATTTTGAGGCAGGATTTTGATATTTTTGACATTTTATAAACAGATATTTGTAATTTTGAACCGTTTTTGACAAAATTTTGGTGATTTTAAAAATGTTTTAATATTTTATTTTGATTTTTTGAAAAATTTTAAACAAAACTTTGCACTTTTTGACAGATTATGGCCAAATTTAGCTATTTCCAACAATATTTTAAGAATTTCATAATTTTTTTACATATTTTGTTTGTTTATGGCTAGATTTTGGTGCTTCCTGACAATATTTATGATTTTCTCAAGCCAAATATTGTTATTTATGAATATAAGTTTACATTTTTAACAGTTTGTTGCCAGATTTTGGTAATTTCTGACAATTTTTTGATGTTTTAAGACCAAAATTTGCTACTTTGACATTTAATAGAAAGAATTTTGCACTTTTCAACATTTTATGACCTGGTTTTGTTCTTTTTTAACATAATTTTGTAATTTTATGACTAGTTTTGCTTTTTTTGACATTTTATAAAATATTTTGGTTTCTTCTAACAATATTTTGACATTCTATAAGTGCAAAGTTTTGCATTTTTCGATAGATTAAAGACATTTTGACATTATTTTGTACCTAAATTTAGCTATTTTCAGACTTTCATCATTTTTTAAACATTATTTACTAGTTTATAACTGGATTTTGGTACTTCTTAACAATATTCTAACGTTTTAAGGTTAGATTTTACTATTTTTGACAATCCAGGAATAGTATTTTAAACTATTTGACAGTTTATGGCCAAACTAAAATTTTTTGTAATTATTTTTCTTGTATTTTCTGCATTTTTTTAACAATTTTACATTTCCAGCAATATTTGGCTAACTTTTTATGCTTCCTTACAATGTTTCAAAACCAAATTTTGCTATTTTTAACTAAACTTTACACATTTAAACCAATTCTCATCAAATTTTGATTGTATTTAAAAATATTGTAATATCTAATTATTTTTGAATTTTTTTATTTTTAACATTTTATAAAAAGAATTTTGCAATTTTTGGCTGGAAATTTTATTATTTTTTTTAATATTGTTATTTTACTTTTATATATTTTATACTTTTTAATAATTTAAAACTAAATTTTGGTGTTTTCTGACAACATATTTATATTTTAATTTAGCACCTTTCGACAGTTTATGGCCGGATTTTAGTTTTTTCTAACAATATTTTTAATATTTTACTCTTTTTATCAATTTATAGTTATATTTTGATGCTTTCTGGCAATTGTTTAAAATTTAAAGGCCAAATTTTGTTATTTAATGAACAGAATTTTGTAGTTTTAAACCGTTTTGGCCAAATTTTGTTTTTTTTTTAACTTTATAATATTTCTTTACCGGATTTTGATGTTTTTGGGCATTTCATAAATAAAACTTTGCATTTTCTGACAGATTATAGCCAAATTTTGCTATTTGCAAAAATTTGTTTACATATTTTAACAGGCCGAATTTAGTGCTTTCTGATATAATTTATGCTTTTTTGAAAACCAAATTTTGTTATTTTTGACGTTTTATAAATATAAATTTACACTTTTCAACAATTTATTGTACTTTTTGACAATATTCTAATGTTTTAAGGCCAAAATTAGCTTATTTATGATCTGATTTTGTTCTTTTTAACATAATTTTTAATATTTTATGTCCGGATTATGCTTTTTGACATTTAATTAAATATTTTAGTTTCTTCTAACAATATTTTGATAATTTATAACCATTTTTTGCAAATTTTGAAAATGTTTTTTTAACAGTTTTTGGCCTAAATTTTGTGCTTCTTAACAATATTTTAACGTTTCAAAATTAAATTTTGCTGTTTTTGACATTCCATGAATAAGATTTTAAATTTTTTGACAGTTTATGGCCAAACTAAAATTTCTCTGTAACAATATGTTGATATTTTATGGTTAAATTTGTATTTTTTTTAAGAATTTTGCATTTTCAACAGTTATGGCCAAATTTTGGTGCTATCACACAATGTTTCAAAACTAAATTTTGCTATTTTTGACTAAAATTTGCACTTGCAACTATTTCTTACCAAATTTTGATTGTATCTAAAAATATTGTAATATTTCATTATTTTTGAATTTTTATTAATAGAAATTTGCATTTTTAACCATTTAAGACAAAATTTTGGTGGTTTCTAAGAATAATTTTGCTATTTGTAACATTTAATAAAAAAATTTTTGCACTTTCCATCAGTTAATAGCCAAATTTTAATGCTTTCTGACAATGTTAAAACTCGTATAAATCAAAACAACAAATGGTTTGACAATTCTTTGCGAGTAATGCAAAATACCTTTGAACTGTTACATGAATATGCAAATAAAAATAATACCGTTGAAGCAAAGTCTATTTTATCTGCGTTTAAGAAACGATATCAATGTGCAATCAAAGAAGCAAAAATTTCATATAACGACAAAATTAAAAGGCAAGCTAACAACCAGCCTAAAGCAATGTGGATTATCATAAATAATTACAGAATTAAGTCAAAACGTGATAGTGAATGTGATAAAACTTGTGATGATTTTAACAACTTTTTTGCTAATACAGCAACAAATATTTTATGCCTAACCTAGACTCCATATGGGAATCTCAAATTAATATTAACCCTAGTTGTTTTTTCAAATTTCAAGAAACTACAAATATTAAAGTTCGAAAAGCAATTGATAGTTTAAAGTCTAGTAAAAGCACCGATGCATTTGGACTAACAGCCGAACTTATAAAAAGTGTAAAAAACCTAATTGTTTGCCCTTTAACAATTATAGTTAATGATATTATAAAAAATAACACATTTCCCACGGACATGAAATTGTCTAAGGTAGTACCAGTTTAAAAAAAAAAAGGGATAAGTCGGATGTAAACAACTGTAGACCAATTTCATTACTACCTATAATATCAAAAATAGTAGAGATAATACTAAAAACTCAACTATTAAATTATTTTGAAGAAAATAATCTTTTTTCCAATCATCAGTACGCCTTTAGGGCCGGCAAATGCACTACAGATGCTGTACATGCTTTGACAGACATTGTTATTGATTGCTTTGAAAACAAAAAATACGCAATGTCTACTTTTTTAGATTTATCTAAAGCTTTTGACTGCGTGTCACATTCAAAGCTTTTGGATAAACTGCCAATGTATAACATAGATTTATCTAGCGTCTTGCTTATTAAGTCCTACTTAACGGGTAGACGCCAAAAGGTCTGTGTAAATGGGAAAGAATCGTATTACGTACCAATAGAATACGGGGTGCCACAAGGCTCTATTCTAGGTCCCCTATTATATTTAATTTATACAAACGATTTTCCTGCTAGTTTATCAACGGCACAAGTATTATCATTTGCAGACGACACCGAAAATACTGTAAAAAAAGTAATTGAAGAGAGCAATACAGCGCTTGCAGAAGCATCTTCTTGGTTCCAGTCAAATGGTCTTTGTCTGAATGAAACAAGAACTGTTAAAATGCTGTTTACTCTTAACCATATTGAAAACAACTTTGAAAATACAGCAAAGTTTCTTGGTATTTAATTAGACAAAGATTTGAGATGGGATTACCATGAAGCTACTCTTGCAAGTAAGTTAACTCAAAATCTATTTTGCCTCAGGAACATGTCTTCAGCTGTCTCTTCGTGTATGTTAAAAACTGCATATTTTACTTTAATTCACTGCCACATCGGATATGGTTTACTAACTTGGGGACACTCATTTGCTAGGCATAGAATATTTGGTTTACAACAAAAAGCCATTAGGATTATTTGCGGTTTAACTTACAAGGAAGACTGCAGAGTGTATTTCAGACATCTGGGAATATTAACGTATCCTAGAATGTCTTTTACATATTAAGAGAAATATTAATAGTTATAGAAATCATGACCACCACGATTATATAACAAGAAATAAAAATAATATCTACCAAAACAGATTAAAACTTAATATTTCACAGACTGGTAGTAGATATTATGGAATAAAATTTTATAATAAGTTATCTTGCAATACTAAAGTTCTTTCATTGACATCTTTTAAGTTAAAAATCAAAACTTTTTTAATTGAACATGCTTTTTATACCTTAGATAAGTTTTTACAAAATGATTTTAATATATGAATTGTTTTTGTTTTTTCATCAACCCAATATTATTTATTTATTTTTATGTTTGTTTTTAAACTATTAATTTGTAACATTGTGATTGTTAATTTGTAACATTGTAGCCATTAAGTAGTAACATTGTGACCTGTGTAAGACTTTGTCCGTAGCACTAATAAAGAATTATTATTAATGTTATAATGTTTCAAGACCGGATTTAAGACATTTTATGAATAGAAGTTTGGAATTTTTATCATTTTGTAGCAAATTTAAGTTGTTTTGACATTACAAAATATTAAACAATGCAAAATTTTTAACAAATGTAGTCTAAGAAGACATAAACCAATAGTATGAACAATTAATTAAAAAAATTTGTATCAAAAAACCTCAACACTATAAGTGTCAACTGTGTTTAAATTAATAATATTGATTTTTAAGATTTTATGAACAGAATTTTGCAATTTTTGACTAGAATATTTGTTTTTTTTAAATATGATTATACTTTATACTATTTTTGACTTTTTATATATTTTGCTGTCTAAATTTTTTGTGTTCTGACAATATTTTCATACTTCATAGTCAGATTTTGTTATGTTTAGGCACTTTTTTACAGTTTATGGCCGGGTTTTAATCTTTTCTAACAATATTTCACTCTTTTTGTCAGTTTATAGCTGTATTTTGACAATTAATTAAAATTTTGAAGCAGGTTTTTGATATTTTTGACATTTTATGAACAGAATTTTGTAGTTTTAAACCGTTTTTGGCCAATTTTTTTTTGTTTTCTTAAAAATATTTTATAATATATATATAAATATTTTTGACATTTAACAAAACTTTACACTTTTCAAAAGATTATGGCAAAATTTTGATATTTTCAACATTATTTTTAAGATTTTATCATTTTTTGTACATATTTTAACAGTTCCAGGCTGGATTTTAGTGCTTTCTAACAATTTTTATAAATTTTTAAGCAGGACTTTAGTACTTTCTGACAATAATTTAATGTTTTAAGGCCAGAATTTGCTACTTTTGACATTTTATAAATAGAATTTTGCATTTTTTAACAGTTTATGACCTGATTTTACTTTTTTTTTACATAATTTCAATATTTCATGATCATATTTTGTTTTTTTTGACATTTTGGTTTCTTCTAACAATATTTTGATAATTTATAACCAAATTTTGCAAATTTTGATTTTTTTTTCTCTCTATAACATGATTAAGAGTCAATAGTTTGGACTAGAGTGTATAATATCATAAAATTTAATATTTGACCTGTCACAAAAAAGTTTGTGATCCAATCTCTTGATAAACAACACTTGAGTCGTTGGGTGGGATACTCCATAGCATAATTAGGAGTCAGTAGTTTGGACTGGAGTAATCCACTCACCCATCTAAGTGTCCGTTATCATAAAATTTAATATTTAACTTAACTGTAGACATCAGAAGTCATTTTGTGACAAGAAAAGTTTGTGATAAAACTTGTTAATAACCAACACTCCATAACATGATTAGGAGTCAGTAGTTTGGACTGGAGTGGCCCACCCACCCACCCAAGTGTTCGGTATCATAAAATTTAATATTTGACTTCTTTGCAGACGTCAGAAGTCATTTTATCACAAAAGAAGTTTGTGATCCAACCTCTTGATAACCAAAACTTGGGTGGGTGGGTGGGACACTCCATAGTATAATTAAGTAATAGTTTAGATTGGAGTGGCCCTACCACTTACCCAAATGCCCGTTTATATAAAATTTAATATTTGATTTCTCAGCAGACGTCAGAAGTCATTTTGTCACAAGAAAAGTTATTTTTAACAATGTTTTAATGTTTTAAGATTGAATTTTACTGTTTTTGACAATTTAATTTTAATTCTATTCAACAATATTTTAATGTTTTATGACCGGATTTAGTTCTTTTTAATTTTATATTGTTTATAAAAAATTAAAATTTAAAACTTTTCAACAGTTTATGGTCAAATTTTTGTTATTTCTAACAATGTTTTGATATTTCATAGCCAAATTGTACTATTATCAATTTATGAGTAATTTTTTTTAGTTTAATGGCCAGTTTTTAGTGCTTTCTAACAATATTTTAATATGCCAATGCCGAATTTTTCTATTTTTAAAATTTTATACATTTTTTAAAAAAATTTCAACGGTTTATGGCTGGATTTTAGTGTTTTTTGACAATATTTTGATGTTTGAATTTAGATTTTGTTGTTATTAACATTTTATAAGTAGAATTTTGCACTTTTCAACAGTTTATGATCAGATTTTTTGCTATTTCTAACCATGTGTGATGTTTAATATGCTATTTTTGACATTTTATGAATGAAATTTCACATTTTTTAACAATTCTTGGTGTTTTCTAACAATATTTTGATATTCCATATTTATGTTATTTTTTATGACTTTTTTCTCTTTTCAATAGTTTATGACTTCATTTTGGTGCTTCCTGACAATATTTTAATATATCCAAGTCGGATTTTGTTATTTTTTCCATTTTATAAATAGAGTTTTGCGCTTTTTGATCGTTTTTCATTAGATTTTGGTTCTTACTAAAAATATATTATGATCAAATTTTACAATTTTTGACTTTTTAAGAACAGAGTTTTGCACAATTCAACAGTTGTTTATTTTTTTTATAACAAGCACTTGAGAGGGTGGGCGGGAACACTGTATCAAACCACCGGCTCAATATTTAAAAACTCTGTTTTTGCCCACCCGCCCAAGTGTTACTTATCAAAAAATGTATTATTGTGTCCACCTCTGACGTGTTAGCGATAACTGTCATTCAATCTGTCTCATTAAAAACAGAAAAAACGCAACAAATGTGAGAATAAGCAAATTTCTTAATAACAAACTCTTGGGTGGGTGGGCGGGAACACTGTTTTAAACCACCGGCTTAATATTCATAAACTGTGTTCCCGCCCACCCGCCCAAGTGATAGTTATCAAGAAATTTGTTATTGTACCCACCTCTGACGTATTAGCGACAACTGTCATTAAATCTGTCATATTAAAAACAGCTGAAATGTAACAAGTGTAGGAATAAGCAGGTTTCTTAATAACAAACACTTGGGCGGGTGGGCGGAAACACTGTATCAAATCACCGGCCCAATATTTATAAACTATGTTCCCGCCCTCCCGCCCAAGTGTTAATTATCAAGAAATTTGATGTAGTACCCACCTCTAACGAATTTGTTACAACTGTCATTAAACCTGTCATATTAAAAGCAGCAGAAACACAAAAAGTGTGAGAATAAGCAATTTTCTTGATAACTGTCACTTGGGCGGGTGAGCGGGCACACTGTATCAAACCACCGGTTCAATAATTATAAACACTGTTTTTGCCCACCCGCCCAAGTGTTACTTATCAAGAAATTTGTTATTGTACAAACCTCTGACCTATTAGTGACAACTGTCATTCAATCTGTCACAATTAAAACAGCTGAAACGCAACACGTGTGAGAATAAGCAAAATTCTTGATAACAAACACTTGGGCAGATGGGCAGAAACACTGTATCAAACCACCGGCCCAATATTCATAAACTGTGTTCCTGCCCACCCGCCCAAGTAATAGTTATCAAGAAATTTGTCATTGTACCCACCTCTGACGTATTAGTAACAACTGCCATTCAATCTGTCATATTAAAAACAGAAAAAACGCAACAAATGTGAGAATAAGCAAATTTCTTGATAACAAACACTTGAGCGGGTGGGCAAGATCACTGTATCAAACCTTACTTCATAATCAGAAATTGCTATTTTTGAGATTCTGTAAATAGAACTTTGACAGTTTAAGTCGGATTTTGATATTTAGAACAGTATTTTAAAACCGGATTTTGCTATTTTAAAGATTATGTCAATAAAATTTTGCAGTTTTCAACAATTTATGACCAGATTTTGTTTCATATTAACACAATTTTGATAATTTTGACATTTTGTAAAAAAAAGGTTGCACTTTTCTTCAGTTAATGGATAGATATTAATTTTTTTTAACAAGATTTTGATATTTTATAGCCAAACTCTGTTATTTTTAAGATATTATAAATAGAATTACATTTTTTTACCCTCCCGTGTGTTTGAATTCAATTTTTTGAGTGCAAACACTTGAGCGGGTGGATGGGCAACTCCAGTTAAAACTATTGATCGTCATCATGTTATGGAGTTGCCCACCCACCCCCCCAAGTGTTTGTTATTAAAAGATTGTATACAAAGACTCGGGAGAGTAGGTGAGCAATTCTAGTTGAAACTATTGACCGTTATTATGCTCTGGAGTTACCTGCCCAAGTGTTTGTAAACTAATATTTTGATAACGAACACGCCGGTGAGTGGGTGGGCAACTTTAGTTGAAAAAAATGATCGTCATCATGCTTTGGAGTTGGCCACCCACCCACCTAAGTGTTCGTCACCAAAAGAATTAATAGTTGACTACTCTGCAAGTATTAGAAGTCATTTTGTCACAAGATAAAGCCGCGATCTAACATTTTGATAACTAACAATTGGGTAGGTGGGTGAGCCATTCCAATCTAAACTACTGACTCGCTATCATGTTATGAAGTGTCCCACCCACCCACCTAAGTGTTTGTGATCAAAAAACTAGATCATGAACACTTGGGCTAGTGGGCGTGAACTAAAGTTGAAACTACTTGTTCTGCAATCATTGAATTTAGTGCCCCGCACACCCACCCAAATGTTTGTTATTGAAAGATTGTATACAAATACTAGAGCGGGTGGGCGGGCAACTCTAGTTAAAACTGATGACCGTTATAAAACACTGAAGTTACCCGCTCAAATATTTGTGTTTGATCTTTTGATAACCAACACGCGGATGGGCAATCCTAGTTAAAAATAATATTTGTCTTCATGCTCACCCACTTGCCCAAGAGTTTGTTATTAAAGGATTGTATAGTAACATTTGGGAAGGTAGGTAAACAACACTAATTGAAACTATTGACCGTCATCATGCTCTGGAGTATTCCAAATTTTAAAGCTTAAAAGGTTTCCTGCGTAAACTGGTCTTTAGGTTTTCATTTTATGGGTCCCATTTCAATATTTATTGCTTTTAATCAAACCCTACTAAAGTCTTAAGTATTAAGTTTTTAATCTTGTCTTAAAAAACACTTTTTGGTAATGTAATTATAATAATTTTCAAAATATTTTGGTAAGTATTATCATATAAATTATGTTTCTTCAAGATTCATTTAAACTGGATTATTTCAGTAATTTTTCATTAAAATGTAATAAAATTTAGCACAATATAACCAAACTATATCACTTTTATGTAATAAAATCAATTTACAAACTTACATTATAGTCCAGTAATTATGTAAGAAATTGCAGACAATTTGATTAAATTGTTTCTCTACAATATTCAAGTATATTTTAGTTATTTTTATTATAGTCAACAAAATTTTGTACAAATCCGAATTAAGATAAAATCATTTCATAATAGATTAATTAAAAATATTCATTACTGATTTATGAAATTTAACACAAATGTGGCTTATGAATGTAAGGTAAAATATACAAAATTACAAATTAAAAACCTCATTGAATCATTATCAATTAAATATATTATTATTAGTATTTTTTTAAGAATTTTGCATTTTTAGTAGTTTTTGCTACATTTTGGTGCTTTTTAACAATGTTTCAAAACCAAATGTTGTTATTTTTAATATTTTTTGAATAAAATTTTGCACATTTAAACAGTTTTTGACCGAATTTTGGTTATATCTAAAAATATTGTAATATTTAATTATTTTTTAAACAATTTATTAATAGAAATTTGCATTTTTAACCAAATTTTGGTGGTTTCTAAGAATAAGTTTGCTATTTTTAACATTTTATTACAAGAATTTTGCACTTTCCATCAGTTAATAGCCGAATTTTAATGCTTTTTGACAATATTAAGTTGTTTCAAAACCGGATTTAAGACAGTTTATGAATAGAAGCTTACAATTTAAACATTTTGTAGCGAATTTGGGCGATTTTGATATTTACAAAATATTAAACTTCTAGCAAATGCAACTCTGAAAGATATAAACCAACAATCTAAGCAATTTATTAAAAAAATATGCAAATTAGTATCAAAAGACCTCATCACTATTAGTACCAACTGTGTAATAAACAAAATCTATTTTTGAGATTTTATAAACAGAATTTTGCAATTTTTAACTGTTTTTGGCTAGAATTGTTGTTGTTTTTTTAAAATACTATTATACTTTATACTATTTTTGACTTTTCATATATTTTGCTGACTAAATTTTGGTGTTTTCTGACAATATTTTCATACTTCATAGTCAGATTTTGTTATGTTTAGGCACTTTTTTACAGTTTATGGCCGGGTTTTAATCTTTTCTAACAATATTTCACTCTTTTTGTCAGTTTATAGCTGTATATTGATGCTTTTTAACAATTAATTAAAATTTTGAAGCAGGATTTGATATTTGTGACATTTTATGAACAGAATTTGGTAGTTTTAAAGCGTTTTTGGCCAAATTTTAGTTTTCTTAAAAATAATTTAATATTTTGTAACCGGATTTTGATATTTTTGACATTTAACCAAACTTTACACTTTTTAACAGATTATGGAAAAATTTTGCTATTTTCAACAATATTTTTAGGATTTTATCATTTTTTGTACATATTTTAACAGTTCCAGGCTGGATTTTAGTGCTTTCTAACAATTTTTATAAATTTTTAAGCAGGATTTTAGTAGTTTCTGACAATATTTTAATGTTTTAAGGCCAGATTTTATATAATTTTATAATTTTCTATAGTTTTATAGACGGATTTTGGTGTTTTCTAACAATATTTTGATATGCCATTGCCAAATATTGCTTATTTTTGAGTTTTTATATATTTTACAACAGTTTATGCCTGGATTTTAGTGTTTTCTGAGAATATTTTAATGTTTAAACTTAAATTTTCTTATTTTTAACATTTTATAAGTAGAATTTTACACTTTTCAACAGTTTTTGGTCAGATTTGTTGCTATTTCTAACCATGTTTTGTTGCTATTTTTGACATTTTATGAATAATATTTTGCATTTTTTAAAAGTTTCTGGTGTTTTTTTAACAATATTTTGATATTCCATAGCCAGATTTTGCTATTTTTTATAAAAAGTTTTTTCTTATCAATAGTTTATGGCTTTATTTTGGTGTTTTCAGACAATATTTTGTTATTTTTAAAATTTTATAAATAGAATTTTGCACTTTTTAAACGTTTTTGATCAAATTTTAGTTCTTTTTAAAAATATTTTATGATAAAACTTTGTTATTATTAACTTTTTAGGAACAAAATTTTTGCACTTTTTAATAGTTTTTAATTTGGTTAAAAAACAGTATTTTGGTGACAATATTTTTGTACGTTAAAATCAGAATTTGCTATTTTTGACATTCTATGAATAAAATATAGCACCTCTTGACAGTTTATGGTCGGATTTTGATAATTATAACAATAATTTAAAGCCGGATTTTGTTATTTTTAAGATTTTAAGGAATTTTGTCAATGTTTTCATGTTTTAAGGATAAATTTTGCTATTTATGACGTTCGATAAATAAATTTTTTGACAAATTATAGCTTTTTAACAACATTTTTAAGATTTTATATTTTTTTTAAATATTTTAAATGTTCATTACTTGTTTTTAGTACTTTTTGACAATATTTTAATGTTTTAAGGTCAGAATTTGCTATTTTTTAAATAAAATTTTGCACTTTTTAACAGTTTATGTTCAGATTTTTTGCTATCTAACCATGTTTTGACATTTTATAAATAAAATTTTCCATTTTTTAACAGTTTTTGGTTGATATTCTAAGCCAAAATTTTCTTTTTTGTTACTTTTTATTTATTTTTTCTTTTATCAATAGTTTATAGCTTGCTTTGGTAATTTTCGACAATATTTTAATGTTTTATGGTTGAATTTTGTTATTTTTTACTTTCTATAAATAGAGTTTTGCATTTTTAATTTTTTTTTTATCAGATTTTGATTCTTTTTAAAAATATTTTATGTTCGAACTTTGTTACTTTTGAAGAACAGAGTTTTGCACATTTCAATATTAATAATTTTTTAGCAGATTAAAAAAAATCAGAATTTGTTATTTTTGACATTCTATGAATAGAATTTAGTACATTTTGGCAGTTTATGGTCGGATTTTGATATTTATAACAATATTTTAAAGCCGGATTTTGCTATTGTGAGATTTTATGGAATTTTGACAATATTTTTAAGTTTTAAAAAGATATTTTACTATTTTTGGCATTCCATAAATAAAATTTTGCGTTTTTTGACAAACTATAGGCAAATTTAGATGTTTTAAGATCAAAATTTGCTACTTTTGTTATTTTATAAATAAAATTTTGCATTTGTTAACAGAATATAGCCGAATTCTGTTATTTTTTAAGATAATTTTGATATTTCATAAGATTTTTTGACATTTTATAAAATGTTTTGGTCTTTTCTAACAATATTTACAAAAGGTTTTGCAAATTTTACAGTATATGGCTTAAATTTGAAATTTTCTAACAATATTTTGATGTTTCAAGACTGTATTTGACTATTTTTGGCATTTTTTTAATAAAATTGTGCATTTTAAATAATTTATGACGGGATTTTGTTTCATTTTAACATAATTTTAACATTTAATGACCAAATTTTGCTATTTTTGATTTTAAAAAAACATAATTTGCACTTTTTATTTATTTATGGCTAGATTTAAGTAATATTTTGATATTTTATAGACAAATTCTGTTATTTTTAAGATTTCATCCATTCTATATCAAATGATTGTATACAAACACTCCGGAGAGTAAATGAGCAACTCTAGTTAAAACTATAGACCTTTATAATGTACTAGAGTTACTCTCTGAATTCAATCTTTTGATAGAAAACACTTGAACGTGAAGATGGGCAATTGCAGTTGAAACTATTGATAGTCATCATACTATGGAGTTGCCCACCTACCCGCCCAAATGTTTGTTATCAAAAAATTGTAAACAAACACTCAAGAAAGTAGGTGAGCAACTTCAGTCGAAACTATTGACCATTATAATGCACTAGAGTTACACTCTCAAGTGTTTGTATACAATCTTTTGATAACAAACACTTGGGCAAGATGGGCAACTGCAGTTGAAACTATTGATCGTCATCATACTATAAAGTTGCCCACCCATCCGCCCAAATGTTTGTTATCAAAAGATTGTATACAAACATTGGGGAAAGTAGGTGAGCAACTTCAGTTGATACTATTGACCGTAATAAAGCATTAAGTTACTCTCCCAAGTGTTTGCATACAATCTTTTAATAACAAACACTTAGGCGGGTGGGTGGGCAACTCCAGTTGAAACTATTGATCGTCATCATGCTCTGGAGTTACCCACCCACCCACCCAAACGTTAGTTATCAAAAGATTGTATACAAACATTCGGGAAAGTAGGTCAGCAACTCTAGTTGAAACTATTGACCGTTATAATGCACTAGAGTTACCCTTCCAAATGTTTGAATTCAATCTTTTGATAGCAAACACTTGGGCAAGTAGTTGGGCAAATCCAGTTGATTGTTATCATGCTATGGAGTTGCCCACCCACTCACTCAAGTGTTTGTTATCAAAAGATTGTATACAAATACTCGAGAGGGTAACTCCAGTTGAAACTACTGATCGTCGTCCTGCTCTGAAGTTGCCCACCCGCTCGCCCAAGTGATTTTTATCAAAAAATTGTATACAAACACTCGTGATGGTAGGCGAGCAACTCTAGTTGAAACTATCGACCGTTATAATGCTCTGGAGTTACTCGCCCAAATGTTTGCGCTCAATCTCTTAATAACCAACAATTGGGTGGGTGGGTAGGCAACTCTAGTTGAAAAAAATAACCGTCATCATGTTCTGAAGTTTCCCACCCACCCGCCCAAGTATTTGTTATCAAAACAATGTATACAAACACTGAGAAGGGTAGGTGAGCAATTTCAGTAAAAACTATTCCAAATTTTAAAGCGTAAAAGGTTTATTGCATAAACCGATCTTTAGGTTTTAATTTTCTGGGTCACATTTCAATATTTATTGCGTTTAATCAAATTCTACAAAAATCTTCGTCTTAAAAAACACTTTTTGGTAATGTCACAAATATAATAATAATTTTCAAAATGTAATAAAATCAATTTACAAATTATTCCAGTAATTATTTAAGAAATTGCAGACAGTTTGATTAAATTGTTTCTCTACAATGTTCAATTTAGGTTATTATTTATTATAAATTAACAAAATTTAGCACAAATCCGACCTACATAATTATGTAACAAAATCAATTTGCAAATTTTCAAAATATTCCGATTAAAATCATTTCATAATAAATTAATTAAAAGTATTCATACTTGATTTGTGAATTTTTACACAAAGGTAAAATATACAAAATTACAAACTAAAAACCCCATTGAATCATTATCAATTAAATAATATTTATCAATCAAATTATACAATTATTCTTCTAAACCAAACAATTAATTCAGCAACAATTTTAAAATCAAATTTACCTTTATATCCTTCTAGCTTGTATGCAGGTTATCACTTAATTATTATCAATTAACCCGCAACATTTTATTATTATAACCAAATGAATTAAACATTAAAGCCATACCATACGACATTGTCGACTATTTCACCTCAACTAGAATCTAAATATAAAAGTGCACGCATTTTTCTGCAACTGATAAGAGGTCTTGGAGTAAACAACTTTTTTATGCGGTAAAAATCTATTCTTTCGATATATTAATCACCTTCAAAGTTATTTGGTATATTTGATATATTATTAGAAAATGTATATAAGGAAATAATAAATTATATTAGAACAAAGCAGTTAGTCGTTTATTATAAATATTATTACTAATTAATTATTAATTTAGTCTATTATTACATTATACTATTTTAATAATTGTGTAGGAGTTTGCAATTTGTAAAAATATAATATTTAAACCAAAAATTATCAATCTGGTCTTTAAAACTGTAAATTAGGCTTTAATAACTAAAAATCCGGAAACCAACGTATTCAAATTTACTTCCAAACTGTCTGTCTAAATTTGGTCTGCAAAACGTTAAATTTTAAATTAAAAATCCCGTCACAAACATGTTAAACTTTACTAATAAACTGTTAATCCGGTTTTCAAAATTCTACTATCAAACTGTTAACTCGACTTTGATATTATAAATTTGGCATTTAAAATTGTAAACCCGGCTTTTAAAGTGTAAATCTGGCATTTATAGTTTTAAATTTACTGCAATATTGTTAATCCGGCCTTTAAAACTATAAATCCGACCTTTAAAAGTGTATAAGTATTATGTTATTATAAATTTGGTTTTCAAATTATAATCCGGCATTAAAACTGTAAATTTAACTTTTAAAACTGAAAAATTGTTAAATTCTATTGCTAAATTGTTAATTTGGTTTTTAAATTATAAATCCGTTCATTAAAAATGTGAATCAAGTTTTTCAAACTAAAAACTGTAAATTTGGTTTTCAAATTGTAAATCTAGATTTTAAAACGTTAATTGCTGGAACATTAAAATTTTGTCAAAACACACAAATAAACTTTTGAAAAATCTAATGTTTTATTTATAAAGACTAAAATAACTATAAATTATTGTCAGAAAGGCTATAACTGTTGAAAAGTGTAAAATTCTATTTATTAAATATCAAAAATAATAAAATCCGGCTGCGAAACTTGAAAATATTGTTAGAAAGTAACTATAAATTGATGAAATATTAAAAAATTTAATTCATAAAATTGCAAAAATAGCAAATCAGGCCTTGAAACATTAAAAGATTTTTAGAAAGTAACAAAATTTGGCTCTAAACTATTGAAAAGTACAAAATTCTTTTCATAAAACGTCAAAAATTTAGTTATTTTTGTTAAAAAGTGCAAAATTCTATCATAAAAAGTTAAAAATAACTAAATCCGATCATAAAATAATAAAATATTTTTAGAAAAAATCAAAATTCGACCAAAAAACAGAAATAAAATCCAAAATATTTTTTGTCAAAATTTGCAAATTAATAAATCATCAAATTATTGTTAGAAAGCACTAAAATCCGGAACAAAACTATTAAAAAAGTGTAATTTTTTTATATAAATCTCAATAAATAGCAAAACCCGGTTATGAAATATCAAAATACTGTCAGAAAGTTTCAAAATCCGGTCTTAAATTGTCAAAAAATGCAAAATTCCATTCATGGATTGTTAAAAATTGCAAAATTGGATGGATTTTGATAAAGTATAAAAATATTGTCAAAAAATACCAAAATTCACAATAAACTGTTAAAATCTTCAACATTTTATATAAATAATATTATAAAAAGTTTGAAATGGTAAAGTTTTGTCATAGAATATTAAATTTATAACATTTTTAAAATTAGTGACAACAAAATCGTCAAGGAAATTGGAAAATTTACTGTTAAAATGTTGAATATCATAAACATTGTACAAAATAACATTTCTTGCTTGAAATTTGCTTGTCAAACGTATAACATATAAAATTTATCAAAAAACCCAAATTTCGCATAAAATTTGCTTAAAAACAAGCAAAAAGCTTATTTTTTGCATGAAATTTTGATCAGTTCTTATTTATAAACATGCAAATACTTAAAACAATTGTCTGTTATCTTTGTTTAATATATACACACTTTTTGGGCGCTGTATATAAAATTCATTTTATTTTATAAGAAAGAATTCGCTATAAAAACTATATCGTTAGAGAGACGCTATTTGTGTTATTTGTTTTATTGTGTTTTATATAATGTGTATTATTAGAAATATTAAGAAACAAGTTTAGTGTGTCAGAACAATACATATTAAATTTTAATTGTGTGACGTCTGTACATAAGTAATTAAGTGTAATGTACGTACATTCTATAACAGTTTATGTGTTTTTTATATTTTTATTTAATTCCAAATCGAATTTTGACGTTAACTACGCAATAATTACAGTTTAAATATTATTAATACATCAATAATTTAAAAATTATTTAATTGTCAAATTATTGATCAATTTTGCATAACCTCAATTTGATCAATTTGGCTTAACTTATTCAAAAGTTGTAAAAAATTGATTAAAAATTAATAACTTAAAAACATTTTATTGGAAATTAGTGCCAATATACTCCAATATTATAGGTACAAACTCTGTAAAATTTATTCAAATTCATTCGATCAATTTTACATAACCTCAATTTGATTAACTTGGCTTAACCGATTCAAAAACTACAAGATATTGATTATAAATTCATAACTCAAAATTTTTTTATTGAAAATTAGTGCAAGTTTATACCAATGCACACCAATATTATAGGTACCAGATCTGCAAAATTTATTCAAATCTATTCGATCAATTTTACATAACCTCAATTTGATCAACTTGGCTTAATTGATTCAAAACTATTACTACTTACTAGAGATTTATTACTAACTTATAACTCAAAAACCTTTCATTGGAAGTTAGTGCGAGTTGGTACCAATGCACTCCAATATTATAGATACCAACTCTATAAAAAATATTTAAATCCATTCGATCAATTTTGCATAACCTTAACTTGATCAACTTGGCTTAACTGATTCAAAAATTATAAGAGATTAATTAAAAATTCATAACTCAAAAACCTTTCATTGGAAATTAGTGCGAGTTGGTACCAATGCACACCATTATTATAAGTACCAACTTTGTAAAATTTATTTAAATCCATTCGATCAATTTTACATAACCTCAATTTGATCAACTTGGCTAAATTGATTCAAAAGTTGTAAAAGATTGATTAAAAATTCATAACTCAAAAACCTTTTATTGGAAATTGGTGCAAATTGGTACTAATGTATTACAATATTATAGCTACCAACTCTATAAAAATAACTTAAATCCATTCAATCAATTTTACATAACCTCAATTTGATCAACTTGCCTTAACTGATTCAAAAGTTACAAAAGATTGATTAAAAATTCAGAACTTAAACATCTTTTATTGGAAATTAGTGCAAATTAGTACAAATGTACTTCAATATTATAGGTACCAAGTCTGCAAAATTTATTCAAATCCATTCGATCAATTTTGCATAACCTCAATTTGGTCAACTTGACGTAACAAATTTTAAAGTTAAACAAAAATTCATAACTCAAAAACCTTTCATTGGAAATTAGTGTAAGTTGGTAGTAATGCACATCAATATTATAGGTACTAACTCTGTAAAAATTATTCAAATCCATTCGATCAAATTTGCATAACCTCTATTTGATCAACTTGGCTTAACCAATTCAAAAGTTACAAGAGATGGATTAAAAATTTATAACTCAAAAACCATTCATTGGAAATTAGTTTGAGTTGGTGCCAATGCACACTAATATTATAGATACCAATTCTACAAAATTGATTCAAATCCATTTGATCAATTTTACTTAACCTCAATTTGTTCAACTTGACTTAACTAATTCAAAATTTAAACAAAATTAAACAAAAATTCATAATTCAAAAACCTTTTATTTGAAATAGGTGCAAATTGGTACTACAATATTATAGCTGCCAACTCTGTAAAATTAATTCAAATCCATTCAATCAATTTTATATAACATCAATTTGATTAACTTAGTTTAACTAATACAAAAGTTAAACAAAATTAAATAAAAATTTATAACCTACAAAAGAAATTGATGCGAATTAGTAGTATCTATGATCCAAATAACTCATTTTTGAATAGAATTTACAAGAAAAAATGTAGTTCCAGATGTTTTATAATTCCTAAATATCACATTTTAAAATTAAATTAAATTAAAACTTTGTAAACCAAGCAACTAAAAAAAAATCAACAATTCCGCTTAAAAACCAATTTCAGTAAAACATTTCACATTTCAAGTAAATTATAACTCTGGTTAATGATGTGAATATTTCGTGATAAACATGCAGTTACAAGAAGAGATCCGAAATTATAGTTTACTGCTGATTTACGATCGCATTAACATTTTTACGGCAGCCAATTACTTCAATTTCGACCATCGATTTATTACAAACGGGTTATTTTATATAAATTATGGGATTTTAATAACACCCATCAATATTTAAATTACTCTTCATATTATAGTGTTAACATATAAAGCAAACATGATTATTAATTGCCACAAATTATATGTATTAGATTACATTTCTTATCTATTGTAACGTCATTGTCATGATTGTTTGTAAACAAACCAAATTTGTTGAATTATTGCTACAATTTTTATTAAATTGAGGGCAGAAATATTCGGTTATATTGCACATAATTGAATAAAAAATTACTTACCTAATTTAATTGGATTTTTGATGATCATTTCATTTATTACAGAAATAATAGAACAATTTACTAAACTTTTGATAAAAAACTCACTTAGTAAACATAAATGATCGCGTAGTGGAGGTCACAACCATAAATTATTTACAGGTTAACTAAATAAAATTAATAGAATATAAGCAATTTAATAATATTAAAAAAAATATTTTGATAATTAGTACATTTTTATTGAATGTTGCGACTTTTAAAGATTAAATTCTGTGCTTTTGGTGATAGAGTGATTCCTGAAATTCCTTCAAAATCTATGGTTTCTCCATCTTTTACTTTAATTTCGAATGTGTGTAATATGTTGGCAGCAAATAGGAATAACATCATTCTGGCTAATTCGTCTCCTATACACATTCGCTTTCCTAAAATTGAAATTAGTATACATTAGGATGAATTAAGAGCTATTAGTTGCGGAGCCAGAACTTTTAGTGTAACAATCTGTATGAAATCAGTCAAATTGTATACTAAACTGTCATCAAAGCTATTAAAAATTACTAAAACTGTCAAACAAATTACAGTAATAATTTAGGTTTAAAAAAAAATGGAATGTTATACATTTTTAATGTTACTACGCTCCAGACATTCAGAAACTATCAAATATTTTCCAAAACGAATTTACAAAAAATGTTAAAAAAAATGTCAAATGTACTCAAACTGTCAAAATTTTCACAAATTGTTACTAAACTGTCAACATATTTTACAAACTGTCAAAATTGTTTCAAAATTAACAAAAAAAAATTAAAAACTGCTTTAAACGTTTCCAAAGCATTCAGAACTGTCAAACAATTTCCAATATTGTTAAAAATTGACAAGAAATGTTAACTCAAACAGCGTTTAAATTGACAAATGTATTCAAACGGTCAAAATTTTCAAAAATTGATACTAAATTGTCAACAAATTTCACAAACTTGATAAAACATTTTACAAACTGTCAAAAATGTTTAAAAACTGCTCCAAAAGTTTACAAAAAAATCAGAAAACGTCAAATTCTTTCCAAAATTGTTACAAATTGGAAAAAAATGTATTAAACTGTCAAAATCTTCAACAAATTGTAACTAAATTGTGAATGTATTTCACAAACTTAACAAAACGTTTCACAAACTGTCAAATATGTCCAAAATTAACAAAAATTGCTTCAAAATTTTACAAAAAGTTCAAAAAACATCAATTTTTTTCCAAAATTAATACAATTCAGAAAAAAAATGTTTTAAAACTGCTCTCAGATTGTCAAACGTATTTAAACTGTCAAACACTTCAAAACATTTTGACCGTATTTTACAAACTTAACAAAACGTTTCACAAACTGTCAAACATGTCTAAAATTAACAAAAAAAAGTTCAAAAGTTTACAAAAAATTTAAAAGTCAAACTTTTTCCAAAATTGTTACAATTTGGCAAAAAGTGTTCTAAAACTTCTCTCAGATTGTCAAATGTACTTAAACTGTTAAAATCTTTAAAAAATGGTTACTAAATTGTAATCGTATTTTACAACTAAACGTTTCACAAACTGTCAAATAAAACTGCTCCAAAAGTTTGCAAAAAGTTCAGAAAATGTCAAACTTTTTCTAAAATTGTTACAATTTGGCAAAAAATGTTTTAAAACTGTTTAATAAACTGTCAAAAATGTTCCTAAATTAACAAAAAATTGCTCCAAACGTTTTAAAAATATTCAAAACTGTCAAACATTTTTAAAACAAATTGACAAAAAAAAAATCCATAACACCTGTCTGACTGTTAGAAAAAACACAACTCTATTAAGAATCTCACGACCAGTTGGTAGAACAAACCAAACTTTTTTTGGAAAAACATCAAAGGATTTGAGAAAACATTTTTGATAATTTTAAAACATATTTGACACTTTTGAACAATTTTTAACAATTTAGTAACATTTTAAAAAAATTTAAAACATTTTTGACAATGTTGGAACAATTTTGATACTTTCAAAATCATTTTTTGATAATTTAGTAACATTTAAAAAAAAATGTAAATTGTTTTTGCCACTTTTAAAACATTTTTGACAACTTAATAACGTTTTTTTAAATTTTAAAACGTTTTTAACTATTTTAAAACACTTTTCACAATGTTGGAATATTTTTTTCAAATTTTGGAAGTTTTGCAATATTTTTGACAATTTTAGAACATTTTTGACACTTTTAAAACATTTTAGGCAACTTATAAACATTTTAGAACACTTTTGATAATGTTAGAATAATTTTGACAATTTAGAAAAACATTATCCGACTTGAGTAACTATTTTTAAAAATGTTGTAAGATTTTTGACAATTTTGAAACATTTTTGACTACTTAAAAACATTTTTTTAAATTCAGTACATCTTTGACAATTTTAGAACACTTTTGACAAAATTGGAATGTTTTTAACAATTTTGAAAAAATATCAACAGACCTTTTTATCATTTTTGACAATTTTAGAACATTTTTAACAATGTTGAATTATTTTTGATACGTTTGAAACATTTTTGACAATTTATTTACATTTTTGGTTATTTTAGAACACTTTTGACAATGTTGAAACATTTTTGACAATTTTGGAAAAACATCAACAAACTTGAAGAAACATTTTTGACAATTTTAGAACATTTTTTACACTTTTAAAAGTTTTTTTATGACTTGATAACATTTTTTGAACATTTTTGACAATTTTATAACACTTTTGACAATGTTTAAACATTTTTGACATTTTTGGCAATTTTAGAACCTTATTCTCAATGTTGGAACAATTTGTACACATTATTTAAAATAGTAGAATGCTTTTAACCATTTCAGTACTTTTTTGACAATGTTGGAAACATTTTGACAATTGGAAAAACATCAACAAACTTTAGAAAACACGTCTAAAGTTTTTCAACATTTTTAACAATTTTAGAACATTTTTGACCATTTTAAAATATTTTTGACAATGTTGAAATATGTTTGATATTTTTAAAACATTTTTGACAATTTTAGAGCAATTTTTGACAATGTTGGAACATTTTTGACAATTTTAAAACATTTTTGAAACATTTTGTAACACTTTTAAAACATTTTTGACAATTTAATAACATTTTGGAAAAACATCATCAGACTTGAAAAAAAAATTTGATAAGTTTGTAACCATTTTGATAACTTTAAAACATTTTTGATATAGATGAAACTTTTTTGAAAATGTTAAAACATTTTTGACAATTTAGTAAAATTTTAGAACTTTTTTGACAATTGTAGAACAATTTGGTGAATGTTGAAATATGACAATTTTGGAAAGACATCAACAGAATGGAGGAAACATTTTTGAAAGTTTTTGATAACTTCAAAACATTTCTGACAATTTAGTAAAAATTTTAAAAATCTTAGAACATTTTGACAGTTTTAGAATACTTTTGACAATGTTAGAATATTTTTGATAATTTTAGAAAAACATCAACAAATTTGAGAATAAATTTTTAAAATTTTTATATCATTTATGAAAATGTTAGAACATTTTTGACAATTAAAAAAAAAAAACATTAACAGACTTAAAAAAACATTTTTAAAAAATTTGTAATATTTTTGACAGTTTTAAAATATTTTTTATTAAGTTAGAAAAAAATTTAAAACTTTTGAAACATTTTTGACAATCTTGGGACATTTTGTGGTTATTTCAAAACATTTTTGACAATTTAATATTCTTTAGGAAAAACATCAACAGACTTGAAAAAAAAAATTAAATTTTGTAACCATTTTGATTTGATTTTTTAAACATTTTAAAACACTTTTGACAATGTTGACTTAAAAAAACATATTTGAAATTTTTTTAACAATTTGACAGATTTAGATCATTTTAAAAACATTTTTGACAAGTTAGTATTATTCTTAAAAACGTTACAACTTTTTTGACAGTTTTAGAACATTTTTGGCAATGTTGAAATAATTTTGACAACTTTAGAAATACATCATCAGACTTAAGAAAGCATTTTTAAAAAGTTGGTGCATTTTTGACCAATTTTAGAACATGTTTGACACTTTTAATACATTTTTGATAATTTAGTAACATTTTGAAAAAAAATTAAAATATTTTTGACAATTTTAGAAAACATCAACAAATTTGAAAAAACATAAAAAAGTATTTAAAATATATTAAACTATCAAAAATTAATAAACATAATCAAACTGTCAAAAAATATTCCTAAACTATGAAAATAATCATAAAATGTGTGTCAAAAACGTAATAAGCTGTTTCTGACAATTTAGAAATGTCCTAAAACGTTTTGCATAGTTCTAAACTGTCAAAATAATTTATTATCTGTCAAAATTATCAAAAAGTGTGGCTAAAGTTTTTTTTAAATTTCTTGAACTGTCATAAACGTCATTAAATGTTCTTAAACTAACAGAAATGTCATGAAACGTTTCTGAAATATTCCTGCATAGTCAAAACATGTATAAAAAGTACTAAACTGTAAAATAAATTTTCAAATCTGTCAAAAATATTATAAAACGTGCCTATACTAGCAAAAAATCATTAAAATTTCTTAGACTGTCAAAAGTTATCATAAACTGTCAAAAATGACATAAAATATTTTTAAACTATCAGAAATGTTTCCGCATAGTCAAAGCATGTATAAAAAGTACTAAACTGTCAAACAAATTTTTTAAACTCTCAAAAATATTATAAAATATACCTACACTAGCAAAAAATGTAAATAAAAAATCTTAAACGGTCAAAAAATATTCCGAAAAGTAAAAAAAATATCATAAACTGTCAAATATGTTATAAGATGTTTATAAACTATCAGAAATGTTTACGAAATGTTTCCGCATAGTCAAAACATGTATAAAACTGTCAAACAAATTTTATAAACTGTCAAAAATATCATAAAATGTGCCTATACCAGCAAAAAAAATCATTAAAAAATCTTGAACTGTCAAAAGATATCCTAAGCGGTCAAAAAATTATCCTAAACTGTCAAAAATTACATGAAATGTTTTTAAACTGTCAAAAATGTCATAAAATGTTTATAAAATATTCTTGCATAATAAAAAAATCTTTAAGTTTTAATTATATTATAATAAAAAATTTAAATATTTTTGACATGGTCAAGAATTGTCAAAAATGTGTTTGACATTTTAAAACTTTTTAAAATATGTTTTGACTATACAGGAACATTTCATAAACATTTTATAACAATTCTATTAGTTTAAGAATATCCTATAACGTTTTTGACAGTTCAAAATTTTTAAATGACATTTTTTGAAGATATAAGCACATTTTATGATATTTGTTTGACAATTTAGAACTTTTGCAAAAACATTTTATAACATTTCTGATAGATAGATATTTTATGACATTTTTGAAACTTAATAAAAAAATTTGACAATTTGACAAACTTTTTATAGAGGTTTTGATTTCACATTCACATTTCATAAACATTTATTGACATTTTTGATAGTTTAGAAACATCTTATGACGTTTTTGACAGTTTTGACTATGCAGAAATGTTTTATGAACATTTTATAACATTTCTGAACTATCATAAACATATAAACTATATTTTTGAAAGTTTAATTATTTTTTGACAGTTTTTGAGTTTTTAAGTTTTGGTAACACAAACACATTTTATGATTATTTTGACAGATCAAGAAATTTTTTGACAGTTAAAAAACATTTTTTATGTCATTCTTTGACAGTTTTTGACAAATTAATAGCGTTTAATCACAGTTCAAGAACATTTTTTACAGTTTTGGAACATTTATAGTTTATATGGCATTTTTTACCAGTTTATAAACATTTTTTGGCAGTTAAAAAACATTTATAATTTTTTATGACAGTTTTTGACTTTTCAGATTTTTTTTTTATTTTACATAAATTTTAATCACATTTTTGCTTTTTAGATTATGTTTTATGATATTTTTGACAGTACAAAAACAGTTTTCTATAGTTTAGGAACATTTATATGAGAATTTTTGACAGTTTAAAAATATTATACAGTTTCAAAACATTTATATTTTTTAAAACGTTTCATGACAGTTTAGGATTTTTTTTGTCAGTTTAATAACTTTTTTGTAGTATAGAGCAGGTTTAATAATATTTTTGACAAATCCCAAAAAAAAACTTGACAGTTTGGGAACATTTATAGTTTATTATGACATTTTTTGACAGTTCAGGACATTTTTGAACTTTTTTGCTATTCTATTTATGAAATTTTTGACTGTTTACGACATTTTTTGACAGTTTAACAATGCTAATATTTTATGATTATTTTGACAAATCAAGAACATTTGTAAACAGTTTAGAAACATTTATACTTAGTTTATTTTTTGACAATCAAGGTCATTTTTAATAGAGTTAATAGAGTTAATAGAGTTAATAGAGTTAATAAAGTTTTAATAACAGTTCAGGAACATTTTTTGACAGTTTAGAAACATTTATAGTTTTTGTGACATTTTTTGACAATTCATAATTATTTTTTGACAGTTAAAGATGAGTTATAATTTTTTTATGACAGTTTTTAACAGTTCAGGACATTTTTTGTTACTCAGTGCATGTTTGATAAATTCTATAAAAATTTCATGACAGTTTTGACAGTTTAAAACATTTTTGACAGTTTAATAACTTTAATAACTTTTTGGTATTTAGTGCATGTATTATCATATTTTTGACAGTTAAAAAACATTTTTCAACAATTTGGAAACACTTAAATGACGTTTTTTTGACAGTTTATGAATATTTTATGACAGTTTGAAAACATTTTAAAGTTTTAAAATAAATTTCTTAACAATTTAGGATTTTTTTTTAATTTAATAACTTTTTTTGTTATTTAAGGAATGTTTTATTATATTTTTGACAAATCAGAAAACAAACTTGGCAGTTTGTGAACATTTATAGTATATTATAATAATGTTTGACAGTTCAAAACATTTTTTGTCAATTTAATAATTTTAATATTTTCTTTGCTATGTAGTGCATGTTTTATAATATTTTTTGATTTTTGATGTTCATAAACTGTCAATAAATTTTTTTATTACAATTTTGTCCCGGTTTTTTAATATTTATGAAAGTTCAGAAAAAAAATTGACAGTTTGAAAATATTTATAGTTTATTATAATATTTTTTGACAGTTCAGGACATTTTTGACAGTTTAATAACTTTTTTATTAATTAGTCTATCTTTTATGATATATTTTGACAGTTTGGGAACATTTACTTGACATTGTTTGACAGTTTATGAACATTTTTTGTCAAATAATTAACTTTGTTACAATTTTGTACAGGTTTAATAAATATTTTTGAGAGTTCAGAAAAACAAATTGACAGTTTGAGAGCATTTATAGTTTTTTATGACATATTTTGACAATTAACATTTTTTGACAGTTTTATAACTTTTAATGACTTTTTTAATGTATAGTACTTGTTTTATGATATTTTTGACACTTCAAAAACCATTTTTGACACTTCAAAAACATTTTTGATAGTTTGGGAATATTTCTTTAACATTGTTTGACAGTTTATGAACGTTTTTTGTCAATTTAATAACTTTTTTGCTATTTATTGCTGATTTTATAATATTTTTGACAGTTTAAAAAAAAAATGACAGATTTATGTTATTTTTGACAGTTAAAAACATTTTTTGACAACTTAGGAACATTTTTATATAATTTGACAGTTATTTTGACGCATCAGAAAAAAAAAATTTACAGTTCTAAAGATTTTTAGTCAGTTTAATATTTTTTATTTTATTTTTTGCTTTTAGAGCATGTTTTATAATATTTTTGACAGTTCAGGAACATTTTTTTACAGTTTGAAAACACTTATAGTTTCCACAATTATAAATAATATTTCTACAGCATGTAACTGTAAACTAATAGATATTATAAAATATATAAATGACACTTACCAGTTTGAAATGGTATAAAATCATCAGCACTACAAAATTTACCCTCCTCATTAATAAATCTAGAAGGATCAAAAACTTCAGGATGCTTCCAAACCGTTTCATTCATATGTACCGCCCACTGTAAAGGAACAATCATAGAACCTTTAGGTATTTTAAATCCCTCAATTTCAGCATCCTCTAAAGAACCATGTGGAATACCCATAGGGACAACCGATCTAATACGTTGCACTTCCGCAATGGAAGCATTAACTAAAGGAAGCAACTCAATATCCGACAAAGTAGCATTGCGGTTTTCTAAAATAGCATCCAATTCCATTTGAATTTCATTTTGTAATTTATTGTCATTAGCCATGTATAATAAATACCAACTGGAATTAAATTAATTAATATTAATTGCAAATAATAACAATGAACTGTGCACTTGAGCATACAATCAGTATTGTATAATCTTTTATTGATTCAAGATATTGAATGTAAATAGTAAAATTGGACGATTTTTTTATATTTACTGCGCGTAAATCGACTTCAGCACGTGTAATACGTAATTTATTGGCCCATATTATTGTGGTTGAGCAATATAATGATAATGATAATATTAATTTAATTCAAAACTACCTTAAAGTGACTAATGTTGTATCCAAACCAGCACCAAACACATCAGCCAATAAATGATAAAATTGTTGAATGTTATAAAAATTATCATAATCAGGACTACCCTTCCTTTTCTCCTTTTCAGCAATAAAAGCTTCTAATAAATTTTCAGGATTGGAACTTTTATCGGATTTATCTATAATTTTTTGATAAATTTTGTGCGTTCTTTCTTTACCCTCAAGAAGGAATCGCATTACATTTTTATATTTAGGAATGAATCTAAAATATTAAAAATTAGAATTTAGGTTATTTTATGTATAAAAATGTTACCTTAAAAATGGTAAGAAATTTAATGGACCAGCCACCCCAATATGCTGCACTCCTTCTTCTTGTAAATGTTGTAACCACCTCCAAGTTCCATCATCGCGTTCATATGAAATTCCAAAAACTATTTTATTGATTGCTGAGCCTAAATTGTGGCGTAATGTTGCAATCGGTTCTAATTCTTCATGTTCGTTTTCCTTTATGTACTGTTGGATAATTAATTAAATGTTTGGTAAATGATTATTAGAAACTTACACTAATTGAATCCAGCACTTCGGACATTAAAATTTCTTCAATCTGATTGCGTTTTGGGCCGAATTTTTGGATTCCAAATTGTCTTAAACAACCATTAACGAATTTGCGTTGATCTTTCCATAAACTACCTTCAGCACAAATTAAACCTGCAATAAAAATTGTGCATATTCAGTAAATTTAATATAAAATAAATTTATTAAATATGAAATTTTAATAAAAACTCCATAATTATTAAAATTGACCTTAATTATTTTTCGTAACAATTTTATATAACATTTTTTTGTTAAACTCCGTCTAGAACAATTGAAGGTGATTTTGGCGTCGTATTAAAAAAAACGACATTCACGTATGACATTTGGAAATTTTTAGAACATTAATTATTGCGATTGCATCACGGTGCATATAAAAAGTGGCCTTTTGCTAACAAAAAGTTGCATGTATTATGCATGCCGTGTTTCCTTGACTTTTGTCTAATGCATTTTTTTTCTGTTGATTGTGGAATTATGCATTTAATCAAGGTTGAGTACAACAACCCGGATATTTAAGATTGCAAAAAATTGGTTAATTAGTTTGTTTGTAATGAGTGAAGAATAATGAAGCGTCATTAAGTAAATGTTTTAAAAAAATTGCGATTATAATTTTTTTAATATTTTGTAATACTTGAAAAAGAAAATGTTTAAATTTTTTTTAAATTACTAAAACTGATGTAGTTGAATTAGTTTTTAAGTTTTAAACAATATTCATTGATTAGTTTTTGTTCTATTCAAATTTTAATGAATAAATTATATAAAGTTGATTTTTTTTAAATTTTAGTCGTTGAAGCACTTTTTGAAGATTATTCATAATAAATTTGAACAAAATTCATCGATAAGTTTTTGTTTTATTCAAATATTAATGAATTAATTGCTAAAATATCAAATTTGATATTCAAAATTTATTTTTTAATAAACATTTAAATTTTTTAAATTGTCAACCTTTAAAGCACTTATTGAAAATTAATCATAAATAATTTGAACAATATTCATCGATTAGTTTTTGTTTTATTCAAATTTTGATGAATTAATTACTAAAATACTAAATTTTTTATTTAAAAATAAAAAAAAAAAAATTTTCAGTAAAAAAATTAAATTTTTTAAACTGTCAACCTTTGAAGCACTTATTGAAGATTGTTCATAAACAATTTGAACAAAATTTATCGATTAGATTTTGTTTTATTCAAAATTTATTGAATTAATTGCTAACATTTTGTATTCAAAATTAAAAAAAAAAATATTTTCAGTAAAAAAATGTTTTTTTTTAACTATCAACCTGTAAAGCACTTATTAAAGATTGTTCATAAACAATTTGAACAATATTCATCGATTAGTTTTTGTTTTATTCAAATTTTTATGAATTAATTACTAAAATACTAAATTTTTTTATTTAAAATAAAAAAAAAAAAACATTCAGTCAAAAAAATAAGTTTTTTAAACTGTCAATTTTTGAAGCACTTATTAAAAATTGTTCATAAACATTTTGAACAAAATGTATCGATTAGATTTTGTTTTATTTAAAATTTATTGAATTAATTGCTGAAATTTTATATTTAAAATTAAAAAAAAAAGTATTTTTAGTAAAAAATTATTTAACTTTTAAAGCACTTATTGAAGATTGTTCACAAACAATTTGAACAATATTCATCGATTAGTTTTTGTTTTATTCAAATTTTTATGAATTAATTACTAAAATACTAATTTTTTTATTTAAAATTTAAAAAAAAAAATTATTTTCAGTCAAAAAATTTAATTTTTTAAACTGTCAACCTTTGAAGCACTTATTGAAGATTATTCATAAACATTTTGAACAAAATGTATCGATCAGATTTTGTTTTATTCAAAATTTATGGAATTAATTGCTGAAATTTTATATTTAAAATTAAAAAAAAAAGTATTTTTAGTAAGAAAATTTTTTTTTTAATTATCAACCTTTAAAGCACTTATTGAAGATTGTTCACAAACAATTTGAACAATATTCATCGATTAGTTTTTGTTTTATTCAAATTTTAATGAATTAATTGCTACAATACAAAATTTTTTATTCAAAATTAAAAAAAAAAAAACTTTCAGTCAAAAAATTAAAATTTTTAAACTGTCAACCTTTGAAACACTTATTAAATATTGTTCATAAACATTTTGAACAAAATTTATCGATTAGATTTTGTTTTATTCAAACCTTATTGAATTAATTGCTGAAATTTTATATTCAAAATTAAAAAAAAGTATTTTCAGTAAAAAATCAATTTTTTTAACTATCAACCTTTGAAGCACTTATTGAAGATTGCTCATAAACAATTTGAACAATATTTATTGATTAGTTTTTGTTTTATTCAAATTTTAATGAATTAATTGCTAAAATACTAAATTTTATTCAAAATTAAAAAAAAAAACAATTTCAGTCAAAAAATTAAATTTTTTAAACTGTCAACCTTTAAAGCACTTATTGAAGATTGTTCATAAACATTTTGAACAAAATTTATTGATTAGATTTTGTTTTATTCAAAATTTATTGAATTAATTGCTACATGCTACAATACAAATTTTTTTTTCAAAATTAAAAAAAAAAAAAACTTTCAGTCAAAAAATTAATTTTTTTAAACTGTCAACCTTTGAAGCACTTATTGAAGATTATTCATAAAAAATTGTAACAAATTTTATTAATTAGTTTTTGTTTTATTCAAAATTTAATAAACTGGTTGCTAAAATAACCAATTTAATTTTCAAAAAATTTGAAAAATATATTAAAGTTAAAAAACTATATTTTTGAAAGTATTAACCTTTAAAGCACTTATTAAATGTTGTTCAAAAACAATTTGAACAAAAAAAATTGCTTATTAGTTTTTGTTTTGTTCAAAATATAAGAATCTTGTTGTTAAAATATAGAACACAACAAGTAGGACGTACAATAAATCTTTTGATGACTAACACTTGGGCGGGTGCGTGGTCCATAGTAAAAGAAGTAACTTGCTCAAAATCTAATCTTAGTTCCCGCCCACCTACCCAAACGTTAGTTATCAAGAGATTTATTGTTAAACAATTCTCTCATATCTTAATCCATGCACACCAGAGGTTGGACGTACAATAGATCTTTTAATGACTAACACTTGAACGGGTGGGTGGGTCACAGTAAAAGAAGTAACTCGCCCACAAATAAAACTTTGTTCCCGCCCACCCACCCAAGTGTTAGTTATCTAGAGATTTATTGTTAAACAATTCTCTCATATCTAAATCCAAGCACACAATAGGTGGGACGTACAATAGATCCTTTAATGACTAACACTTGGGCGGGTGGGTGGGTCACAGTAGAAAAAGCAACTGGCCCTTAAATTAAAATTTGTTCCCGCCCACCCACCCAAGCGTTAGTTATCAAGAGATTTATTGTTAAACAATTCTCTCATATCTAAATCCAAGCACACAATAGGTGGGACGTACAATAGATCCTTTAATGACTAACACTTGGGCGGGTGGGTGGGTCACAGTAGAAAAAGCAACTGGCCCTTAAATTAAAATTTGTTCCCGCCCACCCACCCAAGCGTTAGTTATCAAGAGATTTATTGTTAAACAATTCTCTCATATTTAAATCCAAGCACACAAGAGGTGGGACGTACAATAGATCCTTTGATGACTAACACTTGGGCGGGTGGGTGGGCCGCAGTAAAAAAAGTAACTTGTCCACAAATTAAACTTTGTTCCCGCCCACCCACCCAAGTGTTAGTTATCTAGAGATTTATTGTTAAACAATTCTCTCATATCTAAATCCAAGCAGACAAGAAGTGGGACGTACAATAGATCTTTTGATGACTAACACTTGGGCGGGTGGGAGAGTCACTGTAAAAAAAATTACTTGCCCACAATCTAAACTTAGTTCCCGCCCACCCACCCAAGTGTTAGTTATCAAGAGATTTATTGTTAAACAAATCTCTCATATCTAAATCCAAGCACACAATAGGTGGGACGTACAATAGATCCTTTAATGACTAACACTTGGGCGGGTGGGTGGGTCACAGTAGAAAAAGCAACTGGCCCTTAAATTAAAATTTGTTCCCGCCCACCCACCCAAGCGTTAGTTATCAAGAGATTTATTGTTAAACAATTCTCTCATATCTAAATGCAAGCACACAAGAGTTGGGACGTACAATAGATCTTTTGATGACTAACACTTGAGCGGGTGGGTGGGTCACAGTAGAAAAAGTAACTCGCCCTTAAAATAAACTTTGTTCCCGCCCACCCACCCAAGCGTTAGTTATTAAGAGATTTATTGATAAACAATTCTTTCATATCAAAATCTAAGCACACAAGAGGTGGGACGTACAATAGATCTTTTGATGACTAACACTTGGGCGGGTGGGTAGGTCACAATAAAAAAAGTAACTCGCCAACTATCTAAATTTAGTTCCCGCCCACCCACCCAAGCGTTAGTTATCAAGAAATTTAATATTAAACAATTCTCTCATATCTAAATCCAAGCACACAAAAAGTGGGACGTGCAATAGGTCCTTTGATGACTAACATTTGGGAGGGTAGATGGGTTAAAGTAGAAAAAGTAACTCGCCCACAAATTAAACTTTTTAAAAGATTGTTCATAATAAATTTGAACAATATTTATCAATTAGATTTTGTTTTATTCAAAAATTAATGAATTAATTGCTAAAATTTTTAATTTTTATTTTCAAACTTAAAAAAATATATTTTTTAATTAGAAATATGCATTTCTAAAAAAACAAATTTTTAAAGCACTCATTGGAGATTGTTCATGAACTATTTAAACAATATTCATTGATTAGTTTTTGTTTTATTCAAATTTTAATGAATTCATTAAAAAAATACTAAATTTTTTATACAAAATTAAAAAAAAAATATTTTCAATCAATAATTTTAAATTTTTAAATTGTCAACCTTTAAAGCACTTATTGATAATTGTTCAAAATCAATTTTAACAAAGTTCATTTTGTTTTATTCTAAACTTTGTTAAACTAATTGCTAAAATACCAAATTTTTTATTCAAAATTAAAAAAAAGTATTTTCAGTCAAATATTTGTTTTTTTTAAACTGTCAACATTTGAAGCATTTATTGAAAATTGTTCACAAACAATTTAAACAATATTCATCGATTTGCTTTTGTTTTGTTCAAATTTTAATGAATTAATTGCTAAAATACCAAATTTTTTGTTCAAAAAGTTAAAAAAATATATTTTCAGCAAAAAAAATTTTTTTTTTTTAAATGTCAACCTTTGAAGCACTTAAATATTGTTCAGAAATTATTTGAACAATATCTATTGATTATTTTTTGTTTTATTCAAAGTTTAATGAACTAATTGCTAAAATATTAAATTTTATATTTAAAATTTAAAAAAATATATATTTTTAGTTAAAATTTTAATTTTTTTAATCTGTCAACTTTTGAAACAATTATTGAAGACTGTTCACAAACAATTTGAACAATTTTCGTCGATTAGTTTATGTTTTATTCAAAATTTAATGAAATAATTGCAATAAATTTTGTTTTTTTTTTCAAAAATGTTGAAAAAATATTTTCAATAAAAAATTTATTCTTTTAAAAATGTTAATCTTTAAAGCACTTATTAAAGATTGTTCATAAACAATTTAAACAATATTCATTGATTAGTTTTTGATTTTATTCAAAATTTTGATAAATTAGTTGCCAAAACATCAAATTTTATTTTCAAAACTAAAAAAAAAAAATTTCAGTCAAAAATTTAAACTTTTTACACCGTCAACCATTAAAGCACTTATTAAAGATTGTTCATAATTAATTTGAACAATATTTATCAATTATTTTTAATTTATTTAAAATTGCTAAAATATCAAATTTAATATTCAAAATTTAAAAAAAATATTCTAAGTCAAAAATTTAATTTTTTTAAACTGTCAACCTTTTTTTTTAAAATTCAATGCTAAAATTTTAAATTTTATTTTCAAATTTTAAAAAAATATATTTTTAGTTTTGCATTTCCGAAATTTTGATAAATTAATTACTAAAATATAAAAAATTTTTAATCAAAAGATATATATTTGAGTTAAAAATTTATTTTTCTGATACTGTCAATTTTTAAAGCACTTATTGAAGATTTTTCATAAACAATTTGAACAATATTTATCAATTAATTTTTGTTATATTCAAAATTTTGATGAATTAATTGCTAAAATTTCAAGAAATTTCAAAATTTAAAAAAAATTATTTCACTCAGAAATTTTAAGTTAAATTCTCAACCTTTGAAGCACTTATTAAAGATAGTTCATACAAAAATTGAACAATATTCATGGATTAGTTTTTGTTTTATTCAAAATTATATTAGCTAAACTTCAAATTTTATTTTCAAAATTTAAAAAAAATATTTTTAGTTAAAAATGTTTTTCTCTGATACTGTCAACCTTTAGAGCACTTATTGAAGATTATTTAAAAACAATTTTTAATATTTTCTCACAAAAATATATTTAGCATTTAATAAATAATGCAAATAAATTTAATTTATTAGCAAATTATGATTATAAACGCAACTATGATAAATATTCATAAAATAAATATAAAATTAGCAATTTTCGATAGCATAATTTATTTATTCAGTGACAGCGAACGACTTTACAAGGTGAAATAATTGCAAAACATTCGATGAGATTTTTTACACGTCTCTTTACGCAAACACACAATCATGTTTGCCATTCGAATTGTGCACTGTTTTTTTAATATTATTTTACACAATGTTCGTTTTATAAATTAATCAATCATAAGTAATAATAACAGATTTAAATTAACAAAATTTTGCATTCTTTGAAGTAGTATTTTGAATTAAATTAAATCAGATTTTTGTTTAAAATTCGTATTATTTAAGCCAAATAATCTGCGCATCGTTATGAAATAATTAATTTTTTACTAAATGTTTCCTGGTTGTTAACCTATTTAACCTTGGTTGAGTGCATGCAACTGCATTGCAAAAAATGCATCATTAGTAAACATATCAAGGCAAAATGATTGTATAATGTATGCAGTTTTTTCTAATCCAAAAAATTTAATAACTAATGATAAAAAAAAGTGTTTATAAATTAAAGCAAAACATTCTTAAAAATGTTGTCAATAATTTTGTTTATTTCTTTCTGTGATATTTAAGAATTACTTAATATATCCCGACAAAATACCATTGAATGTCAACAAGTGAAACCAAATTTTCTGAAACTATAACATGAAAACTAGATTTAAGCAGTCTGTGAATCTTATATCTCGGAATATTTTAAATTTGTATTTTTAAAACTAAACTAAAATAAGAAAACAATTTACTTGCATTATTTTTTAATTATACTCTTACAAATAAATTGATGCTTTCTGCAGATGTAATAAGTTAACTTAATTCAATATCAATAGTTTTAATTAATAATACTACGTAAACGCACGGTGTGGTGGATGGGTAGCTAAGCATTTGTTGCAACAGTTATATGAAAAAATAAAAACTAAAAATTTCATAAAAAATAACCCAAAACAAACTCAAAATTTGACAAAAAGTAACTAAAAAAATAACATTTTATCAAAAATCAAGTTACAACTCAAACAGGTCTGGGTTACATATTAAAGTAACATTTCAACAATTTTTAATTAAAATCTGTACTATTTAAGCAAAAATAATTTTAAAAGTTTATTTTACTTTTCATACATTTTGAGATTCACTCATTTCTGATATTAAGTTTTTTATTCAACAATTTTAAATAATTAAACATTTTAATAATTCATGTCCGGGTCAATAAATTAATAAATTTCCAAACCTTGAGTGAGTGCATTTAACTGCATTAACAAAAAATGCATTAATAGAAAAAAATCAAGGCGAGATTGTATAATGCACTTTTTTCTAAAAACCCCTTGGCTATAAAAACTAAATGTTATTTGAAGTCAGTGCTTTAGGTTTTTTTTAACTAAAGCTAATTTATTACATTTGATTTAAATGTATTGTTTGCATTTCCTGGAATTTAAAAAAATAATACGTAGAATCCTTTTTCTGTGATATGAGTTTCTAGAACTCGAACACCGATGTCTGGGTACACATGCTGGGTGACATAAATCTGCATAATGTCTTCTTGGAAGTTACCTTATTTTGATGCATTTAATTAATTGTTTTTTAAGGTGTTTTATTAGTTATCTATTGTATTTTAAATGTATTTTTTAACACAATATATATAAATTTTAATTTTTGAAAATAATTATTATTTCTGAAATTGTTGCAATTTGTATTTTAAGCAACTGAGGCTACAATTTTCAAAATACAAGTTTCAAATTTTTGAAAATCATTCTTCAAACATATAAAAAACTATTAAAAAAATTGAATGAAAATTTTGATTTTTAAAAACATTTTATAACTATTTTTGAAATTGTTGCAATGTTTTAACTTTTATTTTAAGCAACTGAAGCTACAATTTTTCAAAATGCAAGTTTCAAATTTTGGTAAAATATTCTTAAAACATGTAAAAAACTATTAAAAGAATTGAATATAATTTATGATTTTTGAAAATATTTTTTATTTATTTTTGAAAATGTTGCAATATATTGACTTGTAATGTAAGCAACTGAGGTTACAATTTTCAAAATACATGTTTCAAATTTTAGTAAATTATTCTTAAAACATGTAAAAAACTATTAAAGAAATTGAATATAATTTATGATTTTTGAAAATATTTATTATTTATTTTTGAAAATGTTGTAATGTATTGGCTTGTAATGTAAGCAACTGAGGTTACAATTTTTAAAAAACATGTTTCAAATTTTAGTAAATTATTCTTAAAACATGTAAAAAACTATTAAAGAAATTGAATATAATTTATGATTTTTGAAAATATTTTTTATTTATTTTTGAAAATGTTGTAATGTATTGACTTTTATTTTAAGCAACTGAGGCTACAATTTTCAAAATGCAAGTCTCAAATTTTGGTAAATTTTTCTCAAAACATGTAAAAAACTATAAAGGAATTTAATATAATTTATAATTTTTGAAAACATTTTTTATTTATTTTTTAAAATGTTGCAATGTTTTGACATTTAATTTAAGCAACTGAGGTTACAATTTTCAAAATGCAAGTTTCAAATTTTAGTAATTTATTCTTAAAACATGTAAAAAACTATTAAAAAAATTGAATATAATTTATGATTTTTGAAAATATTTTTTATTTAATTTTGAAATTGTTGCAATGTTTTGACTTTTATTTTAAGCAACTGAGGTTACAATTTTCAAAATGCAAGTTTCAAATTTTGGAAAATTAATCTTAAAACATGTAAAAAACTATTAAAAGAATTGAATATAATTTATGATTTTTTAAAATATTTTTTATTTAATTTTGAAATTGTTGCAATGTTTTGACTTTTATTTTAAGCAACTGAGGTTACAATTTTCAAAATACAAGTTTCAAATTTTGGTAAATCATTCTTAAAACATGTAAAAAACTAATAAAAAAATTAAATAGAAATTTTGATTTTTAAAAATTGATTTTAAGCATTTTTAAAATTGTTGTAATCTTTTGACTTTTATTTTAAGCAACTGAGGCTACAATTTTCAAAATACAAGTTTCATATTTTTGTAAATTATTCTTGAAGAATGTAAAAAACTATTAAAAGAATTAAATATAAATTTTGATTTTTAAAAACATTTTTTAATCTTTTTTGAAATTGTTGCAATGTTTTGACTTTTATTTTAAGCAACTGAGGCTACAATTTCCAAAATACAAGTTCAAAATTTTCGTAAATTATTCTTAAAACATGCAAAAAGCTAATAACAAAGTTGAATATAAATTTTGATTTTCAAAAATATTTTTTAATCACTTTGTAAATTTTTGCAATGTTTGACTTGCATTTTAAGCAACTGAAGTTACAATTTCCAAAACACAAGTTAAAAATTTTCAAAAATTATTCTTAAAACATGCAAAAAACTATTAAAAAAATTGAATATAAATTTTAATTTTTCAAAATAATTTTTAATCATTTTTGAAACTGTCGCAATGTATTTTTTTGTATTTTAAGCAACTGAGGTTACAATTCTCAAAATGCAAGTTCCAAATTTTTGGGAATCATTCTTAAAACATGCAAAAATATATTAAAATAATGAGATATAAATTTTGATTTTAGAAAACATTTTTTAATCAATTTTGAAATTGTTGCAATATTTTTACTTTTATTTTAAGCAACTGAGGTTACAATTTTCAAAATACAAGTTTTAAATTTCTGTAAATCATTTTTCAAATTAATAAAAGACTATTTAAAAAATTGAATATAAAATTTGATTTTTAAAAATAATTTTTAACCATTTTTGAAATTGTTGCAATGTATTGACTTGTATTGTAAGCAACTGAGGTTACAATTTTCAAAATACAAGTTTCAAATTTTGGTAAAACATTCTTAAAACATGTAAAAATCTAATAAAAAATTTAAATATATATTTAGATTTTTAAAAATTGATTTTAAGCATTTTTAAAATTGTTGTAATGTTTTTACTTTAATTTTAAGCAACTGAGGCTACAATTTTCAAAATACAGGTTTCATATTTTTGTAAATTATTCTTGAAGAATGTAAAAAAACTATTAAAAGAATTAAATATAATTTATGATTTTTGAAAATAATTTTTATTTAATTTTGAAATTGTTGCAATGTTTTGACTTTAATTTTAAGCAACTGAAGCTACAATTTTTCAAAATGCAAGTTTCAAATTTTGGTAAATTATTTTTTAAACATGTAAAAAACTATTAAAAGAATTGAATATATGTTATGATTTTTGAAAATATTTTTTAATTATTTTTGAAATTGTTGCAATGTATTGACTTGTATTTCAAAAAACTGAGGTTACAATTTTCAAAACACAAGTTCAAAATTGTTGTAAATTATTCTTAAAACAAGCAAAAATCTAATAAAAAAACTAAATATAAATTCTGATTTAAAAAAAAAAAAATATATATATTTCAAATTGTTGCAATGTACTGACTTGAATTTTAAACAACTGAGGCTATAATTTTTAAAATACAAGTTCCAAATTTTTGTAAATCATTCTTAAAACATGTAAAAAACTATTAAAAAAATTGAATATAAATTTTGATTTTTCAAAATAATATTTAATCATTTTTGAAACTGTTGCAATGTATTTTTTGTATTTTAAGCAACTGAGGTTACAATTGTCAAAATGCAATATCCAAATTTTTGGGAATCATTCTTAAAACATGCAAGAAATTATTAAAATAATGAGATATAAATTTTGATTTTGGAAAACATTTTTTAATAAATTTTAAAATTTTTGCAATGTTTTTTAAACTTTTAATTTAAGCAACTGAGGCTACAATTTTCAAAATACAAATTTCATAATTTTGTAAATTATTCTTGAAGCATGTAAAAATCTATTAAAGAAATTGAATATAATTTATGATTTTTGAAAATATTTTTTATTTATTTTTGAAATTGTTGCAATGTATTGACTTGTATTTCAAGAAACTGAGGTTACAATTTTTAAAACACAAGTTTCAAATTTTGGTAAATTATTCTCAAAACATGTAAAAAACTGTTAAAGGAATTGAATATAATTTATGGTTTTTGAAAATATTTTTTATTTAATTTTGAAATTGTTGCAATGTTTTGACTTTTATTTTAAGCAACTGAGGCTACAATTTCCAAAATACAAGTTTCAAATTTTTGTAAATCATTCTTAAAACATGTAAAAAATTATTGAAAAAATTAAATATACATTTTGATTTTTAGAAAATATTTTTTAATTATTTTTAAAATTGTTGCAATGTATTGACTTGTATTTCAAGAAACTGTGGCTACAATTTCCAAAATACAAGTACAAAATTTTTGTAAATTATTCTTAAAACATGCAAAAAACTAATAAATAAACTGAATTTAAATTCTGATTTAAAAAAATATTTTGTATGTATATTTCAAATTGTTGCAATGTACTGACTTGAATTTTAAGCAACTGAGGCTATAATTTTTAAAATACAAGTTCCAAATTTTTGTAAATCATTTTTAAAGCATGTAAAAAAATATTAAAATAATGAGATATAAATTTTGATTTTGGAAAACATTTCTAATCAATTTTAAAATTGTTGCAATGTACTGACTTGAATTTTAAGCAACTGAGGCGACAATTTTCAAAATACAAGTTTCAAATTTTTGTAAATCATTCTTAAAACATGTAAAGCATTATTGAAAAAATTGAATATAAATTTTGATTTTTGAAAACATTTTTTAATCATTTTGGAAATTGTTACAATGTATTGAATTGTATTTTAAGCAACTGAGGCTACAATTTCCAAAACACAAGTTCAAAATTTTCATAATTATTCTTAAAACATACAAAAAACTAATAAAAAAATTGAATATATAATTTTAGTTTTTAAAATTTTTTTTTAATCATTTTTGAAATAGTTGCAATGTATTGGCTTGTATTTTCAGCAACTGAGGTCACAATTTTCAAAATACAAATTTCAAATTTTGGTAAAACATTCTGAAAACATGTAAAAAACTAATTAAAATTATTAAACGTGAATTTTGATTTTAAAAAATAGTTTTTAAGCATTTTTAAGAATAGAATTTTGCATTTTTAACGGTTTATAAGCAAATTTTGATACTTTTGAAACAAAATTTCTAGAGGTGTAGTAACCAGAAGTGCACAATATGACCAAGTGCCCCATCGCATTATCAACTTTTGATGCACATCGTAAATTTCAGAAAACAAGTGTGGCCTCTAAATAAACAAAAAAAAACTTATGCATCTGCTCTACATAACCTTGAAACACAAATTGCATTAACATAATTGCATAGTCATCAACTGTAAATGCTAAGATTTATCAGGACGTGCTAACAAACTTCTGCTGGCCTAAATAAAACACACATCAAACGGGATAATGTTAAGAACAACTTAAATTTTGGTCATCCAAATTGCGCAGTCTAACATTTTTTCTGTAGTATCTAACTATAACATAAAATAAAAAATATTTCAAAAATAACACTTAAGAGTAACATTTTATCAAATTAGTAACTATAAACCTTGCTACTTGAATTGCGAGTTCGGAACAAACTACATTGCGTTATAATGTTAAGCAACTGAGGATACAATTTTTCAAAATGCAAGTCCAAATTTTTGTCAATTATTCGTAAAACATGCAATAAACTAATAAAAAAATTGAATATAAATTTTGGTTTTTAAAAATGTTTTTTAATCATTTTTGAAATTGTTGCAATGTATTGACTTGTATTTTAAGCAACTGAGGTAACAATTTTCAAAATACAAATTCCAAATTTTAGTAAATCATTTGTAAAACATGTAAAAAACTAAAAAAAAAATTTAATATAAATTTTGATTTTTAAAAACATTTTTTAATCATTTTTGAAATAGTTGCGATGTATTGGCTTGTATTTTAAGCAACTGAGGTCACAATTTTCAACATACAAATTTAGAATTTTGATAAAACATTCTTAAAACATGTGAAAAACTAATAAAAAAAATGAATATAAATTTTGACTTTCAAAAATTATTTTTTAAGCTTTTTTGAAATTATTGCAATGTATTGACTTGTATTGTAAGCAACTGAGGTTACAATTTTCAAAATACAAGTTTCAAATTTTGGTAAAACATTCTTAAAACATGTAAAAAACTAATAAAAAAATTAAATATAAATTTTGATTTTTAAAAGTTGTTTTTTAAGCATTTTTAAAATTGTTGTAATGTTTTGACTTTTATTTTAAACAACTGAGGTTACAATTTTCAAAATGCAAGTCTCAAATTTTGGCAAATTATTCTCAAAACATGTAAAAAACTATTAAAAGAATTGAATATAATTTATAATTTAAAAAAAAAAAATGATTTAATTTTGAAATTGTTGCAATGTTTAGGCTTTTATTTTAAGCAACTGAGGTTACAATTTTCAAAATGCAAGTTTCAAATATTGGTAAATTATTCTTAAAACATGTAAAAAACTAATAAAATAATTGAATATAATTTATGATTTTTGAAAATGTTTTCTATTTATTTTTGAAAATGTTGCAATGTTTTGACTTTTAATTTAGGCAACTGAGGCGACAATTTTCAAAATACAAGTTTCATATTTTTGTAAATTATTCTTGAGGCATGTAAAAAACTATTAAAAAAATTGAATATAATTTATGATTTTTGAAATTTTTTTTAATTATTTTTGAAATTTTTGCAATGATTTGACATTTATTTTAAGCAACTGAGGCTACAATTTTCAAAATGCAAGTTTCAAATTTTAGTAATTTATTTTTAAAACATGTAAAAAACTATTAAAAGAATTGAATATAATTTATGATTTTTGAAAATATTTTTTATTTATTTTTGAAAATGTTGCAATGTTTTGACTTTTAATTTAAGCAAATGAGGCTACAATTATCAAAATACAAGTTTCATATTATTGTAAATTATTCTTGAAGCATGTAAAAAACTATTAATAGAATTGAATATAATTTATGATTTTCGAAAATATTTTTATTTAATTTTGAAATTGTTGCAATGTTTTGACTTTTATTTTAAGCAACTGAGGCTACAATTTTTCAAAATAAAAATTCCAAATTTTTGTAAATTATTTTTAAAACATACAAAAAACTAATAAAAAAATTGAATATAAATTTTGGTTTTTAAAAATATGTTTTAATCAATTTTGAAATTGTTGCAATGTAAGGACTAGAATTTTAAGCAACTGAGGTCACAATTTTTAAAATCCAACTTTCATATATTTGTAAATAATTCTTAAAAATTGTAAAAAATTATTAAAAAATTTATTCAATTTTGATTTTTGAAATAATTTTAAAAAAACCATTTTTGGATTTTTAATTTTTTACAAATTCTAAAAGTTTTCTAGCTCTAAGAACTTGTGAAATCTTGCAGAAAAATTTTAAAATTGTTTTACAAATTTGAACAGTCAACTCTAGACTCTTACTATATTTTACAAAAACCTAAAAAAAAAATGTTTTTACAAATTCTAAAAGTTTTCTACACATTTTAAAATTTTCTAAGAAGACCTAAATATTTCTAAAGGTTTGCGTAAGATTTTTGAAATTTTTTTTACAAGTTTTAAAAACCTTTTACAACTTTTTTTAAAGCTTTTCAAAAAACTTTTGAAAAAGATTTAAACTTTCTACAATTTGTATAAGTTTTTACATATTTTAAAAAAATTTAATTTAAATTTTTTTCTAAACATTTCTAACAAAAGTTGCAATTTTTTTTTTATTCTAAAAACTTTTAAATTTTGTATATTTAGAATCATTTAAAAAACTCAAGAAACTTCTCAAAATTATCTCAAAGACTTTTGAAAACTTTCTACAAACATTAAAAATGTTCCACACATTTTAGAATTGTTTTAGAAGCTTTTTGTATTCAAAGTGTAAAATTTAAGACTTTTTTAATCTTGCGGAAGATTTTTGAGTTTTTTAACATTTTAAATATCTTTTAATAAGCTCTAAAACTTCTTGAAATTATCCAAAAGTTTTAATTTTTTTTAGAATCTATATAAATTTTGAGACTTCTAAATACCTTGCAAAAAATATTTTAAAAATTACTTGCTGGTAATCATGATCTGGAGTAACCTACCCACCCGCCCAAGTATTAATCATTAAGAGATTGTATAGAACCTTCTCCTTCTTTGCTAAAATATTTTTAAAACTTGCAAAAAGGAGAAACTTTTAATTTTTTGATAACAAACACTTGGGCGGGTGGGTGGGCACTCCAATCAAAACTACTTGCTGGTAATTATGATCTGAAGTGATCCATTCACCCGCCCAAGTGTTGGTTATCAAGAGATTGTATATAACCTCCTATTTCTTTGACTAAAAAACTTCTAACACTTGCAGAAAGCAATTAATTTTTTGATAACAAACATTTGGGCGGATGGGTGACACTCCAGTTAAAATTACTTACTGGTTATTATAATCTGGAATGACCCACCCACCCGCCCAAATGTTAGTGCTAAAGAAATTATATATAACCACATCCTTCTTTGCTAAGAGACTTCTAACTCAGAAAGTAGAAATTTTTAAACAAACAAACACTTGGGCATTCGAGTTGAAATTACTCGCTGGTAATTATGATCTGGAGTGACCTACCTACCCGCCCAAGTGTTGGTTATTAAGAAATTGTATATAACTTCTTTTTTCTTTGGCTAAAAGTCTTTTAACATTTGCAGAAAGAAGACACTTTTTAGTTTTATCAAATTCATTTTTTTTTTTTGTAAAATCATTGCTTCAATTGTATTAATTAAATTTGAAAATATATAAAAATAACAGATCCGGCTCTTATAAATTAAAACAACACATGGCTCAGGTACTTAATTTCTAGAAGTTTCTATAACATAATGTTTACGTATAGGATTGATGGTCTGTGAACAGTCCTCGCACTGGGTTATAAATGTATTTTGCTAAAGAAGAATCCACTTAGTCATCCAAACATATTCGACCATTAATCTGATAAAATCGACAAACATAATTACAATATGGTGGATGCGCCGGCCTATTCAAAAATAGATTTAATTAAAATAATTAAAAAATATTCAAAAGTTCAAATTAATTAAATTGGCAAAAAATTGTATTGTAAATATAAATAATTATAGTTAAATATTACTTGAAGTTAATAGGAATGTTGTTTACAAACAGATCATTGACTCGGTTACATACAATAATTTCATTTAAACAACATTAGAATTTTTAAGTTTGGAAAAATATGTTTATGGCATCCACGTATCGTTTCAAGGCCGCGAATATTGTATTTGTGGAATACTGCGAAAATTTTGTGTCAAAACAAATAAATCTGCATGTCGTTTCCTTAGAAAAAAAATTTAGTAGATGAGGTGCACGTACGACCGTGACATTTGCGTAGAAAAATCTCTACAAAGTCAATGAGTTCCTTAAATTCTACTACAAAAATTACTATATAAACAAATAGCACGTGGATTTCGAGTTCGTTGACGCTTATAGTTGAAGGTTTTTTATTTTTGGCGCCTTTTTTATTTATTAAAAGGATAATGACTTATTATTCTTATATTGTTGATCAAGTTTTTTTAGGAATATTCTAAAACTAATCCATAAATAAATTTGCAAAAGATTCATAACACACACACACACACATACAAACAGTATCCGAGAGTGAGAGTGAACCGGACATTCGTAACATTCCCAGACCGGTCGATCTCCGGATGATCGTCTGATACCGATGGTGGTGGCCCTTAATCTTTAATTTCTATTTATAGCTTGCGTTACGCAATCGGTGAGGTAGTTTGCGATGTAATTGAGGCCTCGCATAGGGTGTAGGAATGTGGAGGACACACGCGGGAGTAAACACACTCGAAGAAGGTTCCTCGGACGTTAACTCTTCGAATGGCCATGGCCGCCGCCGCTTGCGAGTGAGCTACTGCTGTTACTTTTCTAGCGCGCTTATCACCTGACAAGGGCGGTCGATCACTTCGATCACCTCCACAAACACTTTCATTATTCATCATCAATAATTTTTTTCTTGGTAAATTAATTCGCGCATAAACAACTCAGTATTATATAATTTATTAATAATATATTTAAATTAAACATTTCTGAGGGCTTCTTGTTCAAACCATCATTAAATTCTCCATAGAATCCGATCATACTTTAAAATTTTGATTTTTTTTTATTAAGTTTGCTTAAATTTATTTATACCTAAAAATATTATACGATTCCAAAACTGGAACATACTTCAATGCCCAATATAATTTTAGAATTAATTGATTTTTTTTTTAAATAAAATGTACACAATATAAAATATATTATTAAAAAGAAATCCCAATATAAAGCCCTGTGGGATACCCTTAAAAAAATATTAATGCTTCTTGATGTTAGCAAAATTTTTTTTTTATTAAATTAAATCTATTTTAGTAATATCTAATTTTTGCAAGCATTAGTAAATCAGTCTATCAGTAAAATTATAGAAAGACTTAAAATGTTTTAGAACCTTCTAGAATGTTTTAAAATCTGCTACAAAAACTTATTTTTATAGAATAAAATTGATGCCCAAAGATGCAAATTTGATAAAAAATAATGTAATTTTATTTTTTTACACTTTTTGTGTTGTTTTTGGTGCTTTTTGACCATTGTTAAAAATTTCAAGGCCGAATTTTGCTATTTTTGACGTTTTATAAAAGGGTAATTCTACTGAAATTCGGACAATCGTCCCCACATTGGTATCTCCGATTTTGTACACATATTTGGAGTACCAAAATACAGTTTAAATGGTAAAAAAAAATTATTTTAGAATTTTTTATTTTTTGATCATTTTGAATCTTTTAATTTTTTTTTATATTTTAAGCCGGATTATACTATTTTTTGAGATTTCATAAAAATATTTACATATTAACAGTTTTTAGCCGGATTTTGGTACTTTCTGACAATTGTTTTGCAAGTTTGAACCTTTTTAGGCCGGAATTTGGTTTTTTAAAAAATATTTTAGTATTTTATAACAAAATTTTGAAATTTTTGACTTTTCATTTTATTTATGAAATTGATGAATTTTTCAACAGTTTATAGTAAATTGTAGTACTTTCTAATAATATTTTTATACTTTATTTTACTATTTTTGACATTTTATGAATAATTTTTTTTATTTTTCGACAGTTTATAAGCGGATTTCAAATCTTTCAAACAATTTTTTAAAATTGCTAACCGAATTATGATAATTTTTGGGATTTCATAAAAATATTTACTTTTTGCAATCGTTTTTAGCCAGATTTTGGTGTTTTTTTTGCAACTTTGAACCCTTTTTGGCCGGACTTTGTTTTTATTTTTGAAAATATTTTAGTATTTAATGTCAGAATTTTCACATTTTTGACTTTTCATAAATTAAATTTTACATTTATTAACAGTTTATGGTAAATTGTAGTACTTTCTGAGAATACTTGTATACTTTATGACCGGATTTTGCAATTTTTGTCATTTTATGAAAAGAATTTTACATTTTTTGTCAGTTTATGAGCGAATTTTGATTTTTTCTAACAGTTTTTTGATATTTTGTTTTTAATTTTGATTTTTTTTTAGTATTTTATGTCAGAATTTTGACATTTTTGACTTTTTATAAATTGAATTTTACATTTTTTAACAGTTTATGGTAATTTGTGGTATTTTCTGGCTATATTTTTATACTTTATGACCGGATTATGCTATTTTTGCCATTTTATAAACAGAATTTTACATTTTTTGTCAGTTTATGAGCAAATTTTGATTCATTCTAACAATTTTTTGATATTTTTAGCCGAATGATGCTCTTTTTTTGAGGTCTCATAAAAATATTTACAATTTGCAACAGTTTTTAGTCAGATTTTGGTGCTTTCTGACAAATATTTTGCAAGTTTGAACCATTTTTAGCAGGATTTTGTTTTTTTTGAAAATATTTTAGTATTTTATGACAGAATATTGGCATTTTTAAATTTTCATAAATTAAATTTTACATTTTTTAACAGTTTATGGTAAATTCTGGTACTTTCTGGCTATATTTTTATACTTTATGGCCGGATTTTGCTATTTTTGCCATTTTATAAATAGAATATTCCATTTTTTGTCAGTTTATGAGCGGATTTGAATTTATTAAAACATTTTTTTAATATTTCTAGCCGAAATATGCTCTTATTTTGAGGTCTCATAAAAATATTTACAACTTGCAACAGTTTTTAGTCAGATTTTGGTGCTTTCTGACAACTGTTTTGCAAGTTTGAACCCTTTTTAGCCGGATTTTGGTTTTTTTGAAAATATTTTAGTATTTTATGACAGAATATTGGCATTTTTAAATTTTCATAAATTATTTTTTTCATTTTTTAACAGTTTATGGTAAATTGTGGTACTTTCTGGCTATATTTTTATACTTTATGGCCGGATTTTGCTGTTTTTGCCATTTTATGAATAGAATTTTACATTTTTTGTCAGTTTATGAGCGGATTTTGATTCATTCTAACAATTTTTTGATATTTTTAGCCAAATTATGCTTTTTATTGAGGTATCATAAAAATATTTTCAATTTGCAACTGTTTTTAGTCAGATTTTGGTGCTTTCTGACAATTGTTTTGCAAGTTTCAACCATTTTTGGCCGGATTTTGGTTTTTTTGAAAATATTTTAGTATTTTATGACAGAATATTGGCATTTTTAAATTTTCATAAATTAATTTTTTCATTTTTTAACAGTTTATGGTAAATTGTGGTACTTTCTGACAATATTTTTATACTTTATGGCCGGATTTTGCAATATTTGCCATTTTATGAATAGAATTCTACATTTTTTGTCAGTTTATGAGCGGATTTTGATTCTTTCTAACAAATTTTTGATATTTCTAGCCGGATTATGCTATTTTCTGAGATTTCATAAAAATATTTACATTTTGCAATAGTTTTTAGCCAGGTTTTGATGCTTCTTTTGCAACTTTGAACCATTTTTGGCCGGATTTTGTTTTTAATTTTGATTTTTTTTAGTATTTTATGTCAGAATTTTGACATTTTTGACTTTTCATAAATTAAATTTTACATTTTTTAACAGTTTATGGTAAATTGTGGTACGTTCTGACAATATTTTTATACTTTATGACCGGATTTTGCTATTTTTGCCATTTTATGAATAGAATTTTACATTTTTTGTCAGTTTATGAGCGGATTTTGATTTTTTCAAACAATTTTTTAATATTTCTAGCCGGATTATGCTATTTTCTGAAATTTCATAAAAATATTTACATTTTGCAATAGTTTTTAGCCAGGTTTTGGTGCTTTTTTTGCAACTTTGAACCCTTTTTGGCCGGATTTTGTTTTTAATTTTGATTTTTTTTAGTATTTTATGTCAGAATTTTGATAATTTTGACTTTTTATAAATTAAATTTATACATTTTTTAACAGTTTATAGTGAATTGTAGTACTTTCCGACAATATTTTTATACTTTAAGACCGGATTTTGCTATTTTTGCTTTTTTATAAACAGAATTTTACATTTTTTGACATCTTAAAACAATTGTTTTGTACTTTACTGTAATAGAAATGTCCCAATTTTAAACAAAGAATGAGATTTGAGATTTTTGATTTTTTTAGATTACTGTTTGCAGAAATAGGAAGCAAACGCAGAGTTAACTGCAATTTTTTATCTCTAAACCAGTTAATAGTGCATTGCATAAAGTTTTTTTTTTTTAAATTTGATGTTTTGACTTAATTCAAATTTTCGTCTTAGCCTGTCATACTTCTTTAAACAAGTTTAGTGTTAATATTTTGTTGTAGTTGTTCAACTTAAATTCAACCATTGAACCCTGTGGTACACACAGGTCATCTGTAGCTATTATGAGCGGGTGGGTCTAAGTTTCAACAGTTTATATCCAAATGTTGGTGCTTTCTGTTAATTTTTTAAAATTTCAATGCTAAAATTTGCTATTTTTGACGTTTATTGAACAAAATTTTGCAATTTTGAACCAATTTTGGCCGGATTTTGATTCTTTTGACAATATTTTAATATTTTATGACCAAATTTTGCCATTTTTGACTTTTTATAAATAAAATGTAGCATTTTTTAACAGTTTATGGTAAGTTGTGGTACTCACACAGGTCATCTGTAGCTATTATGGGCGGGTAGGTCACTCCAGATCATGATTACCAGCAAGTAATTTGAAGTAAAGTGCCCACTTACCCGCCCAAGTGTTTGTTAAAAAAAAAAATAAAAAAATTGTTTTGTAATAAGCCTCAAATTTATGCAAACTTAATTATCTTCAGTACAATAATAATCTTCATTTTAATCAAGATTATTACTGCAATAATCCTCAAATTGATGCAAACATAATCATCTTTAGTCCTGTAATAATTTTCATTTTAATCAAGATAATTACTGCAATAATCCTCAAATTGAAGAAAAAGTAATCATCTTCAGTACAATAATAATCTTCATTTTAATCAAGATTATTACTGCAATAATCCTCAAATTGAAACAAACGTAATTATCCTCAGTACAATAATAACCTTCATTTTAATCAAGATTATTACAGCAATAATCTACAAATTGATGAAAACGTAATTACCCTCAGTACAATAATAATCTTCATTTTACTAAAGATTATTACTAAAATAATCCTCAAATTGATGCAAAAGTAATTACCTTCAGTACTATAATAATCTTCATTTTAAGCAAAATTATTATTGCAATAATCCCCAAATTGATGCAAACGTAATCATCCTCAGTACAATAATAATCTTCATTTTAATCAAGATTATTACTAAAATAATCCTAAAATTGATGCAAAAGTAATCATCTTCAGTACAATAATAATCTTCATTTTAACCAAGATTATTACTGCAATAATCCTCAAAATGATACAAACGGAATCATCTTTACTTCAGTACAAACGGCCGCACAAAAGCGCAAATAACTGAAGAAGGCGACGTCCGATCGAAACAAAACTTGGGTTTCTCGAAGAAAATTGTGCGGCGGATCTGAATCCGACGGCTTTAAAACGTTTGCCGCCCCCGCCGCCGCCTCATGTGTGGCAATAAAAATGACTTAAAAATCGACCATCTTTAAAAAATCGTAAAAAAGGTTGTGAGCAAAATAAAAAAAAGGTTTTTACAATTTTTGTAATAAGTCTTTTATTCAAAAAAAGAAAGGTTATATACAATATCTTGATAACCAACACTTAGGCGGGTAGGAAGGTCACTCCAGATCATGATTACCAACAAGTAGTTTTGACTGGAGTGTCCACCCACTTTCCCAAGTGTTTGTTTTCAAAATATTAAAAGTTTCTGCTTTCTGCAAGTGTTAGAAGGCTTTTAGCCAGAGAAGAAAATGGTAATATACAATTTTTGGGTGACCAACACTTGGGTGGATGGGTGGGTCACTCCAGATCTTGATTACCAGCTATTAGTTTGACTGAAGTACCCAACCACCCGCCTAAGTGTTTGTTTGTTAAAAAGTTTCTTCTTTGTGTAAGTCTCTTAGCCAAAGAAGGAGGAGGTAATATACAATTTCTGGATGACCAACAATTGGGTGAGTGGGTGGGTTACTTTAGATTATGATTATCACCAAATACTTTGAACTGAAGTGCGCACTTACCCGCCCAAATATTTGTTATCAAATAATAAAAGATTCTCAACAAGTCTTTTAGCCAAAAAAGGAAGAAGTTATATACAATCTTTTAATGACCAACACTTGGGCGGGTTACTCTTAATCATGATTACCGTCAAGTAATTTGAACTAGAATCCACCTACCAATAAGTGTTTGTTATCAAAAAAATTAAAAATTCTCGTTAGTGTAAGTGTTACAAGTATTTTAGCCAAAGAAGTAGAAGAAAATTTACAATCTCTGGATAACCAACACTTGGGTGGGTTACTCCAGATCATAATTACCAACAAGTAATTTGAAGTAGAGTGCAACCCCAAGTGTTACTTATCAAAAAATTTAACTATTCTTGTTTCTGTAAGCGTTTTAGTCTTTTAGTCAAAGAAAGAGGAGGATATATACAAGTTCTTAATAAGTAACACTTGGGCGGGTGGGTGGGTTACTCTAATTTATGATTACCATCAAGTAATTTGAATTGTAGTGCCCCCCGCCCAAGAGTTTGTTATCAAAAAATTAAAAGTGTCTCCTTTCTGCAAGTGTTACAAGTCTTTTAATAAAAAAAAAGTAATATACAATTTCTGGATGACCAACACTTGGGTGGGTGGGTGGGTTACTCCAGATTAAAATTACCAGCAAATAGTTTCAAGTGAAGTGCCCACCCACCCGCCCAAGTGTTTGTTGTCAAAAAATTAAAAAAGCATGCTTTCTGCAATTTTTTTTCTTTTAGTCAAAGAAAGAGAAAATAATATACAATTTCTAAATTACTAACAGTTGGGTGGGTGGATGGGTTACTCCAGATCATAATTACTAGCTAGTAATTTGGCTAAAGTGCCCAACAAACTGCCCAAGTGTTTGTTAAAAAAAATTTAGAGATTCTCGTTACTATAAGTCTTACAAGTCTTTTAGCCAAAGAAGGAGGAAGTAATATACAATTTCTAAATGACCAATACTTGGGCAAGTGAGTGGGTCACTTTAGATTATAATTACCAACAAGTAGTTTTGACTGGATTGCTCACACATCCGCCCAAGTGTTTGTTTTCAAAAAATTAAAAGTGTCTCCTTTCTGCAAGTGTTACAAGTCTTTTAATAAAAAAAAAAGTAATATACAATTTCTGGATGACCAACACTTGGGTGGGTGGGTGGGTCACTCCAGATCATGATTGCCAGCTAGTAATTTGACTAAAGTGCCCAACAAACTGCCCAAGTGTTTGTTATAAAAAAATTAAGAAATTTTCGTTACTGTAAGTGTTAAAAGTCTTTTTGCCAAAGTTTGTTGTTTGTTTCAAAATATTAAAAGTTTCTCTTTTCTGCAAGTGTTAGAAGTTTGTTAGCCAAAGAAGGAGAAAGTAATCTATAGATGACCAACACTTGGACGAGTAAGTGAGTCACTCCAGATCATAATTACCAACAAGTAATTTCAAGTGAAGTGCCCAACCCCTCGCCCAAGTGTTTGTTATCAAAATATTAAAAAATTCTCCATTCTGCAAGTGTAATAAGTTTCTTAGCCAAAGAAAAAAAAGTCTCTGGATGACCAATAAATGGGTGGGTGAGTGGGTCACTCCAGATCATCATTATCAGCCAGTAGTTTGACTGAAGTGCCCAACCACTCGCCCAAGTGTTTGTTTGTTTAAAAGTTTGTTCTTTTTGCAAGTATTAGAAGTCTCTTAGCAAAAAAAGGAAAAGGTTATATACAATTTCTTATTGACCAACACTTGGACAGGTAAGTGGATTACCCCAAATCATGATTACCAATGAATAGTCCTAAGAGTTTGTTTGTTTAAAAGTTTCTTTTTTCTGCAAATGTTAGAAATCTCTTGGCCAAAGAAGAAAGAGGTAATATACAATTTCTAGATGACCAACAATTGGGTAGGTGGATGGGCCACTCCAGATCATCAGATCATAACTCACCCAATCAAGTGTTATCAAAAAAATAAAATATTCTTGTTTTTGTAAGTGTTACAAGTATTTTAGCCATAGAAGGAAAAGATATTATACAATCTCTTAATGACCAACACTTGGGCGGGTAGGTGGGTCACTCCAGATCATGATTAGTTTCAATATTTTAATTTTTCTTAGCTGGATTTTGCTATTTTTGACAATTTATCATCAAAATTTTATACTTTTTAACCATTTTTGGCCAGTTTTTGGTTTTAATTAAAAATATTTTAATATTTTATGGCAGAATGTTGGCTTATTGGATTTTTTATAATTAAAATATTGCATTTTTTTAAAGTTTATTAAAAATTTTGGTACGTACTGACAAAAATTTTATAATTTATGGCTGGATTTTGTAATTTTAAAGATTCTATGTAGAATTTTGCACTTTTTTACAAATTTTTACATTTTTTTAAAAGTTTATGAATGAATTTTAGTGTTTTCCAACAATACTTTAATGATTCAAAGTTGTAATTTGCTATTTTTGACATTTTATAAATTAAATTTTAAAAATTTCAAAAATTTTTGGCCGGATTTTAATTTTATCTAAAAATATTTCAATGTTTTATGACCGGATTTAGCTATTTTTAATATAACTTTGCATGTTTTAACAGTTAATGACTTTTGGTGCTTTTTGATATTTTTTATATTTTATGGCCGGATTTTGGTCAATTTTAACAATATTTTTGATGTTTTATAAGTAAATATAAGTTTTAAGACGTATTTTGCGATTGACTTTTTATGAACAGAATTTGGCACTTTTTAACCGTTTTTTGATTTTGATTTTATTTGAAAATATTTTATTACCGGATTTTGCTATTTTTGACATTTTATAAAAATAATTTTGCAATTTTGAACAGTTTATAGCCAAATTTTGATATTTTTTAAAGACGGATTTTACTTTTTTTGATTTTATTAATTAGAATTTTACGCTTTTCAACAGTTTATAGCCAGATTTAAGTGATTTTGCACTTTTAAACCGTTTTTAGTCAAATATTGCATTTTTTTAAGTTTTATTTGTAGAATTTTACACTTTTTAACAGTTTATAGCCGGATTTTAATGCTATCTAACAATATTTTGATATTTTATAGCTAGATTTGCTTTTTTAGAAATTTTATATATATTTTTTTGCACTTTTCAACTGTTCAAGGCCGGACTTTGGTGCTTTCCGACAATATTTTGATTTATTTGATTATTATATTTATGAATACATTTTGTAGTATTCAACAATTTAAGTCAAGAAAATCATAACAAAATTGAGTAAACCTTTTTTCAAAGCCGTGTGTTGCGGTAAGACCCTAAAATCTTAAGGCCACTGTGTCAACAACATTTTTATGTTTGAATGTTTTGTTGAAGGATAAAAGTTTTTCTAGAATAAAATTTATATGAATTGGCCAATAATAATTTCTTGATTTAAATGTATAGCAGAAGAAGGGCTCAATACTTAATAAAAATTACAGCATTTATTAACTGTAACTTTAAGTCAAAAATCATATATTTTATCTTATAGGGAAGATTGTGTAAGATGAGTAATGAAAGAAAGAAGTTTATAAAATGAGGCATGGTTAGCATTTTTCAGTTATCTAGTTGGAAGCATAATATGTATAATTATTTATTCAAATTTATTTTATAATTTTTTTTTGGCCCTTGTTTCAATATTTTTAATTAATTATAAGATTATTTAATTAAGTTGTATTATTGTTGACACTTTCGTTAGCACACATAATTTTTTCTAAGTTAAATGTATAAATAAATATGATATGTAAATGATTCGTCCAGAATGATGTAAAATTATGTATATTTCTATAGTTAGATTTATTTATGCGTAAAATATGTTAATGAAGAGTATTATTTTTCAAACGATTAACATATGTAGATTATTAATTCGCAATTAGTAACGCCATAATATAATAAATAAATCGATGAATTGACGAAATCTGTGAAAAATGAACTCTTTGCCATTTAAACCAAACTTTTTTGGAGTCAAGGTTGGCACATTTTATTGCACGTAATTTAAGCACCCATTTTCGAATCATTTTGTAGGCAAGGTCGTCACTTTTTTAACACTTTCTTGCGTGCAAATGATTCAAAAACAAAATCAATTTTTTTTATTGTTAATAAAGATTAGGATCAATTTAATTTTAACTAGTATTAGATTGTGTGAGCTTTAAGATATGTGTAAATAGGCGTGCTAGACTTTGGGTGGAGCTAAACTTGATGCACATGTGTAATACGTGAGCTCATCCTATGCAGGAGACGGTGGTAGGGTTATGCTGCTGCTCTTTAAAGCACCTGCTGGACATCGAGTGGCCAGTTATTCATAGATCTTCAGATTCACTCATTTTATTATTTAAACTATTTTGTCGATTTTATTTACGGAATGGTAACTTTGTTTCGGTATTATTAGTAATAACTTAAAATTATTAACACAATTGCATTGTAAATAAGCTCTTATTTTATTTTATATTAATTTATATTAATATAATTGATGGTTGTGACATCATTTCATGTTTATAAAAATGTTTACAATGTTTTTTATGTTATATATGGGCAATTCCATTTCAAAAGGACCAGAGCAGGAGGGAGGGGAGTGTCCAGAAATTTGCTTTAATATTTTATCAACAAAAAATATTTTTTACGTACAGCCAATAATCAGGTGTTTCCATACATTTACCCAACCCTGTATAAGGCCATGTCTGAGTCAAGTGAAAAAAATTTGATTTTGCTACTAAAAATGCTTTTTTCTACATGAGTCATGATTTTTTTAGATTTTTTTTATAAACCATTTTTGAGTAATAAGCAATCAAAATTTGAAAAATAATTTTTTTGCATTTTTTTAGATTAGACTCATGTAGAAAAAGGCATTTTCAGTGGTTTGAGCAAAATCAAAATTTTGTTCCGTACATTTGACTCAGACTTGGCCAAAACCTCTTTTATCTTTGCTAAAAGACTTCTAACACTTGCAAAATAGAAAAACTGTTAAACAAACAAGCACTTGGGCCAGCAGTTGGGCACTTCAGTCAAATTACTTGCTGGTAATCATGATCTGGAGTGTTTGTAATTAAATTTCTTGTTTACAAACACTTGGGCGGGTGGGCGAAAACATAGTTTATTAATTGCAGAACAATATTTTTAATTGGAGTGCCCACCCACCCACTCAAGTGTTTGTGATCAAACTTCTTGTTCACTAACACTTAGGCGGGTGGGCGGGAATACAGTTTTATTGATTGCAAAACAGTATTTTTAATTGGAGTGCCCACACACCCACCCAAGTGATTGTGATCAAACTTCTTGTTCACTAACACTTGGGCGGGTGGGCGGGCATACAGTTTTATTGATTGCGGTACAATAATTTTAATTGGAATGCCCACCCACCCACCCAAGTGATTGTGATCAAACTTCTTGTTCACTAACACTTGGGCGGGTGGGTGGGAATACAGTTTTATTGATTGCGGTACAATAATTTTAATTGGAGTGCCCACCCACCCACTCAAGTGTTTGTGATCAAACTTCTTGTTCACTAACACTTAGGCGGGTGGGCGGAAATACAGTTTTATTGATTGCAAAACAGTATTTTTAATTGGAGTGCCCACACACCCACCCAAGTGATTGTGATCAAACTTCTTGTTCACTAACACTTGGGCGGGTGGGCGGGCATACAGTTTTATTGATTGCGGTACAATAATTTTAATTGGAATGCCCACCCACCCACCCAAGTGATTGTGATCAAACTTCTTGTTCACTAACACTTGGGCGGGTGGGTGGGAATACAGTTTTATTGATTGCGGTACAATAATTTTAATTGGAGTGCCCACCCACCCACCCAAGTGTTTGTGATCAAATTTCTTGTTCACTAACACTTGGGCGGGTGGGCGGAAATACAGTTTTATTGATTGCGGTACAATAATTTTAATTGGAGTGCCCACCCACCCACCCAAGTGTTTGTGATCAAATTTCTTGTTCATAAACACTTGAGCGGATGGGCGAGAACACAGTTTATTGATTACGGGACAAGATTTTTAATTGGAGTGCCCACCTAAGTGTTTGTGATCAAAATTCTTGTTTACAAACACTTGGGCGGGTGGGCGAAAACATAGTTTATTGATTGCGTGGCAGTATTTTTAATTGGAGTGCCCACCCACCCACCCAAGTGATTGTGATCAAATTTCTTGTTCACTAACATTTGGGCGGGTGGGCGGGAATACAGTTTTATTGATTGCGAGACAATATTTTTAATTGGAGTGCCCACCCACCCACCCAAGTGTTTGTAATCAAATTTCTTGTTTACAACCACTTGGGCGGGTGAGCGGAAACAGACAGTAGTTTCAACTTGAGTGCCCATCCAACAGTTTGTTGGAAATTGGTGCAGTTTTGTACTATTACTCTTCTATAGTATTAGTACCAATTGTATAAAATTCATTAAAATCGATACCATTAATCTGACATAATATCAAATTAACTAACTAAGGTAACTAGCTAAAAGGCAAATTAAAATTTTCATAACTTCCAAACGGTTTGTTGGAACTTAATGCAATTTGGTACTAATATATTTCAATATTATTAGTACTTTTTGTATAAATTTTATCAAAATTAATACCACCAATTTTACATCATTTCAAAATAAGTGACTTCAACAAACTAACGTAACTTACTGAAGAGTCAATTAAAATTATCATAAATTCTAAACGGTTTATTGAAATTTAATGAGAATTGGTATTAATATGCTACAATATTATGAGTACCATTTGTATAAAATTCATCAAAATTGATACCTTCAATTTGACATAATTTCAAAATATGTGACTTCTATCAACTTATCTAATTTACTAAAGAGTTAATTGAAATAATAATAATTTCCAAACGGTTTGATGGAATTTAATGCAAATTGGTACTAATATGCTTCAATATTATGAGTACTATTTGTATAAAATTCATCAAAATTGATACCTTCAGTTTGACATAATTTTGAAATAAGTGACTTCAATCAACTTTTTTAACTTACTAAAAAGTTAATTAAAATCATCATAACTTCCAACCGGTTTATTAGAAATTGATGCAACTTGGTACTAATATACTTCAATGATGAATGAGTACTTTTTGTATAAATTTTATAAAAATTAATACCACCAATTTGACATAATTTTAAAATAAGTGACTTCAACAACTAACGTAACTTACTGAAGAGTCAATTAAAATTATCATAAATTCTAAACGGTTTATTGAAATTTATTATAAATTGGTACTATTATAATTCAATATTATGAGTACCATTTGTATAAAATTCATCAAAATTGATACCTTCAATTTGACATAATTTCATAATATGTGACATCAATCAACTAATCTAATTTACTAAAAGGTTAATTTGAATAATCATAACTTCCTAACGGTTTGTTGAAATTTAATGCAAATTGGTACTAATATGCTTCAATATTATGAGTACTATTTGTATAAAATTGATCAAAATTGATACCTTCAATTTGACATAATTTCAAAATAAGTGACTTTAATCAACTTATCTAATTTACTAAAAAGTTAATTTAAATAATCGTAACTTCCAAACGGTTTGTTTGAATTTAATGCAAATTGGTACTAATATACTTCAATATTATGAGTACCATTTATATAAATTTTATCAAAATTGATGCCTTTGATTTAACATAATTAAAAAAAAGACTTCAATCAACTTGTCTAACTTACTAAAGGGTTGATTTAAATAATCATAACTTTCAAACGGTTTGTTGAAAATTGATCTAGTTTTGTACTATTACTCTTCAATATTATAAGTACCAATTGTATACAATTTATCAAAATCAATACTTTCAATTTGGTACAATTTTAAAATAAGTGACTTCAATCAACTTATCTAACTTCCTAAAAGATTAATTGAAGTAATCATAACTTCTAAACGGTTCATTGGAAATTAATTCAATTTCGTACTATTACTCTTCAATATTGTAAGTACTAATTGTACTGTGACCCACCCACTTACTCAAGTGTTTGTCATTAAGAGATTGTATACTACCTCCTCCTTCTTTGGCTAAAAGACTTCTAACAGTTACAGAAACGAGAATATTATAATTATAATTATTTTTTCATATAAGGTATGGTTTAAAACGGCAGATTTATATTTGAATGGCAAAAATAATAATATTTTGAAGTTAGTTTTATTAAGTTAGATCGAGTCTAAATTTGTGCCGCAAGCGCAAAAACTATCAAACAAAGAGTAAAACGGCCTAAAATTGGTGAAACTTCTAAAATGAGCTTAAAAAAAGTCAAATAATTTTTTAAGTAAAAAAAAATGTTGTACAAAATTATTTTATTTTTCTAGATGTGCTTTTCTACGCCAGATAACCACAACACTAATTATTTTCATGTAGAATTGTTTACAAAATTCACGTTTTTAGTAATATTTGGTGTATAGTTCCTTTGAAAACTGCTAAATGTTATTTTGTAAGAGTTTATATTAAAAAATAGGCCTATTTTTGCAGTTTTTTCGAGTCCTAAAACCCAAATACACAAAAAAATATATTTTCCAACTAATTAACATTGAAATACGTCAACTTTGGTGGTTAAAGAATCTAAAAAAAGCTCCTTTTTGCCCAGCCCACTGAGAACAAAAACATGGTTTTGTGGCTTTTGCGGTTTATAGACTTATAGACGGGGTATAGACTTAAAATGGCGCCAAATTTAGATTCTTCGGAAAGATTTTGATTGATTTCACTACTAAATTTATTTTTTTAGTTAAATTTGCAATTTTCAAACAAAAAAAATTTAAAAAAATTGCAGATTTTTTTTTTAAAGTTTCATACTTTAATAAACCAATCAAAAAACTACTAATAAGTTATAAAAACTGAAAAAAATACTAAAATAAATTTCTCAATGCACCCCCCCCCCCCTCCCCTGTTCTGCTTCGTCATATGAATTTACAAAAATAGTCGAGAAGATTGAGTTTAAGAAATAGGTTATTAAATATAGATTATGCTTTTTGTTTCTAGATGTTGGTCATAAAATTAATGTTCAAGATGATAATAAGATTAAAACGATTTGGATCATTATTATTTACTTTGGATGTTATTAAAACGCACAATATTGATCATGATTATAATAATTAACTTATGAATAACTAAATTGATATTATTAGATAATTCAAATAACATTTCAATATAATAATAAACGATCATATATACACGCAGTGTTGTATTGACCACAGAGTAACTTATATGTAATATAAAAAATTATAAAAATGAAATTAAAGCATATAAATTTACTTCAATTAGTTCATTATATCAGATTTGGTTTGCTTCTAATTTTATTTCCACTATTTAAAAGTAGGATGAATTCTGATGGAAAGCCTGTTATTAAACGATCGCAAGGAATCTTTTTATATATTAAATTATTCAGTAAGTAATTATTTAATATCTAATATTATACAAAATAAAAATCAAAAATATTTCATTTTAGTTGTTCTTGCACTCTCATTGGCAGCATGGTTTATAAGAAACAGCATCCAGAATTACACTACTCAGTTTATAGAAATGGGCTATAAATATTATTTTGCCGGAATATTAATCATAAGCAATGTGTGCCTCTTAATTACAATTAAAACACAATCCGTTTTAATCAAATTACTAAAGAACATAGATTTAGTTGATCGTCAGATGTACCAACGGTTCTCAATTCGTTTTAATTATATCTTTTATTTATTTATTATTTATTTTACTATTATATCAGCTTACATAATATGTTCTATTGAGATGTACATTTCATTGGTTATATATAAGAGATCAGCCATGGATTTGTTTCCCATGTATATGGTTTTAATAGCAACAATACAAAGATCTTATCCAATATTTATAGTAACTTTGATCTATATAGGACTGCTAAAGAAACTGAAAGCAATTAATAAATTGATATTGGATATTAATACTTGCGACAAGTCACCTCAAGTTATAGCGGATGATCTAAATATGTTAATGGAATCGCATCGTAAATTGTCTGAATGTATAAATGATGCATTTAAAATGTATGGAATGCCCATTGCGTTTAATTTGCTAACTACAACCGTTCCAGCAGCTACGCTTCTTGCAGGAGTCACTATGTACAGAATAAAAGAAGTTTGGGAAATTGTTTCCTTTCTTTTATTAAATTTTGTGTTAGTATTACCAATATGTTGTATGTCGCATCAGGTTATTTCAGAGGTAACATGTATTAATAAGTATTTTATTAATTATCTAATTATTTCTAGTTTAAGGAAACGGGATTAGTCCTTTGTGAAGTTGACATTTCATATTTCGATCCAAAAATAATGGATATAGTAAGTTTTTATTTAATTTAATTTATTATATAATCAATTATTATTTTCAGAAAAGGTTGTTTCTTTTACAAATACTGCACGATGAAATAAAGAACACAGCCGGTGGTTTGTTCAAAATTGATGCAGGTCTTATCCCTGTGGTAAATATTATTAATTAATATTATTTTTTTAATTAATTGATTTAATTTTTTCAGATATTTGCTGGTATTGGAAGTACGGCACTTTTCATTATTCAAATGAGTAATAATTTCATGAAATAAATTTTTTGATGTAAAACTATTTTTGAATATTATTGATTGATTGAACACTAATTGCAACTAAGGTGATTTCCATATATAACTGTACTTTATGTATTTGCACTCCTTAGCAAAATAGGTTTTATGTATTGTATTTTAAAAGTATATTCGATACTTGTCAGTTGTGTAATTAGCAAATAAAATAAAAAAGAGTTATCAGTGAAATTTATTGACAAACAATATGTGAATTAGAAAGACAATTACATTTTAGAAACATAAAAACTGTTTAGCGGCCAACACAGGTAAGAAGTGCAAATTATAAGCTTATTTAGAATCAATTTTTATTGCTTTAAATGGTAGTAGTAGTAGTTCAGATTATTTTAGCATATAGCTACATATACAAAATCAAATAAAAAAATTTACAAGTACATACTAATTTAGTCAACATAATTAAAACACATGTATTAAAAACATATAAAAACATATTAACAGCAACAGAAAGCTATAAAAACTAAAATGATTGTACATGAGAGAAATTAGTTACATTATTATATTAAATTCGATGCCTAGAATCAATTATAAATTATTTTTTTTAATTCCAAATATTGGTTGCATTTTTTATATAAATAGGAATTCATTAAACTGTTTTACACCATTAATCATTAAACTATTTGCTGTTAAAGTTTTTTTTTTGCTCTATCTATTCTAAAATTATTCCGATTTCTCGTTTGATATGAACGGGTATCATATGATTTAATTTTAAAAATAAATACCATGCTATATAATTCAATAGTTTCACTAATTCTTCGCCAATTTAAGTGTTAAGTATAGTATAAATAGGGTATACTTGCTACACTTAAATTTTAATTCTTCTATAAATTGAAATATCATTAGAGACTCATTTTAGAAATCCAATTTTTTTACTTATCTTTTTTATTAATATATCAAAATGTAAATTAAATTTTAATTTGCTATCGATTATGATACCTAAATATTTAATTTCGGTTACCCACACGACATTATTGTTGCTTATTCTTAAGTTAGAGTTTATAATCTGTTTTTGCAAATTTGCAATCAAAGTGCCATTGCTTTTGTTGTTGTTACATTTAAACATACTTTATTATTACTTAACCAGTTGGACAGTGATACAAGATCTATATTTATGTTATAAATCATTTCATCGATATTATCTCCGAAAAAATATAAAAGTGTATCATCGTCAAATAATTTTATGTTGCAATGGTTAATTGCACTACCCATTTATATAAATGATAAACAGCAGAGGCCCAAGCACACTACCCTGCGGTACCCCGTGTGAATTTAATAATTTATCTGACATGTTTTGATTAAACCTTGTTAAAACAGAATTAAAACTAACAACTAGAAAAGAAATTCATACACACAACACACGAAGAAAAGGACACTTAAACATGGAAGTAAACCGAACAACATCAAAAAACCAAAGTATAACTGTCAAAAGCATTAAAGAATTCAACAAAAATGCAACAAAAATAATTTTAAAATAAAACTAAAAGAATATCTGATGAAAAAACAAATATAAAAGTTAAAACTACTAACACACATCATAACAACACACGATGAAAAAAAAAATAAATAATTTCCAATACCAGGCCCCAGGATTCCTTACGGATGGATGGCAGTACTGCAGGAATGTTATATTTATATGAAAACTTTTTTTTTTAACAATTTTGTATATATATATATATATGTATGTATAAATAATTTTAATAAATGTATTAAAAAAAAAAAAAAAAAATTGATATCTATTGAATAAGTAACTTTCAAACCATCTAAGGACTACGCCGCCCAAATCGTAGTATTTAAGTTTTTTTAATAAAGTTTTCCTACTAATTGTTTCAAATGCTCTTTTAAAAATAAAAAAATTTGCAATAAATTTTTATTTTTGTCTAATTTTTTCTTCCATTCAGAAATAATTAGAGAACTGTTTCGCATGAATGGTTTTTACGAAAACTTGATTGTCTTTCAAGTAGTCTAGAAGTTGCTTATGTACTACTGTCTCTAAGATTTTTTCAATAATAGGAAGTAAATTGATACCTCTAAACTCTTCTGGTACAGACGCATTTTTAACTTTTTCAATTGATATTATTGTACTTATTTTGAATGAATCTGGAATATTTCCAGTTGTTAAAGACATATTAATTATGTTTAAAATAGGATACCCAATAACATGAAAATATAGTTTGATAAGTTTATTATTGATATTATCTCCACTACCCTTATTTTTAAAACCCATTACAAGGTTTTTTAGTTGTTTAATACTTTGCAGTTCAAAATAAGTTAGAGATTGAAAAATGACTAGCAAAAAGTTTTCTGACCATCCATTACTAACTAATATATTTTCAAAAAAATCATTAATACTATCTTTGAAAAATTTATTAAAATTTTCAGCGTTATTAGAAGATGTATACAGGGCTTTGTCAAAAACAATATCTATTTCTGTCCCACTGTTTGATTTTATTAAGTAAGTGCTTAAGACTTTCCACATTTTTTTTTTAGTTGTTCTTATTATCTATTTTCTTTTCAAAATATTTTTGTTTTTTATGTTTTATTGTATTTCTGATTTGTTTATATAGATTTCAATCAGATGCATAGTTGGATACTTTAAATTTGTTGTAAGCGTTATCTATTTGTTGTTGCAGTGTTATAATATTTTTACTAATCCAAGGACTGTTATTGATTTTTAATATAGTTGTAGTATTTAGACAATGAATATCTAATAAACGGTTTATATTATCGAAAAAACTGTTATAGAGTAGTTTAATATCAGTCAGGTTATATTTCCAATCACAAACAAGTAAGTCTGCTTCTATTAGAGATATAGAGCTCTCATCAAGGGGAGAGAAAAGTTGCGCTATTATAAGAGTTTACAGCATCCAACTCAGCAAGAAAACGCCTGAATATAATTGAATAAAATTTTATTGTTGAAGAAAGTCCAATCTGTGTACTCAAATTTGTAGAAATTTGATCCAATTAATTTTTAAAAAGTGACGTTTTTAATTTTTTTAATTTTTTACTCGTTGAATGTAACTTTAAATCTTTAACCAAAAACATGAAGACATAGAATATAGTATGTAGTTCAACATATAAAAAGAGTGATGACTAAAATCTTATCGTTTGGATATTGAGTTGGTTGGCGTTTTGTCGTATAAGAACCAATTTTAATTTAAAAACGGCGCTGTACGAGTCAATATTTTTCTAGAAAGAATGGTTCACCAATATTCTCGTAGATGTGATAGGATTTAATATTTTTCCATAACAATACTACTAGTGGTACCACAACAGGACGAGGCGACTAAACCCGACAATTCTTTAGCGTTAAATTTGTTTGTTTATTTATAGTTTTTGTAAGACTAGTTAGAATCTTTTGCTTGGATTTAAAGTACAATAATAAAGTTTCATGATCAGATATTTTAGTATCTTCACAACATGATATTATGTTATATTCATTTGTTATAACTAAGTCTATAATTGATAAGGTGCTTTTAGTAATTCTAGTAGAAAAATTTACAATTTGCTGCATGCCACAACTAGATATAATATTTTTTAATTTTTTAGTATGCGTATTATAGTGATTTTCCCAATGAATATTAAAATCACCTAAAATAATAATTTTACAATTTAATGTTATAATTTCATCTATCACCAATTCAAAAAAGTCTATAAATTCATTGTGATTATTATTGGGAGAATGATAAATTAGTAAAATAATGTACTTAATATTTTTATGATTAATTTAACTCATATTATCCAGTAATTCTTATTACTAATATATATATACAGGGAGTTTATAAATGAATGGGATTATGTAATCACTTTAAATATGCCGCTTCTTTAAAATTGTCCACTATACTATTTGTTTTGACAGTTCAACTTTGACAGCTGTCAAGCAAGCAAGGTTATAAGAATGTATACAAGTAGACTAGAGCGGCACAAACGTACATTAGATGGTTACATAATCCCAAACATTTATAATCACCCTGTATATATAGATTTGTTAAACCGCCTATACAGATCTAATTTTCTATATACTACCGACGTTCCCAGACCAAATCCGACGTTCTCAGGCCCGGCCTAGGGTCTGACAACGTTTTCATGTGTTTTTCGTTATTTTTCGGCATAATATAGCAGGAGACAAAACAACACCAAAATTAGTTTGAGACTGAAAACGTATATCAAATATGTCAACACATACAAGTTTAGTTCATTAAATATGGCAGACGATGGCGCGCTGCAAAACGTTATCAGACCAGCCATGCTATACCGACGTTTTCAAACCAAACATTGGCAACGTTGTAATAAGCTATAATATACCCCGCAGCTGACTTGGCTTTGTGTCCGGCCAGAGTTTTGGGCACGCAACAAAACTTAAAAAACAGCACACATCGCAATGAAACCTACGGGCTGGCGCGGATAAAAACAGAACATGTGAGCGGGCACTGCAACCCAGGTGCCCTGGGTCCGTAAACTTTTTTTTTTAATTTGCGTACCGTGCATCAAATTACTTATTTGATTAATTTGACTTTTTATGTGTTTTAGATATTTCCAATTTTTGACACTTCATAAATAAAATTTTGCACTTTTCAACCTTTTATGGCCGGATTTTTGGTTTTATCTTACAACATTTTTATACTTGACAGACGGATTTTACAAATTTATAAATAGAATCTTGCACCTTTTGACAGTTTATGGCCGAATTTTGCTATTGTTGACATTTTATGAATAGAATTGTGTACCTTCCGATTAAAATTTGATTTTAGTGCTTTCTAATCATATTTTGATATTTCATGGCCAATTTTAACGTTTTATGAATAGATTTTTGCACATTTTAACAGATTATGACCGGATGTTGGTAGTTTTAACATTGTATGAATAGAAATTTGCATTTCTCAGCAGATTAAATTTTTTTTTGTAATAATAGAATAGAATTTAGCACTTATTGACAATTTGTGGCCGGATTTTGCTATTATTGACATTTAATGGATAGAACTTTGCACTATTTAACATAATATGAGCAAATATCGGTATTTTTGTTTTTTCATGTAAACAAAGTTGCCTTTTTTAACAGTTTATGATCAAATTTTGCTATTTTTGACATTTTATTAATAGATTTTTAAACAATCTAACAGTTTAAAGTCGGACTTTCTGACAATATTTTGATACTATATGACCCAACTTTGTAATTTTACGAATAAAATGTTACACCTTTTAACAGCTTTTGCTGTTTTTAACATTTTATGAATAAAATTTTGTTCTTGCTCTGTTCAACAATTTATTCCTATTTTTAGGAAAATATTTTGTTATTTTTTAGTTTTTAGTAATAGAATCTTGCACCTATTAAAAGTTGTATGACTTACTTTATAACTATATTTTCATGTTTAAAAGCTAAATTTTGCTATTTTTGAAATTTAATAAATAGAATTTTACACTTTTCAACAGTTTATGGCCGGATTTTGGTGATTTCTGACAATATTTTAAGGTTTCAAAACAGAATTTTGATATTTTTAACATTTTATTAATAGAATTTTACACTTTTCAACCGTTTTTATCCTGATTCATTTTAAAAACATTTTAATATTTCATGAACGGATTTTGTTATTTTTGATTTTATATGAGTAAAAGTGTGCTTAAACTTTAATAATAGGATAAAGAAAACGACAAAAGTGTGAACGCTTTTTTCTAAAACCGTCTTAATAACAGCGTACAGCTAAAATAGGTGGCGGTAATCCTAATTAATATTAAAAATTAGTCAATTGAAACAAACTTGCCCTGCAAGGACAGGCAAAAAACATTGTCTAATACCGTTTTAACTATTGACACTATAATTAATATAAAAACACAACAATTTAAAATCCAGATTAACAGTTTAGCAGTAGATTAGACACGTTCTTGGTAAGGGTTTTGTTTTTTTAAACCTCATTTATACTTTTAAAAGCCGGATACATTAAAAAGTAGATTTATAATTTAAATTAGCAGTTTATCAGTATAGTTTAACATATTAGTTAGCAAATTTATAATTTAAAAGTTAAATTTACTGTTTAGCAGATACATTTAACACATTAAAGACCAAATTTACATTTTCAAAGACGGATTTACAGTTAAAAGCCCGATTTACAATACAAAAAGACCAAATTGTTAATTTAGAAGCCGTATAAAGAGTTTGGCAGTAAAAATTTACACTTTTATAGCCAGGGCCGTCGCAAGAAGTACGGCTGCCTGTGTGCAAAACAAAAATATGCCGCTTTTAATAGCATATAAAGTAAACGTCATGGGGGTTGCTAAAATGATTCAACATTATTTTGGAATTTTTGAGATTCACCGCAAAGTATTCAGAGCGTAGAATTTTATCAGTTCGTTAACTTACAATTGAATATATTATCTAATTACCACCCTTTTCCCCCACATAAATAAACCTAAAAGTTCTAAAAATGTTTATAAACAAACATATATGTTCAAAGATGTAATCACCAGCATATATACAAAGTTTTAGTTATGTTGGCAAATGTGTGTTACGGTTACAAATCAAAACACTTGATGCTCAAGCTACATTTACTGGAAAGTCATTAACCGTCTTTTTCATAAATTTTCTGTTACTTCTATTGCACAAAATCACATTTTTATTTTTTTTTGGTCTAAAAAACAGCATTTTTTTAAAACTTTAATCCAAAATTGCTTTTTTGGTTAAATTTTAGTCTAAAACAGTATTTTCTAGTATGTTTTTTTTAACTTTTTTTGCAAATATTACGTTTTTTTATTATTTTTTAGTTTAAAAAGCATTTTCTGTTAAGTATTTTGTCAGAAACTGCATTTTTTTTAACATTTTTTAGTCAAAAATTGTTTTTTGTTTAATTTTTAAGCTGAAACAGTATTTTTATGAGTTTTCTGTAACTTTTTTGCACAAATTACGTTTTTTGATTACATTTTGTTTAAAAATGCAGTTTTTATTAAGTTTTTATTCAGAAACAGCATTTATTGAACACTTATTAGTAAAAGAGTGCTTTTTTAGTTTAAATTTTTAGTCCAAACGCAATCTTTTCCATAAGTTTTTGCACAAAATTACAATTATTATCATTTTTCTGTCTAAAAAGTTATTACTTAGTTTTAAAAGAAAATTTTATTCAAAAACAGCATTTTTTGAAAACATTTTTGTCCAAGTTTTCTATAACTTTTTTGCACAAAATAACATTTTTTTTATTACTTATTATTTGTTGGTCTAAAAAGCTTTTGTTTTTAAATTTTTAGTCAGAAACAGCATGTTCTGAACACGTTAATTCAAAATAGCTTTTTGTTTGTTAAATTATAGTTCAAAACAGTATTTTTCTTGAACAAAATCACTTTTTTAATTAATTTTTGGTTTAGAAAGCATTTTCTATTAAGTTTTTAGTCAAAAACAACGTTTTCTACACACTTTAATCCAAAATTGTTTCTTTTGTTTAAACATTTTTTAATTACTTTTTGATCTAGAAAGCATTTTTGATCTAGAAAGCATTTTTGATCTAGAAAGCATTTTTGATCTAGAAAGCATTTTTTATTTGTAGTCAAAAACAACGTTTTCTAAAAATTTAATCCAAAATTGCTTCTTTTGTTAAATTTTTATTTCAAAACAGTATTTTCTGTTGAGTTTTTTTTAACTTTTTTGCACAAAATCACATTATTTCATTGATTTTTGGTTTAAAAAGCATGTTCTATAAGGTTTTTAGTCAAAAATGTCATTTTCTGGAAATCTCTTAAAATTGTTTTTTTTTTTAAGTGTTACGTCTAACGTCTCTGCACTGCAATCCTTTCTTTCTATTGGGCACCTTTGATTTGTTATTCTTTTGGTAGTTGCATTAAGCATTTTTGTGGTTTTTTATTTGCTAGTCTGCCAGTAGTTAGAATGGTTTAAATAAAGCATAATTTTGCTAAATTTACGTTATTTTTTTAAAATAATGTTTAAAGCTTGATATATCAAATTGACTGCCCCAACATTAAATACACAAATATGGATTTTAAAGTACATGCAATAAGGAATATTTTGAGCCACCGTAGACCTTCTTATCTTTTTCTAGAGGCCCAAAAATTAAGATACAAAAATGAGCCGTTTGCCGATTTTGTCAAATTTTAAATACTAAAAAATTCTTGATAATGTCCAATATACCATTTCTCATATAGATAACCTCTTTTCTTGTGTTTTAAAGAGTAGTTACTGAAATTTTAACTAAAACTGAAGATCGCAAAATTCATTCCATAACATGATTACCAACCAATATTTTAAACTAGAGTACCCACTCACCCGCCCAAGTGTTGCTGATCGAGAAGTTGGAATTTCTCTTCTCTGCCAGCGTTGGAAGTCTCTTTGTCAAAGGAAGTAATAGAAATACATTTTTTTTGATAAACAGCACATGGGTGGATGGGTGAAGCACTCCATAATATAATTACCAGTTGGTATTTTGAACTGGAGTGCCCACCCACCCGCCCAAGTATTAGAGATCCAAAAATTAGAAATCCTTCTCTCTGTTAGCGTTAGAAGTTTCTAGATCGGAGTAGGCAATAAGAATACAAACTTTTGGGTAACCAACACTTGGGTGGGTAGAGCACTTACAAGATTACCAGCCGGTAATTTGAACTAGATTGCCCACAAACCCGCCCAAAGGTTAGTGATCCAGAAATTGAAGTTTCTCCTTTCTGATAGCAATAGAAGTTTTTATATCAAAAGAAGTAATAGAAATACAAACTTTTAGATAACAAACACTGAGGTGGGTAAGTGGGACATAACATAATTACTAGTTGGTAGTTTGTACTGGAGTACCCAACCATCCACCCAAAGGTTGGTGATTCAGAAATTAAAATTGTTCTTTGCGCTTTTGAAGTTTCTACATCTAAGTAGGCAATGGAGATGCAAATTTTTAGATAATCAACGTTTGGATAAGTGGCTGAAACACTCCATAACATGATTACCAACTATCAGTTTAAACAGGGTTGCCCAGCCACCCGCCCGAGTGTTGGTGAACTAAAAATTGAAGTTTCTCTTTTCTGAGAGCGATAGAAGGAGGAGGCCATAGAAATACAAACTACATAACATGATTACCAGCCGGTAATTTAAATTGGATTTCCCAGTATTGGTGATCTAGAAATTGGACTTTCTCCTCTCTTTGCGCTGTAAGTTTCTATATCAAAAGAGGCGATGAAGATACAAATTTCTGTATAACTAATACTTGGGTAGGTGGGTGGGTGCTCTATAACATAATTACAAAAAGGTAATTTAAAATAAAGTACCCACTCACCCGCCCAAGTGTTGGTGATCCAAAAATTGGAGTTTCTACTTTTTGATAGCGATAGATATCTCTATATCAAAGGAGGCTATAGAAATACAAATTTTTGGATAACCAACACTTGGATGGATTCTTGGAGCACTCCATAACATGATTTTCAACCGGTCATTTAAACTGCAGTGCCCACCCACCCGTCGAAGTGTTTGTGATCTAAAAGTTAAAGTTTCTTTACTCTTTGCGCTTTGGAAAATTTTATATCAAAGGAGGCGTTGGATATTTAAATTTCTGGATAATCAACGCTTGGGTGGGTGCGTAAGTTATTCCATAACATGATTACAAGCTGGTAGTTTTTTTAACTGGAGTACCCAACCACCCAAATGTTGGTAATTTAAAAATTGGAGTTTCTCCTATCTTTGCGGTTTTTTAAGACTCTAAATCAAAAATGGCAATGAAGATCAATTTTTTAGATAACGTACACTTGAATGGCTGGGAGGAGCACTCCATAACATGATTACCAATTGGTAGTTTGAATTAGATTACCCACCTACCCACCCAAGTTGGTGATCCAAAAATTGGAGTTTCTTTTTTCTGAAAACAATAGAAGTTTCCATATTAGAGGAGGCCATAGAAATACAAATTTTTGGATAACCAATACTTGGGTGTGTGGGTATGGCACTCCATAACATAAACACTAGTTGGTAGTTTAAATTGAAAAGTCCGCCCATCCGCCCAAGAGATGGAGATCTAGAAACTGGAATTAATTCTCTCTGCTAGAGGAAGTTTCTATATCAAAAAAGCAATGGAGATCCAAATTTCTGTAAAACCAATTCTTGGGTAGGTGGGTGGACACTCCATAACATGATTACCAACCAATAGTTTGAACTGGAGTGCCCACTCACCAGTCCAGATGTTGGTGATCCAGAAATTAGAGTTTCTCTTTTCTATTAGCAAAATGTTATGGTCGGGTTTTTGAAAATATATCTAAACTTAATCAATTTTAAGCAAATTATCAAAGTTTCTGACAGAATTTAATTACTTTGTAACTCTCACAAGGACATACACACACTCTAATAGCAACAAACCATATCCGGACTTTTCATAAATAAAATTTGGTATTTTTTGACAAATTTTGTATTTTTTGATATTTTATGACTAGATTTTTAACATTTTACAAATAGATCTTAGCACTTTATAGCACTTAAGGTCCAAATTTGCTACTTTGTCTTTTTTATGAATTTTTTTTTGGTTTATTTTGGTACATATTGTTATTTTAATATTTCATGACCAGTTTATAATCGGATTTTGCTGCTTTTTGGCGGATTTTAACACAGATTTTGCAGTTTTTAACATTTTATGAATAGAATTTTACACTTTTCAACAACAACAACAACTAGATTTTAGTACTTTCTGACAATATTTTGATATTTTATAGCTGAATCTTGCTACTTTACACTTTTTATAAATAGAATTTTGCACTTTATAACAATTTATGAGCGGAATTTGCTACTTTACACAAAATTTTGGTAATTTCTGACAACATTATGATACTTTATCGTTGCACCTTTTAACAGCTCAGGGCCGGATTTTAGTAGTTTCTGACAATATTTTGATATTTTTAGTTTTATTGAACAGAATTTTGCATTTTTAAACAGTGTATATTCTATAGCCAGATTTTGCTATTTTTGACATTTCATGCATTTCTTTGATGATCAAAATTTGTTTTTCCGACCAGATTTTATTAATTTATAGCCGGATTTTGCTGTTTTTAAAATTTTATGAATAAAATTTTAACTTTTTCAAAAATTTAGAGCAAAATTTTGGTACTTTCTGATAATATTTTGGTATTTTATGACCGGATTTTGTTACTTTTAGTTTATTATGAATAGAGTTTTGCACTTTTTGACAGTTTCTGCATCAAAATAATGGTGTATACGTATTGATTCTGTGAGTTTTTTGTAATCACTTCAAAAAAGGATTAAACACGAAGAAATCTAGACCTCGTGGATCAAATTTTGTTAAGATTTGACAAAGTTAGAACGGTTTAAAGAAAGCAAAATTTTGCGATTTTGCTAATTTACGGTTTTTTTGGAATAATGTTTGAAGCTTAATATATCAAAATGACTGCTACGATATTAAACATAAAAATATGGGTTTTAAAGTACATGTAATAAGGAATAATTTGAGCCATCGTGGATCTTTTTATCTTTTTCCAGAAGCCCAAAAATTGAGATACAAAATAAGCTAAAAAAGACGTTTTATTGTAAAATTTTTGACCTGTAAATGTGTGTCATTTTGAACAGGAAATATTCTATGGTCCAAAATTTTAGGCATCTCATTTTTTTCATCCATATTTTGATTCCTGAAAATTTGAGCAAAATCAAAGAGGTCGACTTTTTCTAATTGGTCGAAAAGTAATGGAATTTACCAAATAGATTTTTTGAACAATTTTTGATATTCAGAGCAATTTTTAATCATTTTTTAAATTTATTAAATGGACTACTTAAGTAATTTTTTTAAATTCAGTTTTTCACTCTTTTTCAAAATAATATAGTTTTGTAGTCAATTTTATGACTTTTATTAACCATAAACATGATATCTGAACAATATTTGTAATTTTTATGAGCAATTTTTGATGAATTTTGTTCAATATTTGGGTTTTTGAGTGATCATAGAAGCAATTTTTGTAAGAATTAAGTTTTCCGATGGTAGATTATTCAAATTTTAAGAAATAAATGCATTTTCTTTACAGTTTTAACATATTTAATTATAAAATATTGGTGCACAGTAGTTTGTAGCATTTCTACTAATGTTTAACCTGAGGTAAGAGTTTCTTAGATTAAGTTTTATTCTTGTATCATGACTATAATAGTGCTGGTGTTGTCAGTAGAATGTAAATTTTCCTTAATATGAACAACGCAGATAAAATTATATAAAGAAAGAAGAGTTAATATCTGGAACTCAATAAATTTTTGCTTTACATCATCTCTGAAACCTAAACCAGAAATTATGCGTAGGACTTTGCGCTGTAGTCCAAATAGTCGAGAGCAATGTGAAGAATGCCCCCAATTGAGCATAGCGTAGTTTAATTAAGATTGAAAAAGGCTATAATGCTGTTAAAATGACTTCCGTACTAACCAATCTTTTAAGATTTCTAATGAGATATACAATTTTATCAAGCTTATTAAGAACATAGTGTATATGGCATTCCCAAGACAGTGATGGACTTAAGCATACTCCCAAGAATTTAACATATGGAGTATTGTCGTATGATATGTTACGTAAGCTAAATAAAATTTTAACTGTTTTTGCTTCATTCATTTGTAGTTTGTTTACTTAAAACCAATTTAAAGCAGAGAATTCTCCATACTTTCAAGTACTACATCATGTTTTATACTAGAATTTATCAAAGTAGTGTCATCAGCAAACAAAACGATATGCAAATCAGGTAAAAAAAATGGAAGGTCATTTATGTAGATTAGAAATAAAAGTGGCCTCAGTACTGATCCTTGTAGGACCCCATGCTTTACATCCATAATTCCTGAACTATTGTTTTAAAAAGATACTATTTGTTTCCGGTTACTAAGATAACACTTGATTAAATCACAACTGTCGTTGGAAAAGTTGGAAAACTTTAGTTTGTTTATAAGGATGGAGTGAAAAAACTGAACTCACGTAGGCTCCATTTTCAAAACCATCACCGATATGGTTAATTAATTCTTGAATAGCCACAGATGTATTTTTCATTGTTCTAAAACCAAATTGGCACTTGTTAAGTAATTTATTTAATTCAAGATATTCATATATTTGATTTTTTAAAGCCATTTCAAAAAAATTTCCAAAAATTGGTATTAACGATAATGGCCGATAGTTAGTCATTTCTTTTGAGGATCTTCATCTAAAGTGTTCTTAAATTGTCCTAAAATGTTAGAAGTGTTCTAGAGTTATCATAAGATGTACTTAAACTCCCATAAAATGTTCTTAAAATACTATAATGTTCTAGAACTGTCATAAAATGTACCCAGGCTAATAAAATGTTCTTAAACTGTCATAAAATGTTGCTAAAACATCAAAAATGTTCCAAAGTTATCATAAAATGTTTCTAAACTCCCATAAATATTTCTAAAATACTAAAATGTGCAAGAAATGTTATTATATGTTCCTAGACTAATAAAATGTTCTTAAACTGTCATGAAATGTTTCAAAGATGTAGTAAATGTCAAAAAATGTTCCAAATTATCATAAAATATTCTTAAAATACTATAACGTTCTAGAACCGTTATAAAATGTACCTAGACTGATAAAATGTTCATAATTGTCATAAAATGTTTCAAAGATATTACAAATGCCACAAAGAGTTCCAATGCCATCACAAAATGTTCTTATATTCTCATAAAATACTTTAGAACTGTCATAAATGTTCCTAGGCTGAGAAAATGTTTCTAAGAAATCAAAAATATCACAAAATAATCCAGAATTATCATAAAATGTTCTAATACTCTCATAAAATATTCTTAAGATACAATAACGTTCAAGAACTGTCACTAAATGTTTATAGACTAATCACATGTTCTTAAACAGTCATAAAATAATCATACAATATCACAAATGTCACGAAATGTTCTAGAGTTATCATAAAATGTTCTCAAACAGTCATAAAATATTCTTACGATACTATGATGTGCTTGAACTCTCATTAATGTTCCTAGATCAATAAAACGTTCTTAAACTGTCATAAAATGCTCATCAAATGTTCCAGACTTATCATAAAATATTCTTAAACTCTCTTAAAACTTTCGAGAACTGTCATTAAATGTTCATAGACTAATAAAATGTTCCTAAGATATCACAAATATTTTAGAGATATCATAAAATGTTCTTAAATTCACAGAAAATATTCGTGAGATACTATAACATTCTAAAACTGTCATAAAATGCTCCTAAGATATCACAAACGTCACAAAATGTTCCAAATTAATCATAATATGTTCCTATGCTCTCATAAAATATTTCTAAGATACTATAATGTTCTAGAACACTAATTAAATATTCTTAAAATATTATAACATTCTAAAACTAAAATAAAAAGTTCCTAGACTGATAAAATGATCTGAAACTGTCTTAAAATGTTCCAAAAATATCACAAATGTCAGAAAATATTCTAATACTATCATAAAATATTCTTAAAATACTATAATGTTCTAAAACCTTTATAAAATGTTCTTAAATCAAAAAAATGTTATTAAACTGTCATAAAAAGTTCCTAGACCATTAAAATGTTCTTAAAATGTAATAAAATGTTCCCAAAATATCATAAATGTTCCGGAGTTATAATAAAATGTTCTTAAACTCCCAAAAAATATTCGTAAGATACCATAGTATTCTAAAACTTTAATAAAATGTTCCCAAGATATCAAAAATGTTACAAAATGTTCCTATGCTCTCAGAAAATGTTCTTAAAATACTATAATATTCCACAAATGTTTCTAGACTGATCAAATGTTCTTAAATTGTCAAAAAATGTTCTTAAGGTAACAGAAACGTCACAAAATGTTCCAGAAGTATCATAAAATGTTTTTATACTGTAAAATATATTCTTAAGATACTATTATGTTATAAAACTTTAATAAAATTTTCCTTGGCTAATCAAATGTTTCTAAGATATCACAAATGTCACAAAATGTACTTCAGATATCACAGATGTCACAAAATATTCCAGAGTTATCGTAGAATAATCTTATACTCTCATAAAACACTCTTTGGATACTATAGTGTTCATAAAATGTTCCTAGTCTGATCAAATGTTCTTAAGATATCAAAAATGTCACAAAATGTTACAGAGTTATCATAAAATGTTTTTGTACTGCCATAAAATGTTTCTGCAATATCATAACTGTCACATACGTCTTAAAATAATTTTCAATTGTTTTAAAACATTTCAAACGCTCTCTTTTAGACATTCTTGCAGAATTTGCATTAGTTCCTTTCTCTCAGTGTTTGCTCATATCGTAATGCTCCTTTTCCTGCTTCCATTCAAGGTGGACCATCAAGCAAGCAATGAGAGCCCGACAAGAAGGTATAAATCAAACTTTTACACTGCAACTTCAGTGTCTTAGTCACTCAGAACCTGAGACACCTCTGGCTCTTCAACCGGCACTACACTAAACCAATGCTTACAAGTTGGCGCAAGATGTACACTTCTCATAACTTTTCAAAAACGTTACCTATAAAAGATGGAAAGGTTGTACACAAAAATATGTAAGTCTTTACACCAGTGTGAGGAGAGAGGGTTAGTTGGTATGTTAAGTCTTTTAAAGATTCCCCTCCACAGCCACAAAAAAGCAGCGTAAAGCAAAAGATATGAACCGGATTGTAAACCATCTCCACCCAAAGTCGCCATGCAATCCCATAATCACTTCTACAAACCTCTCTACTATATTATTGACTCCGCCAATGGATTTTTGATCTCCACCCCGACAATTGCCCCAAAAGTGTTGTCCATAACACACACTCTCCGCAGTAAGTCCTCTTCTAACCATCAAACCCCAGCTGAAACTACAAACAATCTATTTTAAAATTGCTAAAACTTTTGATATTTTTAGAGGATCTGGAAAACATCTCATTTTAATGCATTCATTTAGAAGTTTAGTGATCGGTACAATAAAGATATCTTTTAAAACCTTAATTATTTGACTATTTAGCCTGTAGTAATCTATAGATTGATTATGTCACGCATTTGATTAAAGGTAATCTCCTTAAACTGCATAGGATACGGTGTCTGTTGTAGCAGCTTATTATTCAAATAATCTGTACTTGAAACACCCGTATATCTGAAAGACTATCAATAATTGATTGTGCTACATTTATAAAATATTTGTTAAAGTCAGTGGACGATAATAAAGTCTCTGGTTCCTCCAAATTTACCTGTCTAGCATCATTGATGACATCCTACATTGCTTTTGGACTATTCTGAGCGCGTTTAATGAACGCATCATTTGCTTTTTTTTTGCTTTATTTATTTCAGACTTATATATACGCCTTTTGCTATTTACCACCGTTTTTAATTTGTCAGTTTGATAACGTTATACATTAACCAAGCTAACTGAATTTCATTTCTTAGTTTATATAATTTATGATTGTACCAACTTACTTTTGAGTTATCTCTTACTAAATACTTTTTAAGTGGAAATACAGAACACATGGACATAGTTATGCAATTATAAATGATAAGTTTTATGCGGTAATTGTGTAAATTTTACCGCAGAGATACTGAATATGGCATTCAAAGACAGGATACTAATTTCAAGTGAACAGATCCAGTTTTTGAAGAATAGTCAATACTCAAACTCCCGTGTCCCAAATCCAAAATAGCTTATTGATACATATCGTCTTTACATAAAAAGAGAAAACCTCCTAGAAAGGTATTCTCTACATCTTTTAACACCTCCCACTTAATATTTGTTGACAAACAACCTTGTAGACAGGTTTAAAATAATGCAAACACTTTGATTTATATACCCATAAAAATGTTAGTTAAAAATGTAGTAACCTAGTCTCAAAATCCCGCTCTGGCCAAGTGCCAAGCAGCCTTTCATATTCACGGAAAGAAGCAATTTTACAATATTGGTGAAGGCACCTAGTGTAATGCATAAAAAAAAAGTATTGAGTAGATAAAGCTTAGAAAAATCTAATAAAACTACATTGCACACGGCAGTCAAATAAATAAAGCGGCCAAAAATGTGTCTAAATTGATTATTGAGTTAAGATTATTTATAAAAAATTAAATTTGTATCTGTGACAAAGTTATTGTTTTTGTGGCATAGATAGTCGCTTTATCAAAATATTATTTCTGCCTTTTTAGACAATGGTGGTTAGACTTTGTTGTTAGTTTTTCGTTTAATTTTTTGTAGTTGAACATTAAGAGCACATTTGGTAATTTGTGGAATATAGTATAGAAGGTAACAGGGCAAAGTTAGATTCTATAAAACATGTGTGCAGCCGATTCTAACCTACGCAGCTAAAACCAATGTAGAAACATTTAAAATTAAAAGACTAATGAGGTGCACGGAAATAAAAAGTCTTAGAACAATATAAGCAGTAAATTACGTAATAAAATTAAAAGCAGCGCTATCAAAGAAAGACAAGAAATTGAAAAAATAGCCAGATTAGTCAAATCACAAATAGAGGACCATGTGGATGGAATAAACTTTAACAGAATTGCCAAATAAAGTAAAGACCAAGGATTCCAAAGTAGAAAACCTCTAGGCAGACTACCTAAAAGATAGATAGAAAGCTAAACGTTAGCATCAATGGAAGGCAAAAGGTAGATAACAGGACTTAGTTTTTAATTGCCAACAATAAGAAGAAGAAGTAGCAAATAAAAAACCACAGAAATGCTTAATGCATCTACCAAAAGAGTAACAAATCAAAGGTGCCCAATAGAAAGAAGGGATTGCAGTGCAGAGATGTTAGACGTAACACTAAAAAAAAAAAAACAATTTTAAGAGATTTTCAAAAATTGACATTTTTTACTAAAAACGTTATAGAACATGCTTTTTAAACCAAATAATGTGATTTTGTGCAATAAAGTTAAAGAAAACTCAACAAAAAATACTGTTTTGAAATAAAAATTAAACAAAAGAAGCAATTTTGGATTAAATTTTTAGAAAACGTTGTTTTTAACTACAAATAAAAAATGCTTTCTAGATCAAAAAGTAATTAAAAAATGTGATTTTATACAAGAAAAGTACAAAAGTCAAAATTAAACAAAAGAAACAATTTTGTTTTTGACTAAAAACTTAATAGAAAATGCTTTCTAAACCAAAAATTAATTAAAAAAGTGATTTTGTACAAGAAAAATATTGTTTTGAATTTTAATTAAACAAACAAAAATCTATTTTGAATTAATGTGTTCAGAACATGCTGTTTCTGACTAAAAATTTAAAAACAAAAGCTTTTTAGACCAACAAGTAATAAGTAATAAAAAAAATGTGATTTTGTGCAAAAAAGTTATAGAAAACTTGGACAAAAATGTTTTCAAAAAATGCTGTTTTTGAGTAAAATTTTCTTTTAAAACTAAGTAATAACTTTTTAGACCGAAAAGTGATAATAATTGGGATTTTGTGCAAAAACTTATGGAAAAGATTGCGCGTTTGGACTAAAAATTTAAACTAAAAAAAGCAATCTTTTACTAATAAGTGTTCAATAAATGCTGTTTCTGAATAAAAACTTAATAAAAACTGCATTTTTAAACAAAAAGTAATCAAAAAACGTAATTTGTGCAAAAAAGTTACAGAAAACTCATAAAAATACTGTTTTAGCTTAAAAATTAAACAAAAAACAATTTTAGACTAAAAAGTGTTCAAAAATGCAGTTTCTGACAAAATACTTAACAGAAAATGCTTTTTAAACTAAAAAATAATAAAAAAATGTAATATTTGCAAAAATATACTAGAAAATACTGTTTTAGACTAAAATTTAATCAAAAAGTTTAAAAAAAAATGCTGTTTTTTAGACCAGAAAGTAATAAAAATGTGATTTTGTGCAAAAGAAGTTACAGAAAATTTATGAAAAAGACGGTTAATGACTTTCCAGTAAATGTGGCTTGGGTATCAAGTGTTTTGATTTGTTACTGTAACACATATTTGCCAACATAACTAAAACTTTGTATATATGCTGGTGATTACATCTTTGAACATATATGTTTGTTTATAGACATTTTTAGAACTTTTTTTTTTAGGGGTAGTTAGATAACATATTCAATTGTAAGTTAACGCACTGATAGAATTGTACGCTCTGAATACTTTGCGGTGAATCTCAAAAATTCCAAAATAATGTTGAATCATTTTAGCAACCCCCATAACGTTTACTTTATATGTTATAATAAGCGGCATATTTTTGTTTTGCACACAGGCAAGTGTAAAATTTTACTGCCAAACTCTTTATACGGCTTCTATGAACAATTTGGTCTTTTTGTATTGTAAATCGGGCTTTTAACTGTAAATCCGTCTTTGAAAATGTAAATTTGGTCTTTAATGTGTTAAATGTATCTGCTAAACAGTAAATTTAATTTTTAAATTATGAATTTGCTAACTAATAAGTTAAACTATACTGATAAACTGCTAATCCGGCTTTTAAAAGTATAAATGAGGTTTTCAAAAACAAAACCCTTGCCAAGAACGTGTCTAATCTACTGCTAAACTGTTAATCTGGATTTTAAATTGTTGTGTCTTTATATTAATTATAGTGTCAATAGTTAAAACGGTATTAGACAATGTTTTTTGCCTGTCCTTGCAGGGCAAGTTTGTTTCAATTGACTAATTTTTAATATTAATTAGGATTACCGCTACCTATTTTAGCTGTACGCCGTTATTAAGACGGTTTTAGAAAAAAGCGTTCACACTTTTGTCGTTTTCTTTATCTTATTATTAAAGTTTAAGCACACTTTTAGTCATATAAAGTCAAAAATAACAAAATCCGTTAATAAAATATTAAAATGTTTTTAAAATGATTTAGGACAAAAACGGTTGAAAAGTGTAAAATTCTATTAATAAAATGTTAAAAATATCAAAATTCTGTTTTGAAACATAAAAATATTGTCAGAAATCACCAAAATCCGGCCATAAACTGTTAAAAAGTGTAAAATTTTATTTATTAAATTTCAAAAATAGCAAAATTCAGCTTTTAAACATGAAAATATAGTTATAAAGTAAGTCATACAACTTTTAATAGGTGAAAGATTCTATTACTAAAAACTAAAAAATAACAAAATATTTTCCTAAAAATAGGAATAAATTGTTGAACAGAGCAAGAACAAAATTTTATTCATAAAATGTTAAAAACAGCAAAATCTGTTAAAAGGTGTAACATTTTATTCGTAAAATTACAAAGTTGGGTCATATAGTATCAAATTATTGTCAGAAAATCCGGCCTTAAACTGATTGTTTAAAAATCTATTAATAAAATGTCAAAAATAGCAAAATTTGATCATAAACTAATAAAAAAAGGCAACTTTGTTTACATGAAAAAACAAAAATACCGATATTTGCTCATATTTTTGTTAAATAGTGCAAAGTTCTATCCATTAAATGTCAATAATAGCAAAATCCGGCCACAAATTGTCAATAAGTACTAAATTCTATTCTATTATTACAAAAAAAAAATTAATCTGCTGAGAAATGCAAATTTCTATTCATACAATGTTAAAACTACCAACATCCGGTCATAATCTGTAAAAATGTGCAAAAATCTATTCATAAAACGTTAAAATTTGGCCATGAAATATCAAAATATGATTAGATAGCACTAATTTTAATCGGAAGGTACACAATTCTATTCATAAAATGTCAACAATAGCAAAATTCGGCCATAAACTGTCAGAAGGTGCAAGATTCTATTTATAAATTTGTAAAATCCGTCTATCAAGTATGAAAATGTTGTAAGATAAAACCAAAAATCCGGCCATAAAAGGTTGAAAAGTGCAAAATTCTATTTATGAAGTGTCAAAAATTGGAAATATCTAAAACACATAAAAAGTCAAAATTAGTACAATTTTGCTATGAAATATAAAAAAAATTAAAAAGTGCTAAATTTTATTTATAAAATGTCAAAAAAAGTCAAAATTAAGAAAATTAAAAATATAAAAATCTAGACAAAAATTACAATATTTTTTTACAATTCAATACAAAAATTGACAACAAAAAAACTTTAATAACCTGCTTAAAATTGCTAAAATTTGTACTCAATATCAATATTAAAGACGTAATCCGACCAATTAAAATTTGCTTATAAAGTACATAATTTAAAAAATACAAAATTTGACAAAAAAAAATTAAAAGTAATAAGGTATTTTTAATATAATCTCAAAAATCTGGCCGTTAAATACAATATACGGGTTAAGAAAAATAGATTTTAGACATTAATTAATTGAATCCGGCCAAAAACTATAATAATCTTCTTTATATTAGTAAAATATGAACATAATTTTAAAAGTCTAGCTAGAAAATACAAATGTTTGCTTTAAAAAATTAAAATTTGGTCATAAAGTATTTAAATCCGTCAAAAATCATAAAAACCTGCTTAAAATTAGCAACATTTGGTCATACTCTTAAAAATCTAGTCATAAAATACCAAATCCGACGCAAGAGAATTAAAATCAATCCATGAAGTAATTAAGTCCGCCCAAAACAATAGTAATCAGATTTAATCTGTAAAATAGTAAAATACATAATTTTCAAAATTTTCTAATGGACATTAAAGATTGAAAAGTGCAGAATTCTACTCATGAAATGCCAAAGTTGGAAAAATTGAGATATAAACTGTTAAAAAGTGCAAGATTCTATTCTTGAAATGTCAAAAAAAGCAAAACCCAGTTATAAGTTGTTGAAAAGTAAAATGTTCTTTTTATACAATATAAAAACTATTAATCCGACTTATCAAATTATCAAAACATTGTCCGAAAATACTAAAATTCGGAAAAAATGTGTTTTCCAAATTTTGAACTTTAGCCAAAATTAATAAAAAAAACATAATATTTTTGTCTAAACTAATAAAATCCGGACATTATTTTAAGAATCTGGCCAAATTTGATAAAAATTTTGCTTGAAGTACAAATATTTAGACACAAAAGTATAAAATCCGGCTGCAAACAACAATGTCCAACCTTTAAACTACTAAATCCGGCCGTTAAATAAAAAAAATCCGGCTTCAAAATAACTAAATCCGACCAATAAATTAAAAATTTACATTAAATAATTAATTTCAGCTTTTAAATCTTAAAACTTGGATTAAAATACCAAAACTAAATCTCAAAAATACCACATCTGCTTCACAATCTTGAAACATATAAAATCCGGCCAAGAACTATTAGTTGGATTAAAATCAAAAGATTATCAAAATTGAACCAAAAACTATAAATCCGGTTAAAACTAAATCCAGCTATAAAATATCCAACTTTAAAAATACAAAATCCGGCCATCAATTGAAGAAAATTGAATTTAAATATTAATATTTGGCCTGAAAAGATAAAATTAAAAAAAAAAGATATTTATTTTAGAAATCCGATTTAAATTATAAAAATTCTTTTTTTAAATAAATTTTTTTGTATAAAATAACAATCTTCGCATTAAGAAGGATTAAATTTGTTTTTAAAACAATTAATACTAGCTTAAAACATTAAAATTAGGTTCAAATAGTACAAAATCCGGCCATTACATTTTAAAATTTTGCATAAAATAACAATTATCATCATCATTAAATCTTTAAATCAAAATTTATATTTAAAATGGTCAAATTCAGCTTAAGACACTTAAGATTAAGTTTCAAAATTACAAAATCCGGCATTTAAATTTTAAAATTTGGTATAAATTAACAATTTTGTCTTAAAAATGTCAAATTCCGGCCTTAATTTTGGAATTTTGACTTTAATTACCATTATTCGGTCATAACATTATTAAATCTAGTTTAAAATGTTAATATTAGAAACAAAAAGTTGAAAATCCGGCCATTAAATTTTAATTTTTTATTAAATTATTAATTTTTAGTCAAAAAACTACTAAATTATGATTGAATCATAAATATTCGTTTTACAAATTACAAAATCCGGCTTTTAAATTTAAAAATCCAACCTAAAAACCATTATTCAGTTCTAAAAGTATCAAAAGTAGCTTGAAATGCTAAAATTAAAATCAAAAAGTACAAAATCCGGCCGCTAAATTTAAATATGCTATTGAGTTATTATTATTTAATCCAAAAACCACTTAATTATGGTTAAAATTACAAAATCCGGCATAAATACCATTATTTAGTCAGCTTAAAATGTTAACACAAAAATCCAAAAGTACAAAATCCGTCCGTTGAACATAAAAAATCTATTAATTTTTAGTTTTTGGTCTAAAAACTACTAATTTTTAGTTAAAATATGAGTATTTGTTTTCCAAATTACAAAATCCGGCCTTTAAACTGAAAATCCTATTATTCAGTCTTAAAACTATCAAATTTAGTTTAAAACGTTAAGATTTAAATTAAAAAATACAAAATTCAATCGTTAAACTCAAAAAACTACTAAATTATGGTTTCTAAATTACTAAATCCGGTCTATAATTTGGAAATCCGGCCTAAAACACATTTAATTAGTTTTAAAACTACCAAGCCTTGCTTAAAACAATAAGATTAAAATCAAAAAATACAAAACTTGGTCGGTTAAAATTAAAAGAATGATTGAGTTTAGTAATATTTAGTGTATAAATATTAAATCATAGTTAAAATATAACAGCTTTTTTTCAAATTACAAAATTCGGCCTAAAAATTCAAAAATCCGGCTAAAATGTCATTATTTAATCATAAACCTATCAAATATAAAACGTAAAGATTGAATTTAAAAAGTACAAAATCCGGCCGTTAAATTTTAAAATTTTATCAAGTTATAAATATTAAGTTTAAAAACTACTAAATTATGGTTGAAATATAAATATTTGTTTAAGAAATTACAAAATTCGGCTTTTAATTTCAAAAATCCGGCCTAAAATACCATTATACAATTTTAAAACTAAAAAATTTAGCTTAAAACGCTAAAATTAGAATAAAAAAATTAAAAATCCGGCCGTTATTTTGAAAATACTAATGAATTAAAAACATAAGTTGTAGGGTTGACTATATCAGTAAAATTTGGTGTTGAAATATAAATAAAAATAAACAGATTGTATTAAAAAAAATCCGGCCTCAACCAGTAATTATTAATTTATATTATCTCAAACAGTTAACATCCAAAAGATAAAATCTCCAATCTAAATTAAAAATGAATTAGGTTGTTATGGTATTATAATTATTTGCACTGATTTTTTTAAATTCTTTTATATTAAAGTTTGGAACAAACAATGGATTTTTGTGCAGATTTGTATAGTCTAAATAAATTTGGCGAGGATGTGCGAAGAGAATGCGTGAGTGTGCGAGCCAGTGACCTGCGGCCGCAATTTAAGAAAGTTTCGGTCAAGCTACCGGGTTCGAAACAACGTTCTTTGGGGCTATTCCGGATCACCAAAGAGAAGAACGCGTATTTTTTTCATCTCATCATCATCATCATCACCAGCATCTCTCTCTTACCGCGTAAGAGTCGCGCGCGATGTCTAATAATCAGTCAGATTTGTACGTATATACGGTCGTTAACCCACCGAGTTTTTCGTGTTCCTCAGCAGTGGGTCAGTGTGCCATACTTGTGACGTCATCGCATTGTCCCTGCACGCAACATTTAGACTTACCATATCCTTTCATTATACCATGGGTTAGATACAACGGAGCCCTGCCAGTCATATCATCTCTAGCGAGGACTTTACGGATTAATTTTACGTCGGTTAGGATGACGGTGTAGACGGTTCCGAGATGAAGACCGTAGATTGATCCGTATTGTTTGCTTAAATTTGTTAGGGTTTTGTGGGGGGCTTTTGCATCCAGCCATGGTAAGTAGCCGATTATTGGAAGACCCCATGGACCTGGGGGATAATCACGTTGGTTCCACCATTTTTGAAACAGATAGATCAGCAGAATCGATATAAAAACCGCTAACAACTGAAAAAGAAAAGAAAAATTAGTTAATACTATGTTCGCAATAAATGTCATTAAATTCCAATGCACCATTTAGGAGTTATAGTTTATATCATTGTCCCTACAGTTTCTAACTTAAATTAGCCAAGATTGATTTTTTGAGGTTATGTAAAATTGAGTTTATGAATCTAGTTCAAATTTTGTCAATTAGTACTTATACTAATGTAGTATATTTGTAATAAATTTTATTAAATTCCAATGCACCATTTAGAAATTATGGTTTATTTTACTTTCTCCACAGTTTCTAAAATAAATTAGGTGAGATTGATTTTTGTTAGGTTATGTAAAATTGAGCGTATGAATTTAGTTCAAATTTTGTCAATTAGTACTCATACTAATGTAGTATATTTGTAACTAATTTAATAAAATTCAAATGCACCATTTAAAAATTATGATTTATATTACTTTCCCCACAGTTTCTAGCTTAAATTGGGTGAGATTGATTTTTTGAAGTTATGTAAATTTTAGCGTATGAATTTAGTTCAAATTTTATCAATTAGTGCTTATACTAATATAATATATTTGTAACAAATTTGATAAAATTCTAATGCACTATTTAGAAATTATGATTTATATTACTTTCCCTACAGTTTATAGCTTGAATTAGGTAAGATTGATTTTTTTGAGGTAATGTAAAATTGAGCGTATAAATTTAGTTCAAATTTTGTCAGTTAGTATTTATGCTAATGTAGTATATTTTTAAGAAATTTAATTAAATTCCAATGCACCATTTAGAAATTATGATTTATATTACTTCCTTCGCAGTTTTTATCTTAAATTAGGTGAGATTGATTTTTTTGAGGTTAAGTAAAATTAAGCGTATAAATTTAGTTCAAATTTTATTATTTATTAAACTCGTACTAATGTATTACATTTATAACAAATTTTATTAAATTCCAATGCAGCATTTAGAAATTATGATTTATATTACATTTTTCACAGCTTCTAGCTTATTAAATTAGGTGAGATTGATATTTTAGGTTATGTAAAATTAAGAGTATGAATTTAGTTCTATTTTTTTTTAATTGTAATTCATTCAAATCTACTTATTAAGCCAAATTCTTAGACTAAATTCAGAAAAAATGCATAAAAATGCCATTTATTGCATGAAATCCGTAGAAAAAGACTCATTTATTGCGCAAAATTTGCTTAAAAAACACATTTTCCTCTGAAAATTTATCTTAAATCGCAAATCTATTTCTCTCATCAAATTTTCCGTTTAAAGTTTGTATAAAATTGCTAAAAAAACCTATTTCTTACACAAATATTATTCAAAATCTTAGAAAATTTGATCATTTCTTGTCCATAAAATCCAAACTATGCATCGGATGTTGATGCAACTTTAATATTTTATAGTACTATATTGGTACCAACTTTGAACAAAACTAGAATCATATTGGTACGCCAGATATTTTTTAACTAATTCCTTTCCAGCGCAAAGAAAAATTATTTTAGAAGTATTGATTATTTTTGTCCATAAAATCTAAACTATGCATTGGATGTTGATGCAACTTTAATATATTATAGTACAATATTGGTACCAACTATAAACAAAATTAGAACTAAATTGGTACGCCTGATTTTTTTAAACTAATTTATTTTCAGCGCAAAAAGAAAATAATCTTAGAAGATTTGATGATTTTTTGTCAATAAAATTCAAATTATGCATTGGATGTTGATGCAACTTTATTAAATTGTAGTACTATAATGGTACCAAATTTGAACAAAATAAGAATCATATTGGTATGCCTAATTTTTTTAACTAATTTATTTCCAGCGCAAAAAAAATCTTAGAAGACTTGATGATTTTTTGACCATAAAACTCAAACTATGCATTAGATGTTGATAGAACTTTAGTATAATATAGTACTATATTGGTACCAACTTTGGACAAAATTAGAATCATATTGGTACGCCTTATTTTTTATAACTAATTTATTTCCAGCGCAAAAACAAATTTATCTTTGAAAATAGTTTGCGGTTTTGTCTATAAAATCTAAACTATGCATTGGATGTTTATGTAACTTTAGTATATTATAGTACAATATTGGTACCAACTTTGAAGAAATTTAGAATCATATTAGTACGCCAGATTTGTTATAACTAATTCATTTCCAGCGCAAAAACTATATTATCTTAGAAGATTTGATCTTTTTTGTCCATAAAATCCAAACTATGCATTGAATGTTGATGCAACTTTAGTATGTTATAGTACTATATTGGTATCAATTTTAAACAAAACAAGAATCATATTGGTGCGCTTAATTTTTTATAACTAATTTATTTCCAGTGCAAAAACAGAATTATCTTTGAAGAATTTTATGATTGTGTCGACAAAATCCAAACTATGCATTAGATGTTGATGCAACTTTAATATATTATAGTACTACATTGGTATTAACTTTAAACAAAATAAAAACCATATTGGTACGCCTGATTTTTTAACTAATTTATTTCCAGCGCAAAAACAAAATTATCTTTGAAGATTTGATAACTTTTTGTCTATAAAATCCAAACTATGCATTGGAAGTTGATGCAACTTTATTAAATTGTAGTACTATAATAGTACCAACTTTAAGCAAAATAAAAATCTTATTAGTACGCCTGATTTTTTTAACTAATTTATTTCTAGGGCAAAAACTAAATTATCTTAGAAGATTTGATGATTTTTTGTCTATAAAATTCAAACTATGCATTGGAAGTTGATGCAACTTTAATATGTTATAGTACTACATTGGTACCAACTTTAAACAAAATTAGAATCATATTGGTACGCCTGATTTTTTAACTAATTTATTTCCAGCGCAAAAACAAAATTATCTTAGAAGAATTGATTATTTTTTTGTCCATAAAATTGAAACTACTTTAGTATATTATAGTATTATATTGTAACCAACTTTGTACAAAATAAAAATTATATTGGTACGCCTGATTTGTTATAACTAATTTATTTCCAACGCTAAAGCAAAATTATCTCAAAAAATTTAATTATTTTTGTCTATAAAATCCAAACTATGCATTGAATGTTGATGCAACTTTAGTATGTTATAGTACTATATTGGTACCAATTTTAAACAAAATAAGAATCATATTGGTGCGCTTGATTTTTATAACTAATTTATTTCCAGTGCAAAAACAGAATTATCTTAGAAAATTTGATTATTGTGTCGACAAAATCCAAACTATGCATTAGATGTTGATGCAACTTTAATATATTATAGTACTACATTGGTATTAACTTTAAACAAAATAAAAATCATATTGGTACGCCTGATTTTTTAACTAATTTATTTCCAGCGCAAAAACAAAATTATCTTTGAAGATTTGATAATTTTTTGTCTATAAAATCCAAACTATGCATTGGAAGTTGATGCAACTTTACTAAATTGTAGTACTATAATGGTACCAAGTTTGAACAAAATAAGAATCAAATTGGTACGCCCGATTTTTTTAACTATTTAATTTTCAACGTAAATACAAAATTATCTTAGAAGATTTGATAATTTTTTGTCTATAAAATCCAAATTATGCATTAGATGTTGAAGCAACTTTAATATATTATAGTACTATATTGGTACTAATTTTAAACAAAATTAAAATCATATTAGTACGCCTGATTTATTATATCTAATTCATTTCCAGCGCAAGAAGTAAAATTATCTTAAAAAAATTGATGATTTTTTGTCCAGAAAACCCAAACTATAGATTGAATGTTGGTGCATCTTTAGTTTATTATAGTACTATAATAGTACCAACTTAAAGCAAAATAAGAATCTTATTGGTACGCCTGATTTTGTTAACTAATTCATTTCCAGCGCAAAAACAAAATTATCTTAGAAAATTTGATGATTTTTTGTCTATAAAATCCAAACAATACATTAGATGTTAATCTAACTTTAATATATTTTAGTACTATATTGATACCAATTTTAAACAAAATTAGAATCATATTAGTACGCAAGATTTTTTTTACCTAATTCATTTCCAGCGCAAAAACAAAATATTCTTAGAAAATTTGATGAATTTTTGTCCATAAAATCCAAACCATAAATTAGATTTTAATGCAACTTTAGTATATTATAGTACTATATTAGTACCAACTTTAAACAAAATTAGAGTTAAATTGGTACGCTTGATTAGTTATAACTAATTCAATTCCAGCGTAAAAATAAAAGTTATCTTAAAAAACTTGATGATTTTTGTCCATAAAATCCAAACTATGCATTGGATGTTGATGCAACTTTAATATATTAGAGTACTATATTAGTACCAACTTTGAAGAAATATAGAATCGTATTGGTACCCATGATTTGTTATAACTTATTTATTTCCAACGCTAAAGCAAAATTATCTTAGAAAATTTGATGATTTTTTGTCTATAAAATTCAAACTATGCATTGTATGTTGATGCAACTTTAGTATATTGAAGTACTACATTGGTACCAACTATGAACAAAATTAAAACTGTATTGGTACGCCTTATTTGTTATAACTAATTCATTTCCAGCGCAAAATCAAAATTATCTTAGAAGATTTGAAGATTGTGTTCATAAAATCCAAATTATGCATTGGATATTGATGCAACTCAAGTATATTATATTACCAAAGTAGTACTAACTTTTAACAAAATAAGAATTATATTGGCACGCCTGATTTTTTTTAACTAATTCATTTCCAGCTTAAAAGCAAAAGTATCTTAAAAAATTTGATGAATTTTTGTTCATAAAATCCAAACTATGCATTGGATTTTAATGCAACTTTAGTATATTATAGTACTATATTGGTACCAACTTTGAACAAAATTGGAATCATATTGGTACACCTGATTTGTTATAACTAATTCATTTCCACCAAAAAAACAAAATTATCTTAGAAGATTTGATGATTTTTCTTATCCATAAAATCCAAACTATGCATTGGATGTTGATGCAACTTTAGTATATTAAAGTACTACATTGGTACCAACTATGAACAAAATTAAATTTATATTGGTACGCCTGATTTTTTTAACTAATTCATTTTCAGCGCAAAATCAAAATTATGTTAATAAATTTGATGATTTTTGTCCATAAAATCCAAACTATGCATTAGATGTTGATGCAACTTTATTATATTATAGTACCATTTTGGTACTAACTTTAAACAAAACTAGAATCATAATGGTACGCCTGATTTTTTTTAACAAATTTATTTCTAGCGAAAAAACAAAACTATTTTAGAAGATTTGATAATTGTTTGTCTATAAAATCCAAACTATAGATTGGATATTGATGCAATTAAAATATATTAGAGTACTAAATTGGTATCAACTTTAATCAAAATTAGAATCATATTGGTACTCTTGATTTTTTAAACTAATTCATTTCCAGCTCAAAACAAAATTATCCTAAAAGATTTCATGATTAATTTTTTGTCCATAAAATCCAAAATATGCATTAGATGTTGATGAAACTTTAATATATTATAGTACTATACAGCTACCAACTTTAAACAAAATGAGAATCATATTGGTACACCTGATTTGTTATAATTAATTTATTACCAGTGCAAAAACCAAATTATATTAGAAAACTTGATGATTTTTTGTCCATAAAATCCAAATTATGTATTGGATCTGGATTCAACTTTACTATAATATAGTACCTTTATGATTCCAACTTTAAACAAAATTAGAATCATTTTGGTACGCTTGATTTTTTTAACTAATTCTGGAAATAAAAAATTATATTATCTTAGAAGATTTGATGATTTTTTGTCCATAAAATCCAAACCATGCATTGGATATTGATGCAACTTTACTTTATTATAGTACTATATTGGTTTCAACTTTTAACAAAATTAGAAACATATTAGTACGCCTGATTTTTTTTAACTAATTCATTTCCAGCACAAAAACAAAATTTTCTTAGAAAATTTGATAATTCTGTCCATAAAATTCAAACTATAGATTGGATGTTAATGCAACTTTTGTATATTACAGTACTGTATTGGTACCAATTTTGAACAAAATGAAAATAATATTGGCACTCTTGATTTGTGATAACTAATTTATTTCCTGCGCAAAAACATTAATATTTTAGAAGATTTGATGATTTTTGTCCATAAAATCCAAACTATGCATTGGATGTTGATGCAACTTTAATATATTATAGTACTATATTAGTACCAACTTTGAACAAAATTAGAAACATATTAGTACGCTTGATTTGTGATAACTAATTTATTTCCAGCGCAAAAACAATAATATCTTAGAAGATTTGATGATTTTTTGTCCATAAAATCCAAACTAAGCATTGGATGTTGATGTAACTTAAGTATAAGATAGTACTATATTGGTACCAACTTTGATCAAAATTAGAATCATATTGGCACGTTTCATTTTTTTGAATTAATTCGTTTCTAATGCAAAATCAAAACAAGTTTAAATTATAAGATTGTTTTTTTTTTTAGGTTATGTAAAATTGAGCGTATAGATTTTAATCAAATTTTCACAATTTGTACTCATACTATTGTAGTATATTCTTAATAAATTTGATTAAACTCTAACGCACCAATTAGAAGTTTTCGTTTATTTCATTTTCCATAAAGTTTTTAGTTTAAGTCAGATGAGATTGGTTTTTTGAGGTTATGTAAAATTGAGTAAGTGAATTTAGTTTAAATTTTGCCAATTTGTACTCATACTAATGTAGTATATTTGTAATAAATTTGATTAAATTCTAATATACCAATTAGAAATTGTTTCTCTTCGAAAATGATTGTACAGCTACAAATTATGGTCTCAATTTTTTTACATACAAATTTAAAATTTGCAACCTAACCTAAACTAATCTAACCTAACCAATGTACTAATAATTACTTAGAATATCTTTAAAGATAATTTGAAAAAACAGAAACTTTTTTTGTTTATTAAAAATGATTGTACAGCTACAGAATGTAATAAGGTAACAATTTATATTATAAAAACTTAAAATTTGCACCAAATCTAACCAATATATTCTTTAATAACTTAAATATGTCAAAAGTATAAACATATTTTGCAATTTTTTGAAAACTTTGTTGTTTATTAAAATTGATCGTAAAGTTATAGATCGTGCTGCACATACATTTTCACATTTTTCAAAATAATAATATCAATTATCCAATGCAATCAAGTGAGGTATACAAAAATTAATTTGTAAACTTAAAAACAGTTTTGCAAGTTTTTTAAATAAAAATTATCATTAACATTTCTCGTTATTGATAACAAATCACATAATAATATAATAAACTCGATGCACAATTTCACAATTTATTTTCAATAACTAATATTTCGCACTTCTGGAAATCGACTGGTTTAGAATACGATTGGCAAAATAATTAAATAGAATTTCTTATCGAGTCCTTCGGGATGTTGCTATTTTAAACAAATTAAATCGAATAAATAGTGCAATGGTGTAATTTTCCCGCAAAATCACATAAATATTTGTCAATAATTTCCAGTGTCAGTGTGTCACGGTCAGGTCGATAAAGAGCTCATAATTGGGGCACATTATCAGCGAATGTTTTGGTAATCCATACAATAATCAATGCGTATGGCACTTAAGAATTAGGTGAACTAGTTTTTATCATTGGTTATTGTTTATGGTAGATTAGTTTTAATCAAATAATAATAATAATAATAATAATAACGAATTGCAGCAATTAAGATTAGTGGTGAGATATGTTTGGTCGGTCATTCGTACACGTCCGCTCTTCAGGTGTGGTATGCCCGACTATTATTACTTGGCAGTTATAAAAATACATAACCCAATTCCAGTGGAAGTAGGATCCTGTCCTAGATTCGAATTTCAGAAAAGTGATTGTCTACTTTCATGATGAACTGCCCTGTCGGGCAGTGACCCTCTGATTTCACTGACTCGACCTTTCTCCAATAGTACAATAACCCAGGAGGATGATCCCCATGTTTGATTAACATTGACACTATGCACGATGTTTATTATTTATTTATTTACATCAATATTTACTGCATTTTTACGTTCATCATCATTATCTAATGTACATTTGCTTGCATTTGCTTGCTACTGAGCTAATCGTATCAATCGGAATCGAGAACAACGGTCAATTATTATTAAATGGTTTTAGGTCAAGTTTAGTGGAATAGAATTTAAAGCTCATCACTAATGAAAGTGTGAGAAATTCAAGTAGGTTGAAGCAATTTGCTGATGGATTAGTTATTATTGATACAATTAGTTTGTTGCAAATTAAGCGAAATGAGAGAAAATTTTGCTGAAGATTTCGCGCGGCTTACTTTCAATAAGTGCGGCGATAAGAAAAGGAGCACATCACTGTTGTTTGGTTGGGTGATGAGGAATTTTACACTTTCGTGCAGATAGATAAAGTGTTCGTTGAACTTGAAATGATTGTTATTTTAGCTGTTTTTGTGCATTCGAGGGACCCAATGGAATATTTCTGCTGGTCTGGCGTTGACGTGACATGCTGCAGGGAATTCTTTTGAGCACGTGGTGGTTATAGTTAGGGGTCAGCAACCGTGGGGGCAATGCATTCATTTTTATGAAAATCTAAGGACAACCACTCTCGTAGTTCAACGATTCTTTATGCCATCCAGACGATCCCATTAGCGGGATTCGATCTGTTAGGTGGATGATGATCGTGATGGTGATGATCAACTCGGATCATCTCCATGCTGCCCCCTCTGGTTTGTGGTGAGATATCCATTGTTCACTTTGCGCCCCTTCTTCCCTCCAACAATAAACCCGTTCGCTCGGGTGCATTCTGAAGAGGTTTTTGCTGCTGCTATGTTAGTGCAGCTACTGCTATTTCATATATTTATATGCAGTTTTTATTTTCTAAAGGTTAGTTGCTCGAGAGGTAAATGAATTAAGATTATTTCAGCGGCAGTTTCTTAACAGACAGGACATTGCCATTTCTGTTCGTTGACTTTTGCGCGCGACTGTGAAAAAGTCCTTTATCCGCTCGGATACTGACTGACTTACACACACACACACTGCACATTTACATACACGCCCCGTCTTCGTCTTCGTCTTCGTCGTCTTCACAGACAAATCGAACGAGATCGATGAACCAAACTAACCTAACTCAACGATTTCTTTCAGTTTTCGACGATCCGACTCGATTTCTCTTCAAATATTCGCATTGTTGATTTGTTTATTCTAAACGTTAACATTGCATGACATTGCATTTCAATCTTTTCACTCAACGAAACAAAAATATTAATTTAAAAAAATATTTATAATTTTTTTGACAGTTTATGCATCAGATTTGTCAAACAAATTTAATTAATATGTCAAACTGATGTTGAAAGTTCATACAATTTCTCAAAAAATGTTGAGCAGTTTATATGTCAGACAGTTGATTTGTCAAACTGACAGTTGACTAAACCATAACTAAATGGTGCGTTAGAGTTTAATCAAATTTATTAAGAATATACTACAATACTATAAGAACAAATTGTAAAAATTTGATTAAAATCAATACGCTCAACTTTACATAACCTCAAAAAAAGCAATCTTACTTAAACTCATTTTGATTTTGCACTAGAAACGAATTAATTCAAAAAAATCGAGCGGGCCAGTATAATTTAATTTTTATTCATAGTTGGTACCAATATAGTACTATAATATACTAAAGTTGCATCAACATCCAATGCATAGTTTCTATTTTATGGACAATAAATCAATGAGTCTAATAAAAAAAATTCTAGTTTTTGCTAGAAATTAATTAATTTAATAAAGTCAGGCGTACCAATATGATTCTAGTTTTGTTCAAAGTTGGTACCAATATAGTACTATAATATATTCAAAATGCATCAACATCCAATGCATAGTTTGGATTTTATGGACAAAAATTAATCACATTTTCTAAAATAATTTTGTTTTTACGCTAGAAATTAATTGGTTCAAAAAATCAGGCGTACCAATATAATTCCAAATTTGCTTAAAGTTGATACTAATGTAGTACTATATTATACTAATGTTTTATTAACATCCAATGCCTAGTTTAAATTTTATGGACAAAAATCATCAAATTTTCTAAGATAATTTTGTTTTTGCGCTAGAAACAAATTAGTTAAAAAAATCAGGCGTACCAATATGTTTCAAATTTTGATCAAAGTTGGTACCAATATAGTACTAAAAATACTATAGTTGCATTAACATCCAATGCATAGTTTGGATTTTATGCATCAAAAATGATTAAGTTTGCTGACATAGAGAAGTTTTTGCGTTAGAAATAAATTAGTTAAAAAAATCAGGCGTACCAATATCATTCTTTATTTGATCAAAGTTGGTACCAATATAGTACTATAATATAGTAATGTTGCATCAACATCCAATACATAGTTTAGATTTTATGGCCAAAAATCATCAAATCTTCTAAGATAATTTTGTTATTGCTTTGGTAATAAATTAGTAAAAAAATCAGGAGTACCAATATGATTCTAATTTTATTCAAAGTTGGTACCAATAAAGCAGTAAAATATATTGAAGTTGCATTAACATCCAATGCATAGTTTTGGTTTTATGGACAAAAAACCACCAAAGCTTCTAAGATAAATTTATTTTTGCGCTGGAAATAAATTAGTTAAAAAAAATCAAGCGTACCAATATAATTCTAATTTTGTTTAAAGTTGGTTCCAATATAGTAATATATTATACCAAAGTTGCATCAATATCCAATGCACAGTTTGGATTTTATGGACAAAAATAATCAAATCTTCTAAAATAATTTTGTTTTTGCGCAAGAAATAAATTAGTAAAAAAAATCAAGCGTACCAATATAATTCTTATTTTGTTTAAAATTGGTACTAATATAGTACTATACTATATTTAAGTTTTATTAACATCCAATGCCTAGTTTAGATTTTATGGACAAAAATCATCAAATTTTCTAAAAAAAAATTATTTTTGCACTGGAAACATATTAGTTAAAAAAATCAGGAGTACCAATATGATTTTAATTTTGCTCAAAGTTGGTACCATTATAGTACTAAAATATACTAAAGTTACATCAACATACAAGACATAATTTGAAATTTATGAAAAAAAATCATAAAATCTTTTAAGATATTTTTGTTTTTGCGCTAGAAATAACTTAGTTAAAAAAATACAAGCGTAAGAATATGATTCTAATTTTGTTCAAAGTTAGTACCAAATTGTACTTTAATATACTAAAGTTGCAATAACATCCAATCCATAGTTTATATTTTATGGACAAAAAAACACAAAAGCTTCTAAGATAATTTTGTTTTTGCGCTGGTAATAAATTAGTTAAAAAAAATCAAGCGTACCAATATTAATTTTATTTTATTTAAAGTTGGTACCAATATAGTACTATACTATACTATAGTTGCATTAATATCCAATGTATAGTTTGGATTTTATGGACAAAAATTATCAAATCTTCAAAAATAATTTTGTTTTTGCGCTGGAAATGAATTAAATAAAAAAACCAGGCGTACCAATATAATTCTAATTTTAATCAAAGTAGGTACCAATATAGTACTATAATATAGTAAAGTTGTATCAAAATCCAATGCATAGTTAGGATTTTATGAATAAAAAAACCATCAAATCTTCTAAGATAATATTGTTTTTGGACTTGAAATGAATTAGTTAAAAAAACCAGGCGTACCAATATGATTCTAAATTTAATCAAAGTTAGTACCAATGTAGTACTATAATATATAAAAATTGCATCAAAATCTAAAACATAGTTTGGATTTTATGGACAAAAAATAATCAAATCTTCTAAAATAATTTTGTTTTTGCGCTAGAAATAAATTAATTAAAAAAAATCAGGCGTACCAATATAATTCCAAATTTGCTCAAAATTGGTACTAATATAGTACCAGATGAAACTAAAGTTTTATTAACATCCAATGCTTAGTTTAGAATAAATGGACAAAAATCATTAAAATTTCAAAAATAATTTTGCTTTTGCGCTGGAAACAAAGTAGTTAAAAAATCAGGCGTACCAATATAATTCAAATTATGTTCAAAATTGGTACCAATATATCACTAAAATATACTAAAGTTGCATCAAGATCCAATGCATAGTTTGCATTTTATACATCAAAAATGATTGAGTTTGCTGAGATAGATAAGTTTTGCGTTAGAAATAAATTAGTTAATGAAATCAGGCGTACCAATAAAATTTTAATTTTGTTCAAAATTGGTACTAACAAAGTAGTAAAATATATTAAAGTTGCATCAAAATCCAATGCATAATTTAGATTTTATGGCCAAAAAAACACCAAAGTATCTAAGACCATTTTGTTTTTGCGCTAGAAACAAATTAGTTAAAAAGATACCGGCGTACCAATTAGATTCTAATTTTGTTCAAAGTTGGTACCAATATAGTACTAAAATATACTAAAGTTGCATTAACATCCAATGCACAGTTTGGATTTTATACATCAAAAATGATTGAGTTTGCTGATATAGATAAATGTTTGCGTTAGAAATAAATTAGTTAAAAATAATCAAGCGTACCAATATAATTCTAATTTTACTTAAAGTTGGTACCAATATAGTACTATACTATACTATAGTTGCATCAATATCCAATGCATAGTTTAGATATTATGGACAAAAATTATCAAATCTTCTAAAATAATTTAATTAAAAAAATCAGGCGTACCAATATTATTCTTTATTTGTTCAAATTTGGTACCAATATAGTACTAGAATATAGTGAAGTTTTATCAACATCCAATGCTTAGTTTGGATTTTATGAACAAAAAATCATCAACTCTTCTAAGATAATATTGTTTTTGTGCTGGAAATGAAATAGTTAAAAAAAATAGGGCGTACCAATAAGATTCTAATTTTGTTCAAAATTGGTACTATTATAGTACTATAGTATACTTAAGTTGCATCAACATTTAAAGCATAGTTTGGATTTTATGAATAAAAAATTATCAAATCTTTAAGATAATTTATATTATTATATTATAACAAATCAGACGTACCAATATAATTCTAATGTGGTTCAAGTTTGGTACCAATATAGTACTATAATATAAAAAAATTGCATCACAATCTAAAACATAGTTTAGATTTTATGGACAAAAAATAATCAAATCTTCTAAGATAATTTTGTTATTGCTCTGGAAATAAATTAGTTAAAATAATCAGGAGTACCAATAAAATTCTTATTTTGTTCAAAGTTGGTACCAATATACTACTATATTATAGTAAAGTTGCATCAACGTCCGAAGCATAGTTTGGATTTTAAGGCCAAAAATCATCAAACCTTCAAAGATAATTTTGTTTTTGCGCTGGAAATAAATTAGTTTTAACAAATCAGGCGTACCAATATAAACCTAATTTTGTTCAAAGTTGGTACCAATATAGTACTATAATATACTAAAGTTGCATAAACATTCAATGCATAGTTTGAGTTTTATAGACAAAAAAATCATCAAATCTTTTGAGATAATTTTGTTTTTGCGCTTGAAATGAATTAGTTTAAAAAAATCAGGCCTACCAATATAAATCTAATTTTAATCAAAGTTGGTACCAATGTAGAACTATAATATACTAAAGTTGCATCAACATCCAATACATTGTTTAAATTTTATAGACAAAAATCAGCAAATCTTTTGAGATAATTTCGTTTTTGCGCTAGAAATAAATTAGTTTAAAGAAATCAGGCGTACCAATATGATTCTTATTTTGATCAAAGTTGGTACCAAAATAGTACTATAATATAATAATGTTGCATCAACATTTAATGCATAGTTTGAATTTTATGGACAAAAAATTATCAAATCTTCTAAGATAAGTTTGATTTGCGCAAAAAATTAATTAGTTATAACAAATTAGGCGTACTAATATGATTTAATTTTGTTCAAAGTTGATACATATATAGTACTATAATATACTAAAGTTGCATCAACATCCAATGCATAGTTTGGATTTTATGCAACAAAATTATTGAGTTTGCTAAGATAATTTAGTTTTTGGGCTGGAAATAAACAAGTTAAAAAAAATCAGGTGTACCAGTATGATTCTCATTTTGTTCAAAGTTGATACCAATATAGTACTATAATATAGTAAAGTTGCATCAACATCCAATGCATAGTTAGGATTTTATGGTCTCAATTAACAAATCTTCTAAGATAATTTTGTTTTTGAGCTAGAAATGAATTAATTAAAAAAAATCAGGCGTACCAATATGATTCTAATTTTGTTTAAAGTTGGTACCAATAAAGTACTATAATATATTAAAGCTGCATCAATATCTAATGCATAGTTTAAATTTTATGGACAAAAAGTTATCAAATCTTTTAATATAATTTATATTATTTCATTTTAACAAATCAGGCGTACCAATATAATTTTAATTTTGTCCAAAGTTGGTACCAATATAGTACTATAATATACTCAAGTTGCATCAACATCCAATGCATAGTTTAAATTTTATGAACAAAAAAATCATCAAATCTTATAAGATCATTTTGTTTTTGTGCTGGAAATAAATTAATTAAAAAAAATCAGGCGTACCAATATGATTCTAATTTTGTTCAAAGTTGGCACCAACATAGTACTATAATATACTACAGTTGCATAAACATCCAATGCATAGTTTGAATTTTATAGACAAAAAAATCATCAAATCTTTTGAGATAATTTTGTTTTTGCGCTGGAAATAAATTAGTTTAAAAAAAAATAGGCGTACCAATATAATTCTAATTTTTTTTTAAAGTTGGTACTAAAATTGTCCTATAATATATTAGAATTGAATCAATATCTAATGCATTATTTGAATTTTATAGTTAAAAATTATCAAATCTTTTAAGATAATCTTGCTTTTGCGGTGGAAATGAATTAGTTATAACAAATTAGGCAAATTAATATAATTCTACTTTTGTGCAAAGTTGATACCAATATAGTACTATAATATATTATAGTTTCATCAACATCTATTGCATAGTTTGGATTTTATGGACAAAAAAATATCAAATCTTTTAAGATAATTTATATTATTATATTATAACAAATCAGGCGTACCAATATGATTATAATTTTGATCAAAGTTGGTACTAATATAGTACTATAATATAACAAAGTTGCATCAACATTAAATGCATAGTTTGAATTTTATGAACAACAAATCTTCAAATCTTCTAAGATAAGTTTGATTTGCGCAAGAAAAAAAATAGTTATAACAAATCTAATTTTGTTCAAAGTTGATACCAATATAGTACTATAATATATTAAAGCTGCATCAACATCCAATCCATAGTATGTATTTTATAAACAAAAAAATCATCAAATCTTCTAAGATCATTTTATTTTTGCGTTAAAAATAAATTAATTAAAAAAAATTAGGCGTACCAATATGATTCTAATTATGATCAAAGTTGGTACCAATGTAGTACTATAATATATTAAAGTTGCTTCAATATACAATGCATAGTTTGGATTTTATAGACAAAATTTCATCGATAATCATTTTTTACGAATTTGACTGACTAACTTTTAACAACAAATTTTATGTCAAACTATCATCTGAACTGTCACATTTATATTGAAATAAAAAAAATACACTTTCTCAATCCCAAACTATGCTTTTAAGTCTAAACTATGTTGCATCAACTCAAAAAAAATGTTCTTAACTGTCAAAAATATTATAAAATGTTCTTAAATTGTTATAAATGATATAAAATATCTCCTGAACAGTCACAAACGTTTAAAAATATTTATTTAATGTCTTAAAAACAAATAAATAAAATTCCATAAAAATGTGAATTTCCAATGGAATAAACCAATCGGAAGTTTCCTTATGTGTTGACTGATAACAATATTATTTCCGCATATTAACGTACGACTCCTGTCGAGTGTGTTATATTCTTAAGAAGCCGTCACGCCACGAGACATTGACCGTGTGTTGGCTGATGATGCGTGCAGTTACAAATAACGATATGAAAGTGCAAAGGCGTCTCTAGCAACTAGCGCCGGTGCTGTTGTTGTTGTTGTTTGTTAGTAGTAGTAGTTAATTCCAATGTGCATATATAGGTTAGAGCACACATTCTGCGGTCGCAGCAGACAAAAATTACCTTAAACTGCATATCGGATTTCTCCGGTTTTATAAATAGTAAGTAGTTTAATCGGCAGTTGTTTCGCTCGATGGAAAAGTGTCCGAGACGTGCGGCAATTACTCCAGTTATGGCTCAAGAGATAATTCAAGTCGTGATGAAGAGAGGCATCTTCGCTTTTTTACATTCCTCCAAATGAAAAGTGTAACGCAGCAGCGAAGAAAATCATTCAACTCACATTCCGTACTATTCTACTCCTCTTCCCAGCTGAATTAATCATGTGAATCACTGCAACTTTCAATATCATGCACTTAGCAAAAAAAAAACCACACTCCAGTGTGAATGCCTTGAGCAAATATCTTCTCACTTAACCTTAATTTTCATAAATATACTCAATTTTACAACGGAATTGGAACAAAACTATATGCTACTTACTTTTTTATTAATAAATTATATAAATCAATTAATTTCTTTCTATTTTTTTTATTTTTTTGTAATCATTTGCTTTTTAATTAAATTTCTTTTTACAGATGCATGTATGTCGTGAGTTTTTACTAAATATTTTGATTGCTTATGAATATTTTATGACTTCTACGACAGTTACAGAACATTTTTTGACATTTAAGTGACAGCTAACAACTAAAGAATATGTTATGGCATTTATGACAGTTTAGAAATACTTATGTTTTGACAGTTTTGAAACAATTAATAGTTTTTATGGCAACTATATTATTTACAACAGTCTAAGAACATTTTATAATGCTTTTGACAGTTAATGAACAATTTTAATAGTTTGGAAACATTTAATGACATTTGTGACAGTTCAAAATCATTTAATGTCAAGCTTAAAAATATGTTATTGCATTTTTGACAGTTCAGAAATACATTTGTTTTGACAGTTTTGAAACATTTTACAGTTTCTACGACAGTTAAGAGACATATTGTACAATATTTGATAATATTTTTGTCAGTTAGTGGTAATTTTAATAGTTTAGAAACATTTAATGACTTTGTGACAGCTGACAGCTTAAAAATATGTTATGACGTTTATGACAGTTTAAAAATACTTTTCTTTTGACAGTTTGAAAACATTTATATTATTTACAGTTGTCATAACTTGACAGATATAATAACTTGTAAAAAAATATTTTTTTACATTTTATATTCTTTAACTTTATCTCTAACTTTTATAACTTTCGAGATTTTTGAAGAAATTGGCTCCAAAATCAAGTTTTCAAAACTTTTGACAGTTCTAACGTCAAAATATTGCAAAACACTTTTAGTAATTTTGTAGAAAATTTAATTTTTTATAATTTATATTCTTCAACTTTTTTTCTAAATTTAATAACTTTTGAGATATTTGAAGAAACTGGCTCAAAAACCAAGTTTTCCAAAATTTGTACAGTTCTAACGTCAAAATATTATTAAAACACTTTCATAATTTTGTAGAAAACTTAATTTCTTACAACTTATATTCTTCAACTTTTTCTCTAACTTTAATAACTTTTGAGATATATGAAGAAATTGGCTTCTAAACCAAGTTTTTTGATTTTTTACAGCTTAAACATCAAAATATCGTAAAATGCCTTTTATAAATTTTGTAAGAATTTTAGTTTCTCACAAGTTATTTTCTTTAAATTTGTCTCTAACTTTTATAACTTTGGAGATTTTTGATAAAATTGCTTCCAAAACCAAGTTTTCAAACTTTTGACAGCTATAACGTCAAATTATTGCAAAAAACTTTTAATAACTTTGTAGAAAACTTAATTTCTTACAATTTATATTTTTTAACTTTTTCTCTAACTTTAATAACTTTTGAGATATTTGAAGAAAATGGCTTGTAAACAAGTTTTTTTGAATTTTTGACTGCTTTATCGTCAAAATATTGCAAAACACTTGAAATAAATTTTGTAGAAATTTTTTTCCAAGTTACATTCTTCAAATTTTTCTTTAACTTTTAAAACTTTCAAGATATTTGAAGAAATTGGTTCAAAATCAAGTTTTCTAAAGTATTGAAGCTAATTTCTTCAAAAATTTCAAAAGTTATAAAAGTTAGAAACAAACTTGAAGAATATAAGTTGTAATAAATTAAAATTCCTAAAACATTTATCAAAGGTACAATATTTTGAAGTTAAACTTTAAAAAATTAAAAAAATTGGCTTAGTAGCCAATTTCTTCAAATATCTCAAAAGTTATCAAAGTTAGAGAAAAAGTTGAAATATATAAGTTGTGAAAAATTAAATTTCCTACAACATTTATTAAAGGTAATTTGAAATTATTTGAGGTTAGAACTGTCAAAAACCCAAAAAACCTTGTTTTAGACCCAGTTTCTTCAAACATCTCAAAAGTTATAAAAGTTATAGAAAAAAATGAAAAGTATAAGTTGTAAAAAATAAACTCTTACAAAATTTATGAAAGGTATTTTGCAATTTTTTCAGGTTAGAACTGTCAAAAACTCAGAAAACCCTGTTTTGGACTTAATTTCTTCAAATATATCAATAGTTAAAAAAGTTAGAAAAAAGTTAAACCATATAAGTTGTAAAAATTAAATTTCCTACTAAATTTTTACAAGTTAGAACTGTCAAAAATTCAGAAAACCATGTTTTGGACCTAATTTCTTCAAATATCTCAAAAGTTATAAAAGTTAGAGAAAAAGTTGAAAAGTATAAACTGTAAAAAATTAAATTTCCTACAAAATTTATTTAATATGTTTTGCAATATTTTAAAGTTAGAACTGTCAAAAATTCAGAAAACCATGTTTTGGACCTAATTTCTTCAAATATCTCAAAAGTTATAAAAGTTAGAGAAAAAGTTGAAAAGTATAAACTGTAAAATTTTCCTACAAAATGTATTAAAGGTGCTTTGCAATAATTTGAGGTTAGAACCGTCACAAATTTAGAAAACCTTGTTTCAGACCTAATTTCTTTAAGTATCTCAAAAGTTATAAAAGTTAGAAAAAAAGTTAAAGAATATAAGTTATAAAAAATTTAATTTAGCTACAAAATTTATGAAAGGTGTTTTGCAATAATTTGAGGTTAGAACTGTCAAAAACTCAGAAAACCTTGTTTTAGATCAAATTTCTTCAAATATCTCAAAAGTTATAAAAGTTAAAAAAAAGTTAAAAAGTATAAGTTGTAAAAAATAAATTTTCTACAAAATTTATGATAGATATTTTGCAATAATTTAAGGTTAGAACAGTCAAAAATTCAGAAAACCTTGTTTTGGACCTAATTTCTTCAAATATATCAAAAGTTGTTTTAGAAAAAAAGTTAAACAATATGAGTTGTAAAAAATTAAATTTCCTACAAAATTTATACAAGGTGTTTTGCAATAATTTAAGGTTAGAACTGTCAAAATTTAGAAAAACTTGTTTTGGACCAAATTTCTTCAAATATCTCAAAAGTTAAAAAAATTTAAAAAAAGTTTAAGGTTATAAGTGGTAAAAAATTAAATTTCCTACAAAAATTATTAAAGGTGTTTTGCAATAATTCAAAGTTAAACTGTCAAAAATTTAAAAAATCTTGTTTTGGACCTAATTTCTTCAAATATCTCAAAAGTTAAAAAAGTTAGAAAAAAAGTTGAAGAATATAAGTTGTACAAAATTAAATTTGCTTTAAAATTTATAAAAGGTGTTTTGCAATAATTCAAGGTTAGATCTGTCAAAAATTCAGAAAACCTTGTTTTGGACTTAATTTCTTCAAATAGCTTAAAAGTTATAAAAATTTGAGAAAAAGTTGAAGAATATAAGTTGTAAAAAATTTAATTTCCTACAAAATTTATAAAAAGTGTTTTACAATAATTTGAGGTTAGAACTGTCAAAAATTCAGAAAACCTTGTTTTGGACCTAAGTTCTTCAAATATATCAAAAGTTATAAAAGTTAAAGAAAAGTTGAAAAATAAAAGTTGTACAAAATTAAATTTCCTACAAAATTTATTAAAAGTATTTTCCAATATTTTGACGTTAGTGCTGTAAAAAAATCAAAAAAACTTGTTTTGAAGCAAATTTCTTCAAATATCTTGAGAGTAATAAAAGTTAAAGAAAAGTTTAAATAATAAAATTTGTAGGTAATTAAATTTCTTACAAAATTTATAAAAAAGGTTTTTTATTATATCAAAATTGAAACTGTCAGAAACGCAAAACTAGTTTATTATAAAATTTAACAGTTAAGAAGACAATTTGACAAATAAAAGCACCATTTGATAGCTCATTTCATTAATTTCAAAATATATTTGACAGTTGAGATTACAGTTTGACAGTTGAAAAATTTTATTTGTCAAATTTGGTTATTTTTGACAGCTCAGTTTGTTAGTTTTTTTGTTTTTTACATCAATCCACAATTCCGATAGTTTGACAGTTGTAAAAATTTAATTTGCTATTCTGACAGTCGATGAAAAAACTTATAGTCACAGTTTGAAAGTTGAAAAAATGTTATTTACTAATTTCAATGTAAATTTGACAGTTGACAGGACAGTTTGTCAGTTGAAAAATTTCGATTTGTAAATATTGTTGTTTTTGACAGTTACGAAAGCTTAGTTTGTTAGTTTTTTTGTTTTATCATCAATCTGACAGTTAAAAAAATAGTTTGACAGTTGCAAAAATTTAATTTATAAATTTTAATGTAAGTTTGATAGTTCAAATTACAGTTTGACAGTTGAACAAGTTAATTTAAAATATTTTTTTTGACATTTGAGGAAGTTCGTTTGTCACTTTATTTATTTTCAACATCAATCTAACAGTTAAATATAGTTTGACAGTTGCAAAAATAAATTTGTCAATCTGACAGTTGATGAAAAAACAATTAACACAATTTGAAACTTAAAAAAGATTAATTTATTAATTTTGTTATAAATTTGACATTTGATAGTTGAAACAATTTATTTTGCAAAATTTTGATAGTTGAAAAAGCTTAGTTTGTCAGTATACTTGTATTCATAATCAATCTGACAGTTGAGAGATAGTTTGACACCAAAAACTCAATTTTGGAAAATAAAAATTTAAAAGTTTTGGAAATTATCATTTTGCAAATTTTGTTGTTGTTGACAGTTGATTCATGTGGATTGAGCTTTATAGCATAAGTTAAGGGCGCCGATATATAATTTTGAAGCAGATTCTAATATAATTTGAATATTTGATTAAAAAAATACAAATTTATGAGCTGCGAGAATAAAAATGTAAAATAAAAGCGAAATTCCATCAAATCGATACTCGTTATCCTTGAGATACTAAACATAATGTTTAATAAATTAAAAGAAACAACAATCAACAACAATATATTGATTTCAGTCAGCTAAAGCCTTAAGAAACATAAATTCAATCGTAAAATACTGAAATGTTGAAAAAAATCAGTTTACGATCCTGCTAGCCGTTTGGTGGAATAATGCCGTCGTCGTCGTCCTGTAGATCATTGCACCGGCTCGCTTAGTACCTACTCATTTGCATTAGAATGCACATCTTGGTGGTTATATGTAGTCTCGACTGACTGTCCAGGTCCACTGCTCCCTTAATAGCCAACCGTAGATGGCTCAGCACAATCGGATACTCATCTCATCATCCGCTTTCTACATCACAACTACTTACTTACTTACTTACTTACTACCTGAAACCTCGTGCTCAACATGAGACCGACTAATGCAAGCAAATAAATATAAAACCGAGGCTCGACTTCTGCAATAAAAATCGAAAGTCTTTTTCGGTAGAACTAAATCACGCCAGATGGCGGAACGTGAAAAGAGAATGGATTTAAAGGATCTATAAAACTGTTTGCCTTGTAGCATAATTCGTTAATTAAATAATTGATAAGATCATATTGCTTAAATATTTTAAATACAGACAAAAAATGTTTTTTTAAACTATTTTTTAATAAAAATTTGAACTAATTTTTAAAATTGTTAAATTATTTGTTAGTAATCGGTAAATAAATCTATTTATCAAGCCGAGATGAAGCTATTTTGAATTTGTGTGACCTCTAGTGGTAGACCAGGCAATTAACTTTATAACTAGGTTTGAATTTATATTTTTAATTTTTAATAATTATATTGTTGATTTGTGTAAAGAATATTTTTCAAATTGTTGAAATTTAAAATAATTTAATTTAAAATTGTAAATTATTTAATTGAAGCTGTCAAATTGACTATTGTCAAATTCACTACTGTCAACTGTCACAACCAACTGTCAAATTATGTATTTGTTGTCAACTCTAAACTATTAAAATTGTTAAATTTGCTACTGTCAAATTATGTACACAAAACTGTCAATTGTCAAATTTAAAAAACGTAATTTAACCTAAAACTGTCAAAACTACAACTGTCAAATTTTGATGACATACATCAGATCAGAACAAAAAATATACTCTTTTTTAGTTGAGTCCTAATTTTTCCAAATTTATAAAATAAAAAACTAACATGAAAGCACCAATTTAGCTTTATCGGAGAGGGGAAACCGACGCCAAATCTGACCTCCTGTGTAGCCTTTAAAACTGCAAATCCGGCTTTTAAATGTGTAAGCTTTAATAGTTTGAATCCGGCCTTTAAATTTAAAATTTGGCTAAAAAAATCAGTTTTCATTTAACTGCCAAGTTATTAATCCGGCCTTAAAATTGTTAATCCGGTTGTCAAAAATTCTAATTTCAGAACTGAAAATGCAGCTAACAATAAAAGATTTAATAAGAAAAAGAAAGTACACTAATTTATAACTAAAAAGAAAGTATTTGTATCTTTATTATCAATCTGGTCTTTAAAACTGTAAATCGGGCTATTCGGGGTATTCAAATTTACTGCCAAACTTTAATCTGTTTTTTGAATTTGTAAATTTGGTCTGCAAAACGTTAAATTTTAAATTATAAATCCGGTAACAAACATGTTAAACTTTACTGATAAACTGTTAATCCGGCTTTCAAAAAATGTCAAATTTTACTATCAAAGTGTTAACTCGGCTTTGAAATTATAAATTTGGCATTTAAAATTGTAAATCCGGCATTTAAAGTGTAAATCTGGTATTTATAGTGTTAAATTTAATGCAATACTGTCAATCCGGCCTTTAAAACAATAAATTTGACCTTTAGAGGTGTATAAGTATTAAATGTTATTGTCAAATTTGGTTTTCAAATTATAATCCGGGATTTAAAACTGAAAAATTGTTAAATTCTATTGCTAAATTGTTAATCAGGTTTTTAAATTATAAATCCGTTCAATAAAAATGTAAATCAAGCTTTTCAAACTGAAAATTTGGGTTAAACTTTACTACAAAATTGTAAATTCGGCTTTCAAATTGTAAATCTAGCTTTGAAACATTAAAATATTGTCAAAAAACACCAAAGTCTAGCCATAAACTGTTGAAAAATGTAAAGTTTGATTAAAATAACTATAAAATATTGTCAGAAAGACTATAAACTGTTGAAAAGTGTAAAATTCTATTCATTAAATATAAAAAATCACAAAATCCGGCCTTGAAACATGAAAATATTGTTACCTTCTAACAATATTTTCATAACAATAAACTGATGAAAATAGAAAAATTTAATTCATAAAAATTCAAAAACAGCAAAATCTAGCCTTGAAACATCAAAATTTTTTAGAAAGTAACAAAATTTGGCTCTAAACTATTGAAAAGTGTAAAATTCTTTTCATAAAACGTCAAAAATTGAGTTATTTTTTGTTAAAAAGTGCAAAATTCTATCATAAAAAGTTAAAAACAACTAAATCCGGTCATAAAACAATAAAAAAATTTGAGGTAAAATCAAAATCCAACCAAAAACGGTAATAAAATCCAAAATAGCAAATTAATAAATCATCAAATTATAGTAGAAAAGCTCCAAAAATCGGGAATAAAACTGTTAATTTTTTTAATAAAAAACACAAAAATAGCAAAACCCGTAAATGAAATATCAAAATACTGTCAGAAAGATTCAAAATCCGGTCATAAACCGTCAAAAAATGCAAAATTCTATTCATGGAATGTTAGAAATTGCAAAATTAAGCCAAAAAGTATGAAAATTTTGTCGAAAAATATCAAAATTTACCATAAACTGTTAAAAACTTCAACATTTTATATTATCAAAGTTAAAAATAGTAAATTTATAAAATCTTGAAAATTAGTGACAACAAAACGTTATGTTTACTATAAAATTTACTGTAAAAATGTTGAATACCATAAACATTGTGCAAAACAACATTTTTTGCTTGAAATTTGCTCATCAATCACGTATATCATATTAAATTTATCAAAAATTGCTTGAAAACCACAAATATTGCATAAAATTTGCTTAGAAAACAAGCAAAAACTTATTTTTTGCATGAAATTTGCTAAAAAATCATGTTTAACACATTTATAAATGCCAACTAAACTAATTTTCAACATAAAACTGACGCAAAAAACTGATTTATTTCACAAAATTTACTCTTAAAACCTTAAAACTGCATAGAAACGACATCAACGATTTTAAAATCGTGCTAAAAAACTTATTTTTAGCAAAAACTCGTTTGTAAATCATGTAGACTACATGAAATTTGCGTAGTAAACTCAAATTTTGCATAAGATTTCCCAAATTGCAAATTTGCACAGAATTTATAATATCAAAGTCGCACAGAAAACTTACTTTTAGCATAAACTTTGCTAAAAAATCTCGTTTAACTCATATGTGGTTTAGATTAATAATTTCTTGATAACAAACCATTAGGTGGGTGGGCGGGAAGTAAGTTTACATTTAGTCTTAGCGTGGTTAGGGTTGGTGCTCTCCACCCATCCGCCCGAGTATTTGTGATCTAATTTCTTAATCACAAACACTTGGGTGAGTGGGCGGGTACTAAGTTACATTTAGTGGGCGCGTAGTTTGGTTTAGTGCTCCCCACCCACCCGCCCGAGTGTTTGTGATCCAATTTTTTAACTACATACACTTGGGTGGGTGGGCGGGAACTAAGTTTTTATTTAGTAAGCGCGTAGTTTATATTCGTGCTCCCCACCTACCCGCCCAAGTATTTGTGATTCAATTTTCTCATAACAAACACTTGAGTGGGTGGGCGGGAACTGATTTTACATTTAGTAGGCGCATACTTTAGATTAGTGCTCCCCACCCACTCGCCCGAGTGTTTGTGATCTAATTTCTTGATGACTAACATTTGGGTGGGTAGCCGGGAACTATGTTACATTTAGTGGGCACGTAGTTTGGTTTAATGCTCCTCACCCAGCCGCCCGAGTGTTTGCGATCCAATTTCTTGACCATAAACACTTGGGTGGGTGGGCGGGAAATATGTTTTTATTTAGTAAGCGCGTAGTTTATATTTGTGCTCCCCACCCACCCACCCAAGTGTTTGTGATCTAATTTCTTGACCACAAACACTTGGGTGGGTGGGCGGCAACTAAGTTACATTTAGTGGGCGCATAGTTTGGTTTTGTGCTCCCCACCCACCCGCCCGAATGTTTGTGATCCAATTACTTGACCACATACACTTGGGTGGGTGGACAAAAACTAAGTTTTTATTTAGTATGCGCGTAGTTTATATTCGTGTTTCCCACCCACCCGCCCAAGTGTTTGTGATTCAATTTTTTCATAACAAACACTTGGGTGGGTAGACGGGAATTAAGTTTAGATTTAGTGAGCGCTTGGTTTAGATTTGTACTCCCCACCCACCCACCCGAGTATTTGTAATCCGTTATTTTAATCACAAACACTTAAGTGGGTGAGCGGGAACTAAGTTTACATTTAGTGGGCGCAAAGTTTAGATTGGTGCTCCCCACCCACCCGCCCAAGTATTTGTGATTCAATTTATTGATCATAAACACTTGAGCGGGTGGGTGAAAACTAAGTTTTCAATTAGTAAGCGCGTGGTTTGGATTTGTGTTCCCCAACCACCCACCCATGTTGTTTGTGATCCAATTTTCTGATCACAATCATTTGGGTGGGTGGGTGGGAACAAAGTTTCAATGTTATAACCGTGTAATTTGTATTGATGCTCCCCACATACCCGCCCAAATGTTTGTGATCCAATTTCTTGATGACAAACACTTGGGTGGGTTGGCGGAAACTAAATTTACATTTAGTAGGCGCGTAGTATAGATTTGTGCTTCCCACCCAATTGTCCAAATGTTTGTGATTAAATTTTTTGATCACAAATACTTGGGCGGGAACTAAGTTTACATTTAGTGGGCGCATGGTTTGGATTGGTGCTCCCTGCCCACCCGCCCAAGTGTTTGTGATCCAATTTCTTGATTACATACACTTAGGTGGGTAGGCGGAAACTAAGTTACATTTAGTAAGCGCGTAGTTTGGTTTAGTGCTCCCCATCCACTCGCTCGAGTGTTTGTGATCCAATTCCTTGACTACAAACACTTGGGTGGGTGGGCGGGAACTAAGTTTTTATTTAGTAAGCGCTTAGTTTAAATTCGTGCTCCCCACCTTCCCACCCAAGTGTTTGTGATTCAATTTTTTCATAACAACCACTTGGGTGGGTAGACGGGAACTAAGTTTACATTTAGTGGACGCGTGGTTTAGATTTGTACTCCCCACCTACCCGCCCGAGTATTTGTAATCCAATTTTTTAATTACAAACATTTGAGTGGGTTGGCGGGAACTGAGTTTACATTTAGTGGGCGCATAGTTTAGATTGGTGCTCCCCACCCACCCGCCCAAGTATTTGTTATCCAATTTATTGATCACAAACACTTGGGCGGGAAGGCGGAAACTAAGTTTACAATTAGTAAGCGCGTGGTTTGGATTTGTGCTCCCCACCCACCCACCCACGTTGTTTGTGATCCAATTTCTTAATCACAAACACTTGGGCAACAACTAAGTTTACATTTAGTGGACGCGTGGGTTGAATTTGTGTTCCCCACCACATCCAATCCAATTTCTTGATCACAAACATTTGGGTGGGTGGGCGGGAACTAAGTTTACATTAAGTGGGCGCGTGATTTGAATTGGTGCTCCATACCCACCCGCCCAAGAGTTTGTAACAAAAAATTTTGATCACAAACACTTGGGCGGGTACACGGAAACTAAGTTTACAGTTAGTCTGCGCGTGGTTTGGATTGGTGCTCCCCACTCACCCAATTTCTTAATAAAAAAATACTTGGGAAGGTGGGCGGGAACAAAATTTCAATGTTATAATCGTGTAATTAGTATTGATGCTCTCCACCCACCCGCCCAAGTGTTTGCGATCTAATTTCTTGATCACAAACACTTGGGTGGGTAGGCGAGAACTAAGTTCACATTCTTTAAAAAAATGTTGACCGCCTACCCGCCTGAGTGTTTGTTAAACAACCTCTTTTTCACAAACACTTGAGCGAATGGGCGGGAACCAAGTTTCAATGTAATAACCGTCTGATTTGAATTTGTGCTCCCCACCCACCCGCCCGTCTGTTTGTGATCCAATTTATTGATTACAAACACTTGGGCGGGTGGACGGGAACTAAGTGTACATTTAGTGGACGCGTGGTTTGAATTCGTGCTCCCCAATCACCCGCCCGTGTGTTTGTGTACAAAGTTCTTAATCAACTCACACTTGGGTGGGTAGGCGGGAACTAAGTTTAAACTTTTTTAGAAAATTGTTGACCGCCCACCCGCTTGAGAGTTTGTATTCTAAACTTTTTTTCAAAAACATTTGAGTGAGTGGACGGAAACCAAGTTTCAATGTTATGAGCGTGTGGCTTGAATTCGTACTCCCCACCCACCAGCCCGAGAGTTTGTGAGCCAATTTCTTAATCACAAACACTTGGGTGGGTGGTCGAAAACTAAGTTTATATTTAGTAGGCGCATAGTTTAGATTCGTGCTCCCCGCCCGCCCGCCCAAGTGTTTGTGATCCAATTTTTTGATCACAAACACTTGAGTGGGTGGAACTAAGTTTACATTTAGTGAGTGTGTGGTTTGAATTAGTGCTCCCCAACCACCCGTTCGAAAGTTTGTAATCAAATTTTTTGATCACAAACACTTGGGCGGGAACTAAGTTTACAAATTGTGAGCGCGTGGGTTAAATTGGTGCTCTCTATCCACCCGCCCAAGTGTTGTGATCCAATTTTTTAATAACAACAACTTGGCAAGTGAGCGAAAACTAAGTTTAAACTTTCTTTAGAAAATTGTTGACCCCCTACCCGCCTGAGTGTTTGTAAAACAACATCTTTTTCACAAACAATTGAGTGGGTGGGTGAGAACCAAGTTACAATGTTATAACCGTATGATTTGGATTGGTGCTCCCCACCCACCCGCCCAAATGTTTGTGATCCAATTTCTTAATCACAAACACTTGGGCGGGTGGGCGAAAACTAAGTTTACATATAGTGAGTGCGTGGTTTGGATTCGTATACCAATTAAAGTATAAAGCTTGTTTCAAAAAAACATAAATTTACGCAGATTATACTTATAACACAAAATTGCGCAAAAAACTTTAAAAATTTGATAGTGTGCCCATTTTTGACGTATTAGTAATAACTGTCATTTAATCTGTCACATTAAAAACAGCAGAAACGCAACAAGTGTGAGAATAAGCAAATTTATTGATAATAAACACTTGGGCAGGTGGGCGGAAACATTGTATGAAACAAACGGCCCAATATTTATAAACTGTGTTCCCGCCCACCCGCCCAAGTGTTAGTTACCAAAAAAATTGTTATTTTACCCACCTCTGACGTATTAGTAACAACTGTCATTCAATCTGTCACATTAAAAACAGCAGGAAACAAATGTAAGAATAAGCAAATTTCTTGATAACAAACATTTGGGCGGGTGGGCGGGAACAGTGTATCAAACCACCGGCCCAATTTTAATAAACTGTGTTCCCGCCCACCTACCCAAATGTTAGATACCAAAAAAATTGTTATTGTGCCCACCTCTGACGTATTAATAGCAACTGTCATTCAATCTGTCATACTAAAAATAGCAGTAACTTAACAAGTGTAAGAGTAAGCAAATTTCTTGATAACAAACACTTGGGCGGGTGGGCGAGAACACTGTATCAAACCACCTGCCCAATATTTATAAATTGTGTTCCCGCCCACCCACCCAAGTGTTTGTTATCAAAAAATTTGCTTATTCTGCCCGCCTTTGATGTATTAGTAACAACTGTCATTCAATCTGTCATACTAAAAACAGCAGAAACGCTTCAAGTGTGAGAATACTAAATTTTTTAATACCAAACACTTGGGCGGGTGGACGGGAATACTGTATCAAAACCACCGGCCCAATATTTATTAATTGTGTTCCCGCCCACCCGCCCAAGTGTTAGTTATCAAAAAATTTATTATTGTACCCACCTCTGACGTATTAGTAACAACTGTCAGTCAATCTGTCACATTAAAAACAGCAGAAACGCAACAAGTGTGAGAGTAAGCAAATTTCTTGATAACAAACACTTGGGCGGGTGGGCAGAACACTGTATCAAACCACCGGCCCAATATTTATAAACTATGTTCCCGCCCACCCAACCAAGTGTTAGTTACCAAAAAATTTGTTATTGTACCCACCTCTGACGTATTAATGACAACTGTCATTCAATCTGTCGTACTAACAACAGCAGAAACGTAACAAGTGTGAGAATATGCAAATATCGTGATAACAAACACTTGGGCGGGTGGGCGGGAACACTGTATAAAACCACCGGCTCAATATTTATAAACTGTGTTCCCGCTCACCCGCCCAAGTGTTACTTAACAAAAAAAATGTTATTGTACCCACCTCTGACGTATTAATAACAACTGTCATTCAATCTGTCACATTAAAAACAGTAGAAACGCAACAAGTGTGAGAATAAGCAATTACAAAACAAAACATTGTTTTTGCGACGGTATTTATAATACTTTATATTAAAAAAAAATAATACGACCAAATTGTAACTTTTCAATCAATCAAAAAGTTTTACAAAGATCTTCCCTTTCATCAGATTAATAAAATTATTCATTAGTAGAGATAAGAACGCTGTAAAATACTCAGCACCACTCATAATTTATTAATATTAATTACATGAATAATTAATCAATGTTTTTATCATTAAGTTTTATATTTATATCTGTTATAATCTATAAATAAACATAATTATGATTTTGAATAAAAATCAGTTTCATTAATTGCAGTTTAATGTGACTGGTTTAGAACACAACTTGCGTCAATGTGTTTGTTGAATTAAAAAGGACGTGTTCGACCTTATTTAAACTTGCATAATTTCGCAATAGTTTAATTACTCCGGTGCATAAAACAAACCAATCAATGTTTATATTAAATGATTGAAATTATTAGTATGTATTAGATACAGTCATTTAAACATCTTTATTATGAAAACACAAAATAATTTTTTTTAGTCTAAACAACTAGAAAATTATTATAATTTACTATAAATTTTTGAAGTTAGTTACTACAAAGTCGTAGATGACTTTTTTAAATGCTAAATTATAAATTCCAAATTGACTTGATTTCTAAATCAAGTAAAACCATTAATATTAGAGCGGACTAAACAAATTCAAATATTGGTGTTCCTCAAGGCACTTTATTTTTAGTTCGCAAAATAATTTTTTTTTTTTAATTTTTTTAAAATAGCTTTTTTATTTAATAATGTTTTTGCTAAATATATAAGAATTTGTTTCAAATCAATAACATTTATATGCCATGCAACGAATACCAATACTTGTTTATATTATTATTATTTATTATCTATATAAGTAAATGCATTCTAATAATAAGGTGTGATGCATAAAAGCACCTAGTGATTGTATTGAATGACATCAACCAACATACATTAATTGAAAGGTAGTACATACATTAATGTTACGACGCAATTTAAGTGGCCGCAGAAAACGTCCCGACAAGAGCTCTGCTCGCTCTGTGTTTGTGCTGTGTGTGCTGCATGGAATTCCACACACGGAATAACCTTTAATATTGTTGCGAAACGCGATCATTAATACGTACAGATGCAAAACAAGATTATTTACCATATCACAATTAACTTCAATTGCAGAAATACATAACTATTCGGATCATTTATTTAATGGTCTTATCTTACCTCACAACTAATTGACAATTTCTATAAATAAAAATATTAAGATCATTCCGACCGGTACCTTGATTAGCTTCATTTTTTTGACCAGAACATTCAGAAAGGACCAAACTATGTTTTGTTAAAAAAATTTAGTCAAATTATATTTGAAATAACATTAAAATGTATTTAAAAGTACCTAAAAACGTATTTATTTTTACATTTAGATATTTATTTTTTAGCTGTTTTCAACTATAATTTGACTAAAATATTCTGAATGTTTTGGTAAATATAATATCTCAGTTCAGGCCTAGTATTAAATTTAAGTAAAATGCAAAATATTTTCTCAAATTAAAAAAAAATATTACTAATGTCTCTTATGAGATCAAAAATTGTTTTTTTTTGATAAAATTAATGCCTCAAAATGCGCAATTGTAATTTTACGTGGTTATAACATCTTCGATCGGCAAAGTCCTATTTTTTGAGCAAAATGTTTTGTAGAAATTTTATTACAAACAAAAAAAAATGTTTTTCTTAAATAAAATTAATGTTTGGAAATGCGTAATTCATTGTATATAACATTTTAGATCGGCCTAGTCCTATTTTTTTGAGTAAATTGCAAAAAAATTGTTTCAAATAGAAATTTTATTAAAAATGTGTTTCAACATCTGTTGAGAAATAAAAATTTGATTTTTTTAAATAAAAATTTTATTTGGAGATGCGCAATTTATTATAGATAATATTTTAGATCGGCCTAGTACAATTTTTTTAAGTAAAATTTAATAAAAAATGTTTCACATCATTACAAAATCTTTCCAAAGATAAAAAATGTTGTTTTATGAATCAAATTAATGTGCAATTCATTGCAGATTAACATAGTTATAGTATCTATAATTTATTTGAATAAAATGCAATGTTTTTTAAATATGAATTAATTAATTATTCATTAAGAGCAACAAACAACAAAAGAACTAATCCTTTGTTACAGTAAATAAATGTATTGCATTAAGTTTCAACACAGATTTCCAAATTTGGAATTGTTTTGATATCTTACAAAAGTAGAGAAGCGCTTTGCGTGCAACCAGCACGCGGACATGAAACATTGTTATCGCAGCGACATATTCATACGATATGCAATTGTACATACGAGGAGAGTACGTGAATGTGTTAATAACGATGAATTAGTATTTAGCGGTAGTGCGTATGGTTCTGAATTAGAACAGAAACAACAATATAAATGTGTTTGTTTTGAAAGCGAGCGCATTTGATATTCCGCTAATGTATTTATTATTTATGAGTGTTATAGGTGTAATGCTCGGGGTTGATGACATTTCTTTCAGATTCCTGAAAGTGTGATTTCCAATATGCGAGTGTCTCTTGTTGTTTGTTGTCTTGTGTATGTATGTATGTGTGCGACACGGCTAATATTGGTCCTGTCTGTAGTGGGTCACTAAGAAACTTTCAGTAGGTGAACAACCCGTCTGGTAAATGCCAACGAACTCCGCTCTGCACGCACCTTAAATCTTAAGAAGTCTGTATTGAAGTGTCACAGGTCCAGCCAATTTTGCAACTATAACACTTTAAATTTTCTTATGCCAACATATTAATTCTATTCAAACAAATTAAATAAATAAATAAAATCAACGTTTATAGCAAAACACAAAAATCAATTAATAATATTTTAAAGAAACTGATACTTTTAAATTGTTTTTGGTTTTTTCAATTAATTTTACAAAAAATGTTTCAAGAAAATATCTATTTTTTGTTAAAATGCTTCTCAACGTTTCAATAGATTTTATAATTTACTTAATTAAATTAGAAGTTTGGTCATGTCGCCAATAAGTTCTTTAATCAATTTCCAAAAATTACAATCATTTTTTTTTTTAATTTAGTCAGTTTAATTTTTTTTACAAACATTGCTATTACAACAACAATTTTTAAAATTTTGATTCAAATTTTGTTGCACATGTTACCAATAAGTCTTTTAACCAACTTCCAAAATTTAATAAAATTCGTAAAATTCCAACATGTTTTTGAATTTTCAAAATAGTTTAATTTTTTTTTTATAAAAATTGTTATTGTAGCAACTATTTTTGAAATTTTGATTAAAATTTTGTTGGACATGTTGCCAATAAGTTCAATAATCAATTTCCAAAATTTAATAAATTTTCAAAAATTCAAAACACGTTTTTTGAATTTTCGAAATAATATAATTTTTTCTTTTTACAAAATTGCAACTGTAGCAACAATTTTTAAAATTTTGATTCAATTTTTGTTGCAAATGTTGCCATTAAGTTCATTAATCAATTTCCAAAATTTAATATTTTTCCAAAAATTCCAAACACGTTTTTTGAATTTTCAAAACTGTTTAATTTTTCTTCTTACAAAAATTGCAATTGTAGCTACATTTTCAAAATTTTGTATCAAATTTTATTGCACATGTTGTCAATACGTCTTTTCATCAAATACCAAAATTTAATAATTTTCCAGAAATTCCAAACGTTTTTTTTTTTTAATTTTCAAAATATAATTATTTTTCATTTTACAAAAACTGCAATTTTAGCAATAATTTCCAAAATTTTTATTCAAATTTTGTTGCACATGTTGCCAATAAGTCCTTTAATCAGTTTCCAAAATTTAATAATTTTCCAAAAACTGCAAACATGTTTTTTGAATTTTCAAAATAGTTTTTTTTTTTATCAAAAGGTTGCAATTGTAGCAACAATTTTTAACATTTTTATTCAAATTTTTTGTTGCACATGTTACCAGTAAGTTCATTAACCAGTTTCCAAAAATGTGATAAATTTCCAAAAATTCCAAACACGTTTTTTAAATTTTCAAAATAATTTAATTTTTTCTGTTTACAAAAATTGCAATTAAAGCAACAATTTTTTAAATTTTGATTTACATTTTGTGGCACATATTGGTAATAAGTTAATTACCAAATTTTTAAAAATTAATAATTTTCCAAAAATTCCAAACACGTTTTTTAAATTTTCAAAATTGTTTAATTTTTCATTTTACAAAAATTGTAATTGTAGCCTTCAATTTTCAAAATTTTGAATCAAATTTTGTTGCACATGTTGTCTATAAGTTCATTAATCAATTTCCAAAATTTGTTAATTTTCCAAAAATTCCAAACTTTGTTTTTGAATTTTCAAAATTGATTTGTTTTTCTTTTTACAAAAATTTCAATTGTAGCTACAATTTTCAAAATTTTGTATCGAATTTTGTTGCACATGTTTTAATACGTCTTTTCATCAAATACCAAAATTTAATAATTTTCCAGAAATTCCAAACACGTTTTTTTTTATTTTCAAAATATTTTAGTTTTTTTTTACAAAAATTTCAATTGTAACAACAATTTTCAAAATTTTGATTCAATTTTTGTTGCACACGTTGCTAATAAGTTCATTTATCAATTTCCAAAATTTAATAATTTTCCAAAAACTGCAAACATGTTTTTTGAATTTTCAAAATAGTTTAATTTTTTTTTTTTTCAAAAATTGCAATTGTAGCAACAATTTTCAAAATTTTTATACAAATTTTGCTGTACATGTTACCAATAAATTCATTAATCAATTTTCAAAATTTAATAAATTTCTAAAAATTGAAAACATGTTTTTTGAATTATCAAAATAATTTAATTTTTTCTTTTTACAAAAATTGCAATTGTTTCAACAATTTTCAGAATTTTGATACAAATTTTGATGCACATATTGTCAATAAACCTTTTAATTAAATTCCAAAAATTATTAAATTTCCAAAAATAGCAAACATGTTTTTTGAATTTTCAAAAGCATTTTAATTTTTTATTTTTACAAAAAATGCAATTGTAGCAAGAATTTTCAAAACTTTGATTTAAATTTTGTTGCACATGTTGTCAATAAGTCCTTTAAACAATTTCCAAAATTTAATAAATTTCCAAAACTTCCAAACATGTTTTATGAATTTTCAAAATAATTTAATTTTTATTTTTACAAAAATTGCAACTGTAGCAACAATTTTTAAAATTTTAAATCAAATTTTGTTGCACAATTTGTGAATGAGTCCATTAATCAATTTTCAAAATTTAATAAGTTTCCAAAAATTCCAAACAAGTTTTTTGAATTTTAAAATAACTTAATTTTTTCTTTTTATAAAAACTACAATTGTAGCAACAATTTTTAAAATTTTGATTCAATTTTTCTTGCACTCGTTGCTAATAAGTTCATTAATCAATTTCCAAAATTTAATATTTTTCCAAAAATTCCAAACACGTTTTTTGAATTTTCAAAATTGTTTAATTTTTCTTCTTACAAAAATTGCAATTGTAGCTACAATTTTCAAAAATTTTGTATCGAATTTTATTGCACATGTTGTCAATACGTCTTCTCATCAAATACCAAAATTTAATCATTTTTCAGAAATTCCAAACGCGTTTTTTTTTTAATTTTCAAAATATTTTTTTTTTTACAAAAATTGTAATTGTAGCAACCATTTTCAAAATTTTGATTCAATTTTTGTTGCACACGTTGCTAATAAGTTCATTTATCAATTTCCAAAATTTAATAATTTTCCAAAAATTCCAAACATTGCTTTTGAATTTTCAAAATTGTTTTGTTTTTCTTCTTACAAAAATTGCAATTGTAGCCACAATTTTCAAAATTTTGTATCGAACTTTATTGCACATGTTGTCAATAAGTCATTTCATCAAATACAAAAATTTAATAATTTTCCAGAAATTCCAAACACGTTTTTTTTTTATTTTCAAAATATATTTTTTTTTACAAAAATTGCAATTGTAGCAACAATTTTCAAAATTTTGATTCAATTTTTGTTGCACACGTTGCTAATAAGTTCATTTATCAATTTCCAAAATTTAATAATTTTCCAAAAATTCCAAACATGCTTTTCAGTTTTCAAAATTGTTTTGTTTTTCTTTTTACAAAAAATGCAATTGTAGCTAAAGTTTTCAAAATTTTGAATCTAATTTTATTGCACATGTTGTCAATACGTCTTTTCATCAAATACCAAAATTTAATCATTTTTCAGAAATTCCAAACACGTTTTTTTTTTTAATTTTCATAATATAATTATTTTTCATTTTACAAAAACTGCAATTTTAGCAATAATTTCCAAAATTTTTATTCAAATTTTGTTGCACATGTTTCCAATAAGTCCTTTAATCAGTTTCCAAAATTTAATAATTTTCCAAAAACTGCAAACATGTTTTTTGAATTTTCAAAATAGTTTTTTTTTTTTCAAAAATTGCAATTGTATCAACAATTTTTAAAATTTTGATTCAAATTTTCTGCTGCACATGTTACCAGTAAGTTCATTAACCAGTTTCCAAAAATGTGTAAATTTCCAAAAATTCCAAACACGTTTTTTAAATTTTCAAAATAATTTAATTTTTTCTGTTGAATTGCAATTAAAGCAACAATTTTTTAAATTTTGATTTAAATTTTGTGGCACATATTGGTAATAAGTTAATTACCAAATTTTTAAAAATTAATAATTTTCCAAAAATTCCAAACAAGTTTTTTAAATTTTCAAAATTGTTTAATTTTTCATTTTACAAAAATTGTAATTGTAGCCTACAATTTTCAAAATTTTGAATCAAATTTTATTGCAGATGTTGTCAATAAGTCTTTTTATCAAATTGCAAAATTTAATAGTTTTCCAAAAATTCCAATAACGTTTTTTTAAATTTTCAAAATAGTTGTTTTTTTTATTTTAGCAACAATTTTCAAAATTTTGATTAAATTTTTGTTGCATATGTTGTCAATAAGTCCTTTAACCAATTTTCAAAATTTAATAATTTTCCAAAAATTTTAAACAAGTTTTTTTTGAATTTTCAAAATAATTTAATTTTTTTTTTCAAAAATTCCAATTGTAGCAACAATTTTCCAAATTTTTATTTAAATTTTGTTGCACATGTTCCCAATAAGTTCATTAATCAATTTGCTAAATTTAATAAATTTTCAAAATTTTTGAATTTTCAAAATAGTTGAATTTTTTCATTTTACAAAAATTGCAATTTAAGCAACAATTTTCAAAAATTTTATTAAAATTATGTTGCATATGTTGTCAATAAGTTTTTTAATCAATTTCCAAAAATTATAAAAAATGTTTTTTGAATTTTCAAAATAATTTAAAATTAATTTAATTAAATTTTTTCTTTTTACAAAAACTGCAATTGTAGCAACAATTTTTAAAATTTTTATTTAAATTTTATTGCACATGTTGCTAATAAGTGCATTAATCAGTTTCCAAAATTTGATAAAATTTTAAAAAATCCAAACACTTTTTTTTTTAATTTTCAAAATTGTTTAATTTTTCTTTTTACAAAAATTGTAATTGTAGCTACAATTTTTAAAATTTTGAATCAAATTTTGTTGCACATGTTGTCTATAAGTTCATTAATCAATTTCCAAAATTTGTTAATTTTCCAAAAATTCCAAACTTTGTTTTTGAATTTTCAAAATTGTTTTGTTTTTCTTTTTACAAAAATTGCAATTGTAGTTAAAGTTTTCAAAATTTTGAATCAAATTTTGTTGCACATGTTGTCTATAAGTTCATTAATCAATTTCCAAAATTTATTAATTTTCCAAAAATTCCAAACATTGCTTTTGAATTTTCAAAATTGTTTTGTTTTTTTTTTACAAAAATTGCAATTGTAGCTACAATTTTCAAAATTTTGAATCGAATTTTGTTGCACATGTTGTCAATACGTCTTTTCAACAAATACCAAAATTTAATCATTTTTCAGAAATTCCAAACATGTTTTTTTTTTTAATTTTCATAATATAATTATTTTTCATTTTACAAAAACTGCAATTTTAGCAATAATTTCCAAAATTTTTATTCAAATTTTGTTGCACATGTTTCCAATAAGTCCTTTAATCAGTTTCCAAAATTTAATAATTTTCCAAAAACTGCAAACATGTTTTTTGAATTTTCAAAATAGTTTTTTTTTTTTCAAAAATTGCAATTGTATCAACAATTTTTAAAATTTTGATTCAAATTTTCTGCTGCACATGTTACCAGTAAGTTCATTAACCAGTTTCCAAAAATGTGTAAATTTCCAAAAATTCCAAACACGTTTTTTAAATTTTCAAAATAATTTAATTTTTTCTGTTGAATTGCAATTAAAGCAACAATTTTTTAAATTTTGATTTAAATTTTGTGGCACATATTGGTAATAAGTTAATTACCAAATTTTTAAAAATTAATAATTTTCCACACGTCAATAAACCTTTTAATTAAATTCCAAAAATTATTAAATTTCCAAAAATAGCAAACATGTTTTTTGAATTTTCAAAAAAAATTAATTTTTTATTTTTACAAAAAATGCAATTGTAGCAAAAATTTTCAAAACTTTGATTCAAATTTTGTTGCACATGTTGTCAATAAGTCCTTTAAACAATTTCCAAAATTTATTAAATTTCCAAAACTTCCAAACATGTTTTTGGAATTTTCAAAATAATTTAATTATTTCTTTTTACAAAAGCTGCAATTGTAGCAACAATTTTTAAAAAAATTAATTTAAATTTTGTTGTACATGTTGCTAATAAGTTCATTAATCAATTTTCAAAATTTAATAATTTTTCAAAAATTTCAAACACGGTTTATAAATTTTCAAAATAATTTTCTTTTTTTCTTTTTACAAAAACTGTATTTGTAGCAACAATTTTCAAAATTTGTATACAAATTTTGATGCACATGTTGTCAATAAACTCTTGAAGCAACTTCCAAAAATTAATAATTTTTCAAAAATATCAAACATTGTTTTTGTATTTTCAAAATTGTCTTATTTTTCTTTTTACTTAATTGCAATTGTATCAACAATTTTCAAAACTTTGATCAAAATTTTATGTTGCACATGTTGCCAATAAGTTCATTAATCAATTTCCAAAATTTATTAATTTTCCAAAAATTGCAAACATGTTTTTTGAATTTTCATAATATTAAATTTTTTTCTCTTTACAATAATTGCAATTACAGTAACAATTTTTCAAATTTTTATTCAAATTTTGTTGTACATATTGCCAATAAGGTCATTAATTAATTTCCAAAATTCAATAAATTTCCAAAAATTCCAAACACGTTTTTTGAATTTTCAAAATAGTTTAGTTTATTCTTTTTACAAAAATTGCAATTGTAGCAACAATTTTCAAAATTTTAATTCAAACTTTATTGCACATATTTCTAAAACTCAGCAAATTTTAAATTGATAGTTGATATTTCATATTACAGATTTGCAGTAAATTAAGTATTAAGTTTTTTGCATAATTAATATCAAAATGTACACTTTAGCCTTTTTGGGAGCTTTTTGTAGACCAGTGCCAGATGCCTTGTATCCTTTGTGGGCGGCTCTAAATCAATGCCGTTCAAAACTTTTTAAATCTCGTCTTCAATTTGATAGTTTTAGTGGGTTTAAACGTATTTTGTAATATTTTTATGCCTAAACATCACATTTTGAAAAGAGTGTTATTGAATATATAGCAAAAAGCAATTCTTCAAACTGTCTGCTAGTTAATGTTATTAGATTATAAGCCTCGATTTAATTTCAACATTGCCCAACAAAGAAGCAATTAAGTTTAGTATAATTTTGGGTGAGTACACATAAAATTGGTTATGTAGTACATAGACCGCATTAATTCGGCATTTGTAAAATTGTACAGAGATAGATGTATTGCGTTAGTAGCCGTAGATGATGTATGCGAAGCCATTACTCGCAATGTAATTTCCCCGTCTTATAATGTAACGATTCCGTGATGGCTCGGCCGTAATCTAAAAAAATGCGGAGAGCGCACGTGTGCATATTATGCCAAGAATATTGAGCAACATAATGGCCGAAATATGTGTACGCACAATACACAATAAACATCGTGCGAACGCACAGACACGTGCGTGAACTTAAAAATACGAATCGGAAAAAGTGCACGCGCATTCTTTACCGATGACCGGGAGGAGGATTTCGGCCATGTCTGCATCTTCACCTAGTGCACTCGTTCCATCATGTTTCTTTTTTTATATTTTGGTATTATAGGTCACAAGCACTGAAGATTTTAAAAGGAATTTAAAGTCATCGACCCGACTGTAAAATACAATTGCAAAATTTAAAAAAAATCTATAACAATTTTTTTTTTATTTGACTTGACTTTCGCTTGGCCTCGAATTAAACTTAATTTTTTATTTAATATAACAAATTGCAACATGTAAGTAGAATTAGTATCGCTTTACTTTAATTGATTAAATTGCAATTGATTTGTTATAATTTGGTCATATGTCAATAACCTCTTTGTGTGAAGTATCAAATAGCTTTCATAGACAAGAAAATTTTTCAAAAACCTCGCCAGAACCAGACGGCTAACTTTCATAACGATTATGATCAACCATAAATCAGCCAAATTATAAACGGTTTACGTAATTATTTTTAATGTTAATCAACCGCAAAATTTTTAAAGAAATGATACGAATACAAAAAATGCTGTTATATGATCAATTATTATTTGTCATCATTTATATATTTTATGTTGCTTGTTTATGAGTTCCTCTTATAATTTTACGGACAATTAATTCATACAAACTTAAACTTAAATCTATAAACTGTCAATTCGATAATGCAACTGTTAGCTAAGTTTGACATACAAATTATCAATTCGATACCTGTCTCACAAATCTGTCATATAAACTGTCAACTGTCAAATTAAGAACGCAGCTATTATATTAGAATTGTTAAAAACCGGACAAAAATTTATATTTCTTAATTCAAATGCATAATCTTAACAAAATTCAACTTGAAAATACAAAAATCTTATGTGAATTACTAAAATCTGACTAGTTATAACAAAATCTACCAAAAACTATAGAAATCTGGCTGAAAGCTCCATAAATCTTATTTAAGTTGATAAATCTGGTTTAAAACTGAAAAAATCTGTTTTAAATTGCTAAAATCCGGCCAAAATGTTTATTTTTTCTTATCAAACTTACAAAATTTTACTTAAATCTTAATTTAATTACTGAAATCGGACTAAAAATAACAAAAACTAAAGAAATCCGGCCAAAAAAACTAAAATCTGAGCAAAATACTATTTTTTTTTGTTTAAAAACAAACAAATTTAATTTAAGAAGACATAAATAATCTACTTTAAATTATTAAAACCCAGCCAAAAACTACAAAAATTCGGCAAAATAGTCCATAATTCTGTTTTGAATTGCTAAAAAATAAGCAATTTTTGTTTTCACTTTCTACATAATCTAACGTTAGTTACTAAAATCTAATTGAAAATAACAAATTGACGGCTAAAATTAAAAAAATCCTGCCAAAGAAGAAGAAGAATAGAAATTAGGTCAAAAAATACATCAAATTTCAAATTTCTAAACTTTTTTGTTCAACTAACAAATTTTGACTTGAGAGTTTATAAATCTTACACTAATTACTAAAATTTGACTAAAATTTACAAAATCCGGCCAAAAATTAAAAAAATTGATTCAAAAATTCATAAATCTGTTTTAAATTAACTACTAAAATCTGACTGAAAATAACTAATTTTCGTAAAAAAAACTTAAATTTACTAAAATCCGCTCAAAATGTTTGTATATTTTTTTTATCAAACATTTGACTTGAAAATACAGAAATCTTACGTTAATTACTAAAATCATGCTAAACATAACAAAATCTGGCCAAAAACTAAAGATATTTGTCTAAAAAGTTTATCAATTTTATTTAAATTGCTAAAATCTGGTCAAAATGTTTAATATTTTATCTTGAAAGTAGATGAATCTTAATTTAATTACTAAAATATAATTAAAACTAACAAAATCCGCCAATTATTATTATTTTAATGTAAAAACTATGACTAAAAAGTATATAAATTTTACTTTATTTACTGAAATCTGATTTAAACTAGCAAAATCTTGCCAAAAATTAAAAAAAAAACATGCCAAAAAGTCCAAAAAATTATTTTAAGTTGCTAAAATCCGGCTAAATTGTTCATAAATCTTACTTTAATAACCAAAATCCTGCCAAAATGTTAATTATTTATTCTTAAACTCAAAAAATCTTACTTGAAAATTTTAATTTTACTTTAATTACAAATTAAAAAAAAAAATTGTTTTAAAACTAACAAAATCCGAGTTGAAACTAATTAAATTCGGCAAAAAAGTGCATATTTCTTATTTAATTTGCTAAAACTGAGCCCAAAAAGTTTACTATTTATTCCCAAACTAACAATTTGGTTTGAGTATACATAAATTTCACTTTAATTAATAAAACTTCAACCTAAAACTAAAGAAATCCGGCCAAAAAAATTCATATATCTTGTTTCAATTTACAAAATCAGGCCAAAAAGTTTATTATATATTCTTAAACTAACAAAATCCAAGTTAGAAACAGATCAATTTTACTTTAATTAAATTTTAAATAACATAATCCGGCCAAAAACTAAAAAAATCCGGCAAAAAACTTAATAAATATGTTTTAAATTGCTAAAATTATTTAGGAGTAGATAAATTTTATTTAAAGTACATATATTTACTTTATTTATTAAAATCTGACTTAAATTAACAAAATTCGGCCAAAAACTAAAATAAAAAACGTCAAAAAGACTTAAATTTGTTTTAATCCGGCCAAAATGTTTATTTTCTTGTATCAATCTAACAAAATTTGACTTAAAAATAGATACATTTGATTTAAAAATAGAATCATTTTAAGTCAATTATTAAAATCTGTCGTAAATTAACAAAATTTGGGTAAAAACTGAAAAAAACAGTCAAAAAGACTAAAATTTGTTATAAATTGCTAAAATCTGGCCAAAATGTTTATTTTCTTTTATCAAAATAACAAAATTTAACTTGACTTGTAGTAATCTTTTGGTAGTTACTAAAATATGACTAAAAACTACAAAATTTAGACAAATCAACAAATTTTTGAAAAAAATCTACCAAAATGTTCATTTTATTTTATCAAACTAACAAAATTTGACTTCAGAATACGAACATTTTGCGTCAATTACTAAAATCAACAAAATCGGTCAAAAACTAAAAATATCCATACAAAAAGTCCAAAAATCTTTTTTAAATTGTTAAAATCCGGCCAAAATGTTTTGGTTTTATTTGAACCAAACAAAATTTGACTTAAGAGTACATAAATATTTTTTAATTACTAAAAGTTAATTGAAACTAAGAAAATATTGCCAAAAAATTAAGAAATTTGGCCAAAAAGTCTATAAATCTGTTTTAAATTGCTAAAATCCGGCCAAAATGTTAATTTTTTTACCAAACTAACAAAACTTGACTTAAGAGTACTAAAATTTTACATTAATCGGACTAAAAATATCAAAATTCGTCCAAAAACAAAAGAAATTTGGCCAAAAAGCCCATAAATTTGATTTAAATTGCTATTTTATGGCAAAAATGTCTATTTTTTGCTTCAAGCTAATAAGATTTGACTAAAAAGTACATAAATCTTACGTAATTTTTTAAAATTTGATTGAAACTAACAAACACCGGTCAAAAATTAAAGAAATTTATTTGAAAAGTTCATAAATTTGCAAGAAATTATTGAAATTGAATGACAAAAACGGTCAAAAACACTTAAATTTGTTTTAAATTGCTAAAATCCGCCCTAAATATTTATTTTCTTTTATCAAACTAACAATATTTTACTTAAAAATATAGAAATCTTATGTTAATTAATAAAATTAAACTTTAAATAGCAAAATCCGGCCAAAAACTGAAAAAATCCGGCCACAAATTTTATAAATTTTATAATTGCTAAAATCAGATCAAAATATTTATTTTCTTTCAGCAAAGTAACAAAATTTTACATTAAAGTACAGAAATCTTACGTTAATCACTAAAATCTGACTAAAAATAACAAAAGCTGACAAAAACCAAAAGTATTCGGCCTTAAATTATGCTAAAAGCATTATTCAAATTGCTAAAGTTTGGCCAAAATAAGTAGTGATCAATAGCCGGTTCAAGACCTTTTCTCCTACTGGTGGCATCATCTGTAGAAACAGCACCATCTGTCGGACGGAATGCAAAGATTTAGCTTAGACTCAAACTGGTATAAACCTGTAATTGCAGAATCCTGTAATTGAAGGAAAGTGCCATCTGTCGGACGGAGTGCAAAGCTATAGCTCGGACTCGAACCGGTAGAACACTGTAGAAATCTGTAATTGCAGAATCATTTATTTTAAAACTGGAAAATACATAAACCTTCTTTATTTAATTACTGGAATCTCATTAAAATTATCAAAATCCGGCCAAAAAATCAAAAAATAAATCTGAATTGCTGAAAATATGTCAATTTTTATTATTTTAAAGTAAAAATTTGACTGAAAAGTGTATAAATTGTATTTTATTTACTGAAATCTGATTGAAACTAACAAAATCCGTCAAAAAAATGCAAAAGATTGCTAAAATCCGGCCAAAATATAATTTTTTATTTTAAACTAACAAAATTTGATTTAAGATTCTTTACATAAATTTTACGTTAATTACTAAATTTAAATAAATGAATTCCGCCAAAAAACTAAATAAATCCGGCCAAAAAGTGCATAAATCTTATTTGAATTGCCAAAATCAAACTTGAAAATATAAAAATTTGTCAAAAAAAGCATATTTCTTATTTCAAAGTCCAAAATGTTTATTCTTAATTCTAAAACTATCAAAATCCAGCTTGAAATTACATAAATCTGATTTAAATTGCTAAAAAACTTACTATTTATTCCCAACCTGTTAAAATCTGGCTTGAGAGTACAGAAATTTTATTTTAGTTACTGAAACCTGATTGGTATTAACAAAATTCAACCTAAAACTGAAAAAATCCGGCCAAAAAGCTTACATATCTTGTTAGAATTTACAAAATTTGGCCAAAAAGTTTATTATTTATTTTTAAACTAATAAAATCTGACTTAAATGCTCATAAATTTGACTTTATTTACTATAATCTGACTAAAATAAAATTAAGCGATAAACTAAAAAAAAAAATTTGGTTGAAAAATAAAGAAATTTGAACAAAAACTTTATACATCTTATTTCAATTGCTAAACCGTTTATTATTTATTTTCAAACTAACAAAGTCCGTTAGGAAAATTCATAAATCTTACTTTAATCATTAAAATCTGAAATTAACAAAATCCGGCCATTTTACAAAAATAATTTTGCACATATTGACAATTTATAACCGAATTTTGCTTTGTTCAACATTTTATGAATAGAATTAAGCATTTTTTAAGAGTTTAAAACCAGTTTTTAGTGCTTTCTGACAATATTTTGATATTTTGTGGCCGGATTTTGATATTTCTAACATTTTATAGGTTAAATTTTGCGATTTTTGACAATTGATGATAAAATTTGCATTTTTTAAAGAATGTTAGTGTTTTCTGAGAACATTTTGCTATTTTCAAAATTTTATTGTTAAAATATTGCACCTTTTAACAGTTTATGGCTTGATTTTTAAAATTTTTTACAATGCATAATTAGTATTTTTCATTTTTTAACAGTTTCGAGCCGGATTTTAGTTTTTTCTGATAATATTTCAACACTTTATGACCGGATTTAACTAGTTTTCACTTTTTTTAATAGAACCTTGCACTTTTTAACTGTTTAACCCAAATTTTGCTTTGTTTGACATTTTATAAATAGAGTTTTGCATTTTTCAACAGTTTAGGGCTGGATTTAGCTTTTTATAAATATTTTTTTTTACTTTTTTTAACAGTTTATGGCTTGGAGTTAGCAAAATCAGGTCGGATCAAACTTGAAAGTACATAAAGCTTATGTTAATTACTGAAACTAACTGAAATGAAAGAAATCTAGTCAAAAATTTATAAATCTTATTTCAATTTACCAAAATCCGGCTAAAATGTTTATTATTTATTTCCAAACTAACAAAAAAAAAATTAATTGCTAAAATTTGATACATATTTGTTATCTTAAATAAATCTTACTTTAATTAATAAAATCTAATTGATAATACCAAAATCCGGCCAAAAGTAAAAAATCCGGCCAAAAACTAAAGAAGAAAAAACATATTTTTTTTTTAATTGATAATATATTCTCAAACTGACAAAATCCGGCTTAAAACTACATTAATTTATTTTAACTAATTAAAACTAACAAAATTTGGTTAAAAACTAATAAAATCCGGACTAAAATTAAAGAATTCCGGCCAAAATATCAAAATATGGCCAAAATAGTAATAATGTAGTTTAAAACTTTAAAAATTTGGCTTGAAAGTACATAAATCTTATTTTAATTAATAAAACCTAATTGATAATACCGAAATCCGGCCAAAAACTAAAAAAGAATTTTTTTTTAAATTGACAATATATTCTCAAACTGACAAAAGCCGACTTAAAACTACATGAACTTACTTTAATTAACTGAAACTAACAAAATTTGGTTAAAAACTAACAAAATCCGGCCTAAAATTAAAGAAATCCGGCCAAAATATCAAATTATAGCTAAAATAATAATAATGTAGTTTTAAACTTTAAAAATTTGGCTTGAAAGTACATAAATCTTACTTTAATTAATAAAATCTAATTGATAATACCAAAGTTTGGCCAAAAAGTTAAAAAATCCGGCCAAAAACTAAAGAAGAAAAAACCTAATTTTTTTTAGATTGACAATATATTCTCAAACTGACAAAACGGCTTAAAACTACATGAATTTACTTTAATTAACTACAACTAACAAGATTTGGTTGAAAACCAACAAAATCCTGCCTAAAATTAAAGAAATCCGGCCAATATATCAAAATATGGCCAAAATAATAATAATGTTGTTTTAAACTTTAAAAATTTGGCTTGAAAGTACATAAACCTTACTTTAATTAATAAAATCTAATTGATAATACCGAAATCCGGCCAAAAAGTAAAAAATCCGGCCAAAAACTAAAGAAGAAAAAACATAATTTTTTTCAAATTGACATTATCTTTTCAAACAGACAAAATCCGGCTATAAACTAAAAAAATCCGACCAAATCTTTTTTAAATTTATAAAATCCGGCCGAAATATTGGTTTTTTATTCTCAAAGTAACAAAATTTAGATCAAACTAAAAAAATCCGGTCTGTAACTTAAACAAAATGCAATTTTTTTTAAAATTTTTAATTGCATAAAAAGTGTAAAATTTAAAGTACTTCCAAAGATGTTTTTTTAATTTAAAAGTAATTTTTGTTACCCATCAAATTGCATGAAAATTTAATATTGTTGCTAAGACGTCTTTGCGACGCCAACAAAGAAGAAATAAGTTTGCTCTTACCACATTGTAATTACATAAGCAATTTACAAAAAGTATTTTTAATTTTCAGATTGTAATATACATAGTCTCAACAATATTTTTAGTATATCTGCTCTATAATTTTTGGGTTTATATCAAAATTGTGCTTTCAGTTAAAATATCAAAATTTACATAAACATTTCAAGTATAAATAATTGTTCAAAATTTTTGTTTGTTTTTTTATTAACACCACAACACTGTCAAACTTAATTTCATTAACTCGAAAGTTAATTGTAAAAAAATATTAAATTTATAAAAAATAATGAAATGAATAATCGCAATAAAATGTATCAATTTGGAGATGGTGTCACACATTCTGTGTGTGGTGGTGTTGATGGTGGGTGGGTCTGAGACCAAGTACTACCAGTACAGCTGCTTACACCTAGTACTGTTGCAGCAGGTCAGCGACCGACTCCTCAGCCTTGGCTCTGACTTTCTCATTCATGTGATACAAACGTAGGTCCAACTAACATTTACAATCGTGCACTCGCCACGGTTTATTATAAATGTCTATATATTTACAAACTATTATGAAACATGATAATAATTCAAGCCCATTACTGAAGCCAACCGTGAAATATGTGGAGATTTCAACACGTCTGCTACACTTTTCAAAAAATCTTTTACAATGTCAACACAATGATGTTATCTGTGGTCAGAAAGAAGATTGAATTTCAATTATTTTATTTAGTTCGGACCAATTATATCAATGAGGTAACAACAAATAGATTTATAATTGTTTCCACTTGTTATGAAACTGTTGCCATTACACAATTTAGTTAAATATTTAAAACAATTAGATTGCGACATATTAATTTGCTAACGACTTAAATTGAGACTATTTAATATTATTATTAAAGAGGGGATGATAATTTGATGAAGCTTTCTGTGTCCCGTCCTTGGAGTTCCTGAGCAAATAGTAACCGTAGTGCACGGCAAGCACTACACTACACTACACAGCATAGCATAGCCAACTACATGAGTAGGATGATGCGCGGGGTCGTTGTGCCGAGTTGTAGCGGGTAACGGATCACTTTTACTCTCTAAGGTTGACGTTCGGGGCCCGGTGTCTCTGGCTTCTACGGCTGCCTCGCCAGACATCGCCGGTCACTGGGTCTCCTCCACCATGCCACAATCACAACTACGATGGGCCCTTCGAATTGTTGTGACCCATAAAAACGTCCCCAAGTTCATTGACTTTTTAGATTGTTATGCCGTTAGCTTATATTGGACCGAATTTACTTACCACTCTATTCGTTCAATGCAGAAAAAAATCGATATTAACGATTGAATAATAAATCAAAACTTTGCAAAATCAAATCATGTTGAAAAACAAATTTATATGTAATCATACTGAAGAGCAAGAGAACACTTTAAGTAAATTTACTCAAAACCCAAAACTTTACCATTATCTGTTAAATTACCGATATTTGCAAAACTAAATTTTGAAAATATAACATTGGAATGTCAAATTGTCAATACTAAAATACCAACATTTGACAGTTTATAATTGACATATGACAGATGTCAATGTTTAAAACAATGCCAAAAATTGCATATATCATATCAAACATGACAAATGTTTTGAAATGTCATTTGCAAAACTTTAGATTTTTTTTATTTTGACATATGACAAATTAAATATTTAATTATGTGACAAACTTTTTTTGAAATATGTCAAATTTGACAAAAATTGCTGCAATCTGTCAAACTTTTATTAATCTGAGAATATTTTATTATTATTTAAATTAGTGTGCAATGTCATTTTTGTGATCTGTCACTTTTGTGATCTGTCACTTTTGTGATCTGTCACTTTTGTCATATGTCAATCTACTGACAAATCTGTCAAATTACCAAAAAATTTTAAATACTTTTATCTGTCATTATTAAAACTTTTGTTTTTCATGCTTCTGACACATGTCAAACTATTGTCATCAATTAAACTGTTATTTGTCATATTTTTAACAATTAACATATTTCTGGTATGTTAAACTATTTATTTCAATCAAAAATAGCTTCAGCAAACTTTTAGCAAATTTCTGTCAAACTTTTAAGATTTGTCAATTTTCAAAATATTAGAAGCAAATTTTTTTATAACTTTTATTAATAAAGCATTGGTAATTATGCACAAAAAATTTTAACAAAATTTGTCGATTGGTTTTTGTTTTATTCCACAATTAGTGATTATAGTTCAAAATTTGGAACTAAACAATTTTTAAAAAATGATTTTAGAAAAAAATTTAATTTTTTTATAATTTCAATTAATAAAACATTGATTGATAATTATCCACAAAAAATTACAATAAAATTCGTCGATTAGTTTTTGTTTTATTTCACAATTAGTAATGTAGTTCAAAATTTAGAATTGAACAAATTTAAAAAAAATGTAAAAAAAATACTTTTAGAATAAAATTTGATTTTTTTAATTTTTTTATTAATAAATCATTGATTGATAATTATGCACAAAAAATTACAACTAAATTCATCGATTAGTGTTTGTTTTATTTCACATTTAGTGATTATAGTCTAAAAATTGCATTTAAAAAGTTTTCAAAAATTTGAAAAAAAAATTTCTAAACAAAAATTTGGTTTTTTCGTATTTTTTATTAACTAAGCATTGATTGGTTATTATGCACAAAAAATTATAACTAAATTGATTGATTGGTTTTTGTTTTATTTCACATTTAGTGATTATAGTCTAAAAATTGCATTTAAAAAGTTTTCAAAAATTTGAAAAAAAAATTTTTAAACAAAAATTTGGTTTTTTCGTATTTTTTATTAACTAAGCATTGATTGGTTATTATGCACAAAAAATTACAACAAAATTGATCGATTAGTTTTTGTTTTAATTCACAATTCGTGATTTAATTCAAAATTTAGAATTAACATTTTTAATTTTTTTTTTTTAAATACTTTTAAATAAAAATTTGGGTTTCTCGTATTTTTTACGATTAAAACATTAATTGATAATAATGCACAAAAAACTACAACAAAATTCATCAATTAGTTTTTGTTTTATTTCATAATTAGTGATGTAATTCAAAAATTTAGAATTAACAATTTTGAAAAATTCTAAAAAAATACTTTAAATAAAAATTTAGTTTTCTCGTATTTTTTACAATTAAAACATTGATTGATAACAATGTAAAAAAAATTACAAACAAATTAATCGATTAGTTTTTGTTTTATTTTACATTTAGTGATTATAATCTAAAAATTGCATTTAGAAAATTTTCAAAAATTTGAAAAAAATATTTTCAAATAAAAATTTAGTTCTCTCGTATTTTTTATTAATTAAGCATTAATTAATAATGATGCACAAAAAATGACAATAAAATTCATAGATTAGTTTCTGTATTATTTTACAATTAATGATCTAATTCAAAATTTGGAATTAAAATTTTTTGAAAAATTCTAAAAAAATACTTTTAAATAAAAATTTAGGTTTTTCGTATTTTTTACAATTAAAGCATTCATTAGTAATAATGCACAAAAAATTTCAACAAAATTCATTGATTCGTTTTTGTTTTATTTTACAATTAGTGATATAATTCAAAATTTAAAACTAACAATTTTGAAAACTAAAAAAAAAATACTTTAAAGTAAAAATTTAGTTTTCTCGTATTTTTTACGATTAAAGCATTGATTAGTTCTGAAATTAGAACTAAATTGATCGGATAGTTTTTGCTTTATTTCACAATTTGTGATATAATTCAAAAATTTAGAATTAAGAATTTTGAAAATTAAAAAAAAAATACTTTAAAGTAAAAATTTAGTTTTGTCGTAATTTTTACGATTAAAGCATTGATTTATAATGATGCAAAAAAATTGCAACAAAATTCATAGATTAGTTTCTGTGTTATTTCACAATTAACGATCTAACTCAAAATTTGGAATTAAAATTTTTTTAAAAATTCTAAAAAAATACTTCTAAAAAAAATTTAGGTTTCTCGTATTTTTTACAATTAAAGCATTGATTGATAATAATGTCCAAAAGTTTACAACAAAATTCATCGATTGGTTTTTGTTTTATTTTACAATTAGTGATATAATTCAAAAATTTAGAATTAACAATTTTGAAATATAAAAAAAAATACTTTTAAATAAAAAATTGGGTTTCTCGTATTTTTTACGATTAAAGCATCCATTGATAATAATGCACAAAAAATTACAAACAAATTAATCGATTAGTTTTTGTTTTATTTTACATTCAGTGATTATAATCTAAAAATTGCATTTAAACAGTTTTGAAAAATTTGAAAAAAATATTTTTAAATGAAAATTTAGTTCTCTCGTATTTTTTTATTAATTAAGCATTGATTAATAATGATGCACAAAAAAATACAACAAAATTCATAAATTAATTTCTGTGTTATTTCACAATTAATAATCTAATTCAAAATTTAGAATAAAAAAAATTTGAAAAATTCTAAAAAAATACTTTTAAATAAAAATTTAGGTTTCTCGTATTTTTTACAATTAAAGCATTCATTGATAATAATGCACAAAAAATTACAACAAAATTCATAGATTGGTTTTTGTTTTATTTCACAATTAGTGATATAATTCAAAAATTTAGAATTAACAATTTAAAAAATTTTATAAAAATACTTTAAAGTAAAAATTTAGTTTTCTTGTATTTTTTACAATTAATGCATTAATTGATATTTATGCACAAAAAAATGCAACAAAATTCATAGATTAGTTTTTGTTTTATTTCACAATTAGTGATATAATTCAAAAATTTGTAATTAGCAATTTTGAAATTAAATAAAAAAAATACTTTTAAATAAAAATTTAGGTTTTTCGTATTTTTTACAATTAAAACATTGATTGATAATAATGCTCAAAAAATTACAACTAAAGTCATCGATTAGTTTTTGTTTTATTTCACAATTAGTGATATAATTCAAAAATTTAGAATTAACATTTTTGAAAAATTCTAAAAAAATACTTTAAAGTAAAAATTTGGTTTTCTCGTATTTTTTACGATTAATGCATTAATTGATAATGATGCACAAAAAATTACAACAAAATTCATCGATTGGTTTTTATTTTATTTCACAATTAGTGATATAATTCAAAAATTTAGAACTAACAATTTTGAAAAATTCTAAAAAAATACTTTAAATAAAAATTTAGTTTTCTCGTATTTTTTACGATTAAAGCATTGATTAGTTCTGATGCACAAAAAATTAGAACTAAATTGATCGGATAGTTTTTGCTTTATTTCACATTTAGTGATATATTTCAAAATTTGGAATTAACAATTTTGAAAAATTCTAAAAAAATACTTTAAATAAAAATTTAGGTTTCTCGTACTTTTTACGGTTAAAGCATTGATTGATAATAATGCACAAAAAATTACAACAAAATTCATCGATAAGTTTTTGTTTTATTTCACAATTAGTGATATAATTCAAAAATTTAAAATTAACAGTTTTGAAAATTTAAAAAAAAATACTTTTAAATAAAAATTTGAGTTTCTCGTATTTTTTACGATTAAAACATTGATTGATAATAATGCACAAAAAATTACAACAAAATTCATTGATTGGTTTTTGTTTTATTTCACATTTAGTGATATAATTCCAAAATTTAGAATTAACAAATTTTGAAAAATTCTAAAAAAATACTTTAAAGTAAAAATTTGGTATTCTCCTATTTTTACGATTAATGCATTAATTGATAATGATGCACAAAAATTTACAACAAAATTTATCGATTAGTTTCTGTGTTATTTCACAATTAATTCAAAATTTGGAATTAAAAAAATTTGAAATTTTTTAAAAAAATACTTTTAAATAAAAATTTAGGTATCTCGTATTTTTTACAATTAAAGCATTCATTGATAATAATGCACAAAAAATTACAACAAAATTCATCGATTCGTTTTTGTTTTATTTTACAATTAATGATATAATTCAAAATTTAAAATTAACAATTTTGAAAATTTAAAAAAAAAATACTTTAAAGTAAAAATTTGTATTTTCGTATTTATTACAATCAAAACATTGATTGATGACAATTCACAAAAGTTTACAACAAAATTCATCGATTGGTTTTTGTTTTATTTCACAAATAGTGATATAATTCAAAATTTAGAATTAACAATTTTGAAAAACTATAAAAAATACTTTTAAATAGAAATTTGGTTTTCTCGTATTTTTTACGATTAATGCATTGATTGGTACTGATGCACAAAAAATTAGAACTAAATTGATCGATTAATTTTTGTTTTATTTCACATTTAGTGATTATAGTCTAAAAATTGCATTAAACGACTTTCAAAAATTTGAAAAAAATATTTTTAAAAAAAAAATTGGTTTTTTTGTATTTGTGATTAATTAAGCATTAAATGATAATTATGTACAAAAAATTTCAACCAAATTGATTGATTAGTTTTTGTTTTATTTCACAATAAGTGATTATATTCAGAATTTAGAATTAAAAAAAAATTAGAAAATCGAAAAAATAAAAATCTGTCAAAATTGTTTAAAAAACCAATAATATAGTGACAAAATGTTAATTAAATGCCAAAAGAAAAACAACAAAATGACAAAATAATCTTCAATTATCAATAAACTTACGAAGAAAGCGTCAAAATAAATTAAAATATAAAATAAGAAACTTTCAAAATAGTTTTGAATAATCAATTTTAAATTGACTAAATGTCAAAAATAAAGAGACAATCTGTCAAAGTTAAAGATCAATGATACAAACTGTCAAAAACAAAAATTATTGTATATACTACAAATTTAAAATAAATTAAAAAAGATTTTGGTTCATCAAAATTTGGCATGGCAGGGAAGATCGATTTAATATATCCTAGAAATGATTAATGTTCTTAGGCATCTTCAAGATTGGAATGTCATCTGTTCTAATATGTGGTGATAATTAGGATTGTGATTTTTCCCCACCCACCTGCCCAAATGTTTGTGATCAATTCTTTTGTAATAGCCAAACCTCGGGCGGGTGGAAGAAAACTAAGTTCGAAGCTTGTAGACAAATAGCATTTATTGGTTTTCCCTATCCAATTTTTTTAGTAACAAACACTCGGGCGGGTGAGCGGAAACTAAGTTTGAAGGCAAGTAACATTTATTGGTGTTCCCAACTTACCTGCGCAAGTGTTTGTGATTCAACTTTTTGACAACAAACACTTGGGTGGGTGGGCGGGAACTAAGTTTAAAGTTTGTGGGCAGGTAGTATTCATTGGTGTTCCTCAACCACCCTCCCAAGTGTTTGTGATCTAACACTTTAACAACAAACACTTGGGTGGGTTAGCGGGAACTAAGTTTGAAGCTTTTGAGCAAGTATGATTTATTGGTGTTTCCCACCCACCCGCCCTAGTGTTTGTAATCCAACTTTTTGGCTACAGACACTTGGGTGAGTAGGTGGGCGGAAACTAAGTTTGAAGATTTTGAGCAAGTAATATTTATTGGTGTTTCCCACCCACTTGGCCGAATGTTTGTGATCCAACTTTTTTACAACAAACACTTGGGTGGGTGGTCAAGTTTGTGGGCAAATATTATTTATTGGTGATCCTACTCACCCGCTCAAGTATTTGTGATCCAACATTTTGACAACAAACATTTGGGTGGGTGGGCGGGAACAAAGATCAAAGCTTGTAGGCTAGTAGTATTTATTAGTGTTCCCCACCAAACTGCAAAAGTGTTTATAAATTAACTTTTTAACTTGAGTAGGCAGGAATTATTTTTAAACCTTATGAGCAAGTAGTATTCATTGGTGTTTGCTTACCTACCCGCTCAAAGATTTGTGAACAAACTTTTTGACAAGACACTTGGGTGGGTAAACAGGAACTAAGTTCAAAGCTTGTGGGCAAATAGCATTCATTGGTGTTTCCCACCCACCCACCCAAGCGTTTGTGATTCAACTTGTTGACAACAAACACTCGAGCGGAAACTAAGTTTGAAGTTTGCAAGCAAGTAGCATTCATTGGTAATCCTTACCTAACCTCTCAAATTTTTGTAATCTAGTTTTTTGACAACAGCACTAAGTTTGAAGTTTGTAGGCAAGTTGCAGTCAGTAGTGATCTCCATCTACCCTCTCAAATGTTTGTTGTCAAAAGTTGGATCACAAACACTATGGCCACAACTTAGTTCACGCCTACCCACCCAAGTGTCGGCAAAAAGTTAGATTACAAACACTTGGGTGAGTGGTTGGGAAACATTAATAAATACTACTTGTCCACAAACTTTGAATTTAGTTTGTGATCTAACTTCTAGACAACAAACACTTGGGTGGGTGGGCTAAGTTTAAAACTTGCGGACGAATAGCATTTATTGGTATTTTCCACCTACCCGCGCAAGTGTTTGTGATCTAACTTTTTGATTAAATAAATTCAAAGCTTGTGGGCAAATAACATTTATTGGTGTTCCGCATTCACCTTCTCATGTGCTTGTGATTTAATTTTTTGACAACAGACACTTGGGTGGGTGGGCAAGAACTAAAGCTTACGGGCGAGTAGCATTTAGTTAATCCTCACCCATTTACTCAAGTTTTTGTGATCCAACTTTTGACAACAGACACTTGGGTGGGTGGTCGGATACTAAGTGTTTGTTGTTAAAAAATTGTATCACAAACACTTAAGAGAGTAGGTGGGAATTACCAATAAATAATACTTGCCCACAAGCTTCGAACTTCCCGCCACCTACCCAAGTGTTTGTTGTCAAAAAGTTAGACCGCAAACACTCGAGCTGGTGGACGGGAAACACCAATAAATGCTATTTGTTCGCAAGTTTTAAACTTAGCTTCCTTTGGGACTAATTGTCAAAAATAAAATAATAAACTGTCAAAATAGTCTACAACTGTCAATAAATTATGTTATCAATTACAAAGAATTGTTACATTTGTCAATTACATAATACATAAATTGCCACTTGATAACTTATTTCAAAATAAAATATAATATCATAGTTTTAAAACCAAATTGTAATGTATTATAAAAACAATATTGTGATTAACTGTCAAAATTATAATCAACTGTTAAAAATAAAGAGACAATTTGTCAAAGTAGTTTTAATAATATCTAACTGTCAAAACAAGTTTGATCAGTTGTCAAAAATAAAATTACAAACTATTAAAACAGTTTACAACTGTCAATAATATTCTAAACTAAATGTCAAAATAATAAAATGTCAAAAATTTTCAATTCACTCATACTTGTAATTTGACACAGATTGACAGATGACATACAAAGTTGATATATTCTATTCAATTTGATTTGTTACAATGGCTCAATTAGTCAAACTTAGTCTGTTAAAAATTAATTACGATTATCTAACTGTCAAAATTTAACGAGACGCTTTTTCCAACGTCAATTGTCAAATTATGTCCCAAATGAAAAATATATAAACTTTTTAATACAAGACAATTAATGAATAATATAGATCAATTTTAATAATTAACAAATTTGTATCTTCACAACTGAATGATAGTGATATTATATTATATATTATAATATAATATTTTCCCCGTTATTTTCATGAGCGCTCTGATACGGAACAATTTCTTTACCGCATAACTGTCCCAAACTACAAATATGTTTAATATTTTTTTTGTATTAAAGTAGGCCGTGAAATTTCGGTTTTAATTCAATAGTCATGCGTTGTAACATGATTATAATGTGGCTTATTGAAAGAATCGAATTAAATTTAATAACTATGTTGGGGCTATTTAGGTTAGTAATGTTTGGGCTAGTTTATTATTTATTAATAATATTCAACAAAAAATAGCGAAAGGATCAATTCACGATAGCCTTTATCTGATAACTTTTAATTAATTAAAGATTTTGGATTTGTAATAATTTTTTTGATGATTATGATGAGCAGTACATAAGTTTCAATGTATTTATTGTACGTCAATTATCTCTCGCGCATACACAAAAAGAATGGTTCAATTTCATAATGTTTATTACAGCAGGTGCTTCGAATTATTTTGACATTAGAGCGACGAAAACATATACATACATATATATGCTGCGTGCGATAAATTGACAACTTTCCAAAACGTAAAAGGCCATATTTCGGGTGTATTGAGCAACTGTATATTTACTTCGTGTGTGTACATTACAACGATTTCGGATTTTAATCACTGCTTCTGCAATTACCGTTGAAACTTTAACGAAATTATCATGACATTGTAAACAAACAAAATTATTTGTAAATCATTTTTCTAATAAAAATTTATTCAAATTTATTTATTAGCTTTGTTGACAGTTTGTAATTTTAATTTTGACTGATAATCAAATTTGTATTATTGACAATTCATTTTCTTATGTTTGACAGTTGGGGACTAGTTTGACAGTTAGTTACAGTTTATTTGACAGTTGTAGATTATTTTGGCAGTTTGTAGTTTTATTTTTGGCAATTAATAATTTATATTAACAGGTGGAAATTACTTTGACAGTTTGTCACTTAATTTCTAACAGTTGATTACTATTTTGACAACTAGTCACAATATTATTGACAGTTGTAAACTATTCTGACAGTTTTAACTTTTATTTTTGACAGTTTGTATTATTAATAGTTAATAACTTCTTTGATTAGTAACGAGCAGTTATAGATTATTGTGACAGTTTATAATTTTATTTTTGACAATTGATTAAATTTGTTTGACAGTTTGTATTATAAACAGTTAAATATTATTTTGACAATTTGTATGTCATTTTATTTTTGACAGTTGATTACTGTTTTGATTGTTGATAGTTGTAGACTATTATGACAGTTTGCAATTTTGTTTTTAAAAATTGATTAAATTTGTTTGACATTTGTGTTACTGACAGTTGTAAAAGATTACTTTAACATGTTCTCGCTTAGTTTTTGAAAGTTAGTCAATTTATGATTGATGATGATTTGACTCTTGATATTTCATATTTGATAGTTAACATTTTGACTGTTTGTTCTTATGTTCATCAACAATTTAGAATTATTTTGACAGTTTTTATTTTACTTTTGACAATTGACCAATATTTTGACAGTTTTTTAATTTATTTTAAAAGTTAGTTATTAAATTATTAGTTTTTTAAACAACTTTGACAGTTTATCATTTTATAATTGAGAATTGTAACTTTTAAATTTATTTTGACAGTTTGTTCTTATGTTCATTGATAGTTGAAAATTATTTTGACAGTCTATAGTTTTATTTTTGACAGTTGATCTATGTTTTGACATTTTATTACTAATTTGACAGTTACCATATTATTAGATTTTCAAATAAAGTTAATTTACGATTTTATTTTGACATTTCAAAAATTTTAATAGTTAAACATTATATTGACAGTTTATTGCTATTTTGACAGTTTCTTAATTTATTTGAATAGTTAGTCACAATATTATTGGCTTTATAAACTATTTAGACAGTTTATTATTTTATATTTGACAGTTTTAACTTTTTAATTTATTTTGACAGTTTCTTTTTATGTTCATTGATAGTTGAAGATTGTTTTGACACTTTTAGTTTTGACAGTTTAACAATGTTTTTACAGATTATTGCTATTTTGACAGTTTCTTAATTTTTTTTAACATTTAGTCACTGTGTTATTGGTTTTTTAATTAATTTTGACAGTTTGTCATTTTATATTTGTCTGTATTAACCTCTAAATTTATTTTGACAGTTTATTTCTATGTTTATAGACAGAGATAAAGATTACTTTTGACAGTTTTTATTTTATTTTTATAATATATACAATTAAAATATTTTGACAGTTTTTTAATTTATTTTAAGAGTTAGTTACTATATTATTGGTAATCATTTACTATTTGACAGTTTTAACCTTTCAACTTGTTTTGACAGTTCTGAAATTCATTGATAGTTGATAAATATTTTAACATTATTTGACAGCTGTAACCTCTAAACTTATGTTGACAGTTTTTCTTATGTTTATTAATAGTTGAAGATTATTTTTGACAGTTTGTTGTTTTACTTTTGACAGTTGAACAATATTTTAAAAGAGTATTGCTGTTTTGACAGTTTCTTAATTTGTTTTAATAATTAATTGCAATATTTTTGTTTTTTTAAATAGTTTTGACAAATGACAAATTTTATACTTGACAGTTATTAATTTGACATTTTGTTTCTGCATTCATTAATAGTTTAAGATTAATTTGATAATGTTTTGTTTTACTTTTGACAGTTGAACAATATTTTGACAGTTTATTATTATTTTGACAGTTTCTTAGTTTATTATAATAGTTTGCCACTAAATTATTGGTTTTTTAAACAGTAATGACAGTTCGTCATTTTATATTTGACAGTTTTAATCTCTAAATTTATTTTAACAGTTTATTCCTAAATTCATTAATAGTTTAGGATTATTTTGACTGTTTGTTGTTTTAGTTTTGACACATCAGCCATTTCATTGCTTTTTGACAGTTTCTCGCTATATTATAACAATTAATTATTATATTATTGAGTTTTTAAACAATTTTAACAATTATTTGAAAAACTGTCAAAATTTAAATATTTTAACTATTAACCGATAACTGTCAAAGTATGTATTAAATAATTTATGTATAACAACTGTCAAAAATTATTGCAAAATGTGAAATGTTAATCAACTGTCACTATATAACAAAATTATTTCAACTATTGATCTATATATCATATAGTAACTGTCAAATTATGTACTAAATACCATATATGTATGTCAACTGTCAAAACTATGTGTAAAATATCAATTGTTAGTCAGCTGTCAAATTATATAACTAAATTCTTTCAACCATTGATCTGTATATTGTATATTAACGTCAAATGTCTCTCAACTGTCAAAGCTAGGTAGAAATTATTAAATCTTAAGCAACTGTCAAATGTATATCATATGTTAACTGTCAAATGTATGTCAACTATCAAAGTTATGTGCAAATTGTCAAATGTTAGGCAACTGTAAAATGATGCAACAAAATTGTTTGAACTGTTGATCTGTATATTATAGAATAACTGTCAAATTATGTAGCAAATGACTTATGTATGCCAACTTTCAAAACTATGTATAAATGTCAAATATTACTTAACGGTCAAATTGTATGACAAAATTGTTTTAACTATTGATTTATATATCATATTATAACTGTCAAACTATGTGTCAACTGTGAAAGCTATGTGCAAAATGTTGAATGTTGATTAAATTATTTAACAAAATCGTTTTAATTAATGATTTTTATAATATATTAATAACTGTCAAACTATAAACCAAATGACAACTAACTAAACTATGTGCAAATGTGTTACTCAACTGTCAAATTATATAACAACATTGTTTTAACTATTGATTGGTGTATTGTATAATAAACAATGTACCAAATGCTATTTGTATGTCAACTGTCAAAACTATGTGTAAAATGTCAAAAGTTAATCAACTGTTAAAATTATGTGCAAATGTTAAATTTTAGTTAACTGTTAAATTATATGATAACATTGTTTCAACTATTGATTTGTATATCATATAACAACTGTTAAACTACTAAATGACAAACACATGTCAACTGTCAAACTGTTTAATTAACGAATTATGTAATGCTTAATAACTGATGATAGATATATGACAACTGTCAAACTGTTTAGTAACTAATTCATTTCAACTGTCAAAACTGTGTACAAAATGACAAATGTGAGCTGTCAAATGTCAAGCATCAAAAAGTTTGTTAATTGACAAGTTAAGTCAATTGTCTATCAATATGTAGCAAATTCATATCAACTGTCAAACTGTTTGTTAATTAACAAATGTAAATAGTGTCAAACTATTTTACATCAATCTTGATATTACCCTACAAGTGATAGATATGTTATTGGTCAATCTATAACAATTGTTCGTATTGTTAAATTATTAGAAAAATTATGTCAACTGTCATTTTGTGTTAACGACAAATTTATTATAACTGTCTGTCTTCCAATTCACAAATATGACAGCTGTCAATGTATTTTAAATGATAAGTATGCGTCAAATAACAATCTGTCAAATGGTTATCTGTCAGCTGTCAATCTATGTTTTAAATAATAATTATGACAATTGTCAATATGAAATGAATTAATAGATTATTCAAACTTAATCAAGCATAGACAATTGTTTCGGTTCTACAAGCTTCGTCAAGTTATCATAATTAATTTGACAAAGTAACTGTCAAATTTGACATATCACCGCCACCTATCATTCAAAAATATTTGCAAATCAATTTGCTCCAATTATGCTTAAACTATTTATATAAATGTTACATTTGGAATTGAAAAATATGATATAACTTTAATCAGTTTGCTTTAGAAACTTAAATAGCTGATATTTGCCAAAATAACAAAAATATGTAAATAAGTAATTTAAATATTGATTTACAAAGTTTATTTGTAGATGTAGTGAAAGCGGGACGTGGGGATTACCCCGAGTAGGTTCGCGTAGTGTTTGCAAGTCTTCCAGCGCGCTATGATACTGCAGACTGCGGCGACCTTGCAGTTCAATGAACCTATAATTCGATTTATTATTCAGATGCAGTTTACTAGTATTACTAGATCAGTACGTAATAGATTTCCGTTCAAATACCTTTCTTTTTGTTTACGTACATACCGTATGTAGTATGTGGTGTGTATGGGCGTGCTCGTTTGCTCGTTTGTGACTGACTATACCGCGACTCTTATGTAATCGCATATGCATTCAGTACAAACATAATTAATAAAAATATTTGCATTGCAAGAATTCTTTAGTGATTTAGTCGGAATCGGTGCTAATTGCTTATAAGTTGTTAGCAGTTATTGTTGATTACAATGTATTACGCCCATACCTTATCTATTTGAAAGTCTTTAAGATATAAAATTGATTTATAATAAGTAAGAAAAAATTATCATCAATCTGTTACGCGCTGGTTACATATCCATAGAATTTCTCTGGTGGGTATTGGTGTGCATGCATGAATAGAGGTTCTCGACTTCTTAAGGAAAGGCTGTTATATATGCTGAGGTTAATGAACTTATCCAAAAATAGAAGTGGGAGGCAAAAGGAAAAAAAAAGTCAAATTGGTATACTGTAGTCAGTAGGTCAGTGGACCATGTTTTATCTATTTTATATTTCCATATCCGTACGTTCATTTGGCCGCGTCCCGCTCCAACCAGATGCGGCCCCAATCCATCTCGCTCCCTCACACCTTCTTCTTCGTGTTTTCAAGAAGAGTACTTACTGGCCGGTACCAGGCGAATATTTTTGCCCGAAAATATGTGAAATGCAATCAACTAACTAGGACTCATCTTAATTTTTTTTTTCGGTTTGATGCAAAAAATGTTTTCTTTGTCTACTGTGCGTGTAGCACAGAGACCGGTTTTTTTACACACACTCCAACAATTTCTGATTTCATTTAATTTCGAAATCGAATTTTGTAACTTTTATATATTTAATTACACCTATTAATATCGTCTCGTCTGTAAACGTAAATTATGCTTCATAAAATGTCTGCGTTTTATTGTAATCATCTTAATTAAAGCTTCAAGGAGTTTGCGGAAAATTAAAAAATAATTTAACAGTATATTAAAGGTATTATATTCTATTAAAAAAAAATTCAAATTTGCACCAAAACTAACTAATATATTGGTAATTAACTGGAGTAAATCAATACATTAATTCAAAAGTTTAGAAACATTTTTTGCAACTTTTTGAAAACTTTGTTGACTTTTCATACAACGTATGTACAAACCGTGCTGAGATCAAATTTTCAAAATAAAAATTTGCTCCAAATCTAACCAATATATTGGTAATTAATTGTGGTAAGTCAGAAATTAATTTAAAAATTTGAAAACATTTTTTGCAATTTTTTGAAATCTTTGTTATTTAATGAAAATGATCGTAAAGCTACAAATCGTGCTGAGGTCACAATTTTAAAAATATAAATTCCAAAATTGCACCAAATTTAACCAATATAATGGTAATTAACTGAAGTAAATCAAAAATTAATTCAAAATTTTAGAAACATTTTTTGCAATTTTTTGAAAACTTTGATGTGCATTGAAAGTGTTAGTATAGCTACAAATTGCGCTAAGGTCACAATTTTTAAAATAGAACTTCCAAAATTGCACTAAATATAACCAATATATCGGTATTTAACTGGAGTAAGTCAAAAACTAATTCATAAATTTAGAAACATTTTTTGCAGTTTTTTAAAAACTTTGATGTGCATTGAAAGTGATAGTATAGCTACAAATTGCGCTGAGGTCACAATTTTTAAAATAAAAATACCAAAATTGCACCAAATATAACCAATATATTGGTAATTTACTAGAGTAAATTAAAAACTAGTTTGAAAATTTAGAAACATAGTTTGCAGTTTTTTGAAAACTTTGTTGATTATTGAAAATGATCGTATAGCTACACATCGTGCTGAGGTCACAATTTTTAAAATAAAAATTCCTAAACTGCACTAAATCTAACCAATATATTGGTAATTAACTGAAGTAAGTGAAAAATTGATTTAAAAATTTAAAAACGTTTTTTGTAATTTTTTGAAAACTTTGTTGTTCATTGAAAGTGATAGTATAGCTACAAATCGTGCTGAGGTCACAATTTTCAAAATAGAAGTTTCAAATTTGCACCAAATCTAACCAATATATTGGTAATTAATTGGAGTAAGTCAAAAATTAATTCAAAAATTTAAAAACATTTTTTGTAATTTTTTGAAAACTTTGTTGTTCATTGAAAATGATTGTATAGCTACAAACCGTGCTGAGGTCACAATTTTTAAAATACAAATTTCAAATTTGCACCAAATCTAACCAATATATTGGTAATTAATTGGAGTAAGTCAAAAATTAATTCAAAAATTTAAAAACGTTTTTTGTAATTTTTTGAAAACTTTGTTGTTTATTGAAAGTGATAGTATAGCTACAAATCGTGCTGAGGTCACAATTTTCAAAATAGAAGTTTCAAATTTGCACCAAATCTAACCAATATATTGGTAATTAATTGGAGTAAGTCAAAAATTAATTCAAAAATTTAAAAACATTTTTTGTAATTTTTTGAAAACTTTGTTGTATATTAAAAATGATTGTATAGCTACAAATCGTGCTGAGGTCACAATTTTCAAAATAGAAGTTTCAAATTTGCACCAAATCTAACCAATATATTGGTAATTAGCTGGAGTAAATCAAAAATTAATTCAAAAATTTAAAAACATTTTTTGTAATTTTTTGAAAACTTTGTTGTTCATTGAAAGTGATAGTATAGCTACAAATCGTGCTGAGATCACAATTTTCAAAATAGAAGTTTCAAAATTGCACCAAATCTAACCAATATATTGGTAATTAATTTAAGTAAGTCAAAAATTATTTCAAAAATTTAAAAACGTTTTTTGTAATTTTTTGAAAACTTTGTTGTATATTGAAAATGATTGTATAGCTAAAAACCGTGCTGAGGTCACAATTTTTAAAATAATAATTTAAAATTTGCACCAAATCTAACCAATATATTGGTAATTAGCTGGAGTAAATCAAAAATTCATTCAAAAATTTAAAAACCTTTTTTGTAATTTTTTGAAAACTTTGTTGTTTATTGAAAGTGATAGTATAGCTACAAACCGTGCTGAGGTCACAATTTTCAAAATAGAAATTTCAAATTTGCACCAAATCTAACTAATATATTGGTAATTAATTTGAGTAAGTCAAAAATTAATTCAAAAATTTAAAAACATTTTATGCAATTTTTTGAAAACTTTATTGTTTATTGAAAATGATGGTATAGTTACAGATTGCGCTGAGGTCACAATTTTTAAAATAATAATTTAAAATTTGCACCAAATCTAACCAATATATTGGTAATTAGCTGGAGTAAGTCAAAAATTAATTCAAAAACTTAGCAACAATTTTAATCGTTTTTTGAAAACTTTGTCGTTTATTAAATATGATAGTATAACTACAAATCGTGATGAGGTCATAATTCTTAAAATATGTTTTTAAAATTTTTATAAATCATTCTTAAAACATGTAAAAAACTATTAAAAAAATTGAATATCATTTTTGATTTTTGAATCATTTTTGAAATTGTTGCAATGTTTTGACATGTATTTTAAGCAACTGAGGCTACAATTTTTAAAACACAATTTTGTAAATCATTATTAAAACATCTAAAAAACCAATTAAAAAAATAAATATAAATTTTGTTTTTTAAAAATATGTTTCAATTGTTTTTGAAATTGTTGCAATGTATTCACTTGTATTTTAAGCAACTGAGGTTACAATTTTCAAAATACAAGTTTCAAATTTTCCTAAATCATTCTTAAAACATGTAAAAAACTATTGAAAATATTAAACATAAATTTTTATTTTTAAAAATAATTTTTAATCATTTTTGAAATTGTTCTAATGTATTGACTTATATTTTAAGCAACTGAGGCTACAATTTTCTAAATACAAATTTCAAATTTTTGTAAAACATTCTTAAAACATGTAAAAAACTATTGAAAAAATTAAATATAAATTTCGATTTTTAAAAATATTTTTATTTATTTTAGAAATTGTTGCAATGTATTTTAAGCAACTGAAGTTACAATTATCAAAATACAAGTTTCAATTTTTTGTAAATTATTCTTAAAGCATGTAAAAAACTATTAAATAAATTGAATTCAAATTTTGATTTTTAAAAAAGACTAAACCTAATTTAATTTGATATCAGACCCAATATGTCTATTATAATTTATTATCTGTACTCTTAGTTAACCTCAACCATGACTTCAAAAATAGAAACTTAAATAAACCTAACCTAACTTAACCTCAACAGTGAGATGACATCAATAATTAAAAAAAATGCAAACTTCACAAATACTCTTGTACACTTATTAGTGAGATGACCTCAGTTGCTTTAACTTAAAATCAAAATATGTGCAAATAAATGAGGTCATCAGTGGAATGACCTCAAAAATAAGAAATATAAAAAGGAGACTAATTTTGCATTAATTTGATACTAAACTGTATATGTTTCTTATCTGTACCCTCAGTCAACCTCAATCATAACCTCAAAATTTAAACCTGAAAAAACTTCACAAATACTTATGTACGAACTATGTATAACAACATAACTTCAATTGCTTTAGTTTGAAATCAAAAATTATGTAAATAAATGAGGTCAACAGTGAGATAACCTCAATAATTAAAAAAATGTAGACTTCACAAATACTCATGTACATTTATTATTGACCTCAGTTGCTTTAGCTTAAAATTAAATTTATATAATTAAATGAGGTTGTCCGTAAAATGATCTCAGTTGTTTTGACTTTAAATCAAAATATATGTAAATTTTTGAGGTCATCTCTAAAATAACCTCACAAATATTCATGTACTAACTATGTATAACAGCATAACCTCAATTGCTTAAGTTTGAAATCGAAAAATATGTAAATTAATGAGGTCAACAGTGAAATGACGTCAATAATAAAAAAAATGTAGACTTCACAAAAACTCATGTACACTTGTTAGTAAAATGACCTCAGTTGCTTTAACTTGAAATCAAAATATATGTTTATAAATAAGGTCATCTTACTGATAGAAAATTGCAAACTATATTTGATTTAGTAAACTTGATATGGTTTTTTTTTAATTTATCATCTGTAGCCTCAGTTAACTTCAACCATAACAAATCAAAATATATGTTAATATTTGAGGTCATCTCACTGATAAAAAAATTGCAGAATAAATTTACTTTAATTTGATACCAAATTTGATGTGTTTATACAAATTTATTATTTGTACCCTCAGTTAACTTTAATCATGATTTTAAAAATAAAACTTTAAAATAACCTTACAAATACTAATGTACTATGTATAAAAATATAACTTCAGCTGTTTTAATTTGAAATCAAAATATGTGTAACCAACTGAGTTTATCAGTGAGATGACCTCAAAAATAAGAAAAATGCAAAGAAGACTAAATTTGCTTTTGATTTGATACCAAACTTTATATGTTTATTAATTTTTATCAATGTATTATCTGTACCCTCAGTTAATCTCAACCAAAACACCAAAAATTAAACTTGAATTAACGTCACAAATACTCATGTACTATGTATAACAACATAACCTCAATTGCTTTAATTTGAAATTAAAAAATATGTAAATAAATGAAGAACAGTGAGATGACCTCAATTAAAAAAAATGTAGACCTCACAAACACTCGTGTACACTTATTAGTGAGATGACCACAGTTGCTTAAACTTAAAATCAAAATATGAGGTCAATAGTGAGATGACCTCAAAAATAAGAAAAATTAAAAAAAGACTAAATTTACTTTAATATGATACCAAACTCAATATGTCTGTTCTAATTTATTATCTGTACTCTCAATTAACTTCAACCATGACTTCAAAAATAGAAACTTAAACAAGCCTAACCTAACTTAACCTCAACAGTGAGATGACTTCAATAATTAAAAAAAATGCAAACCTCACAAGTACTCATGTACACTCATTAGTAAGATGACCTCAGTTGTTTTAACTTATAACAAAAATATGTGCAAATAAATGAGGTCATCAGTGAGATGACCTCTTAAGTACGAAAAATGCAAAAGAAACTAAATTTGCTTTAATTTGGTATCAAATCAAAACTTGATATAATTTTTTTATTTTAGAAACATCTTTTAAATTGTTGCAATTTCACATTTTTGTAAAAAATTTAAGATAGCAACAAATTTTTAAAATTAAAACTCGAAATTTGCACCAAATCAAATCAATATACATATTAGTAACAAATCTGAATTATTTTTTTACATTTTCTTGAAAACTTCCGCTTCCACCACAATTTTTTTTATACCAAAGTTAACTAATGCACTGCAAAGTAAGAAATTATTTTGAAAAATCTAAAATACATTTTTTAATCTAGTTTAACAGTTGACAAACACATACTATTTGGGGATAAAATCTTCGAGCCTTCAATCCTTTTTATTTTATAAACCATAATTTCAATCAATTAAAACCTATCAACTAATGCAAATATCAATCCTTCAATTCATTCGATTAATACATTAACTGTTACGTACAACAAAGGTAGATCCGGCTCTCGAAGACAAAATCCAGTTGCTGGTCGAGACATCAGCTTTGCATATTCCACACGTATCCCATAAATCTCCTAAAAGAGAGCACGCCAACTACATGCCATGGCACAGCAGCTGTACACTGTACGTACACATACATAACACGAGAGATCTTTAATCTAACTCGGACAAACTCCGGAACAAACAATGTAAATTATGGATCTCTCGGGCAATTTACATAAACTGTTTATAAGGAACGGCTCATTTTTTAGCCCATTAATAACATTCTTGAATTGCAAGCAAATATAATTTAAGTAATGGTGCGATTTAATATAATATATTAACAGTTAATTGCGTTAATGATAGTAATAAAGAATCGATTATGTTAATGATTTTTAAGATGGTATCAAATGGATATTTATCGCAGTAATAACATTAGTGTTATATAATGTCGATTTGATGGGAAATTCATAATGTTAACTGGTGAAGGGAACCGGAGCTGATATCGTGATTCTTCAGATAATCGCGGTTTACTTGCAAATGGTTAACCTTTGCAGAGTACATCGACATACAAGCACATTGTGCGACAATGTGTTCATCTGTTTTACCACCTTTCACATTGGTGGGTACCAAACCAACAACAACAACAATAACAACTTTTTTGGTTATCAGATAAGTTTAGTTTGTTGGGTCCGTCTGTCTGTCTGTCCGTCGGTCGGTCATTCCGAATGTGCGAAACGATCTAGACATGGGCCGGTCATTAGCCTTTCCAATGTTTATAAATATGTTCAAACGATATTGACTGGTATGCACAATATACATAAGAAAATTTATATGTAAAAGCGAATTGTGATACTGACACGCATTTTCAACGACTCGATTTCGGCAACTTTCAAACCTATTTGGGCACCGTCGATCCGGCTATTTTAATTAAACCTGTTCAAATGCTTGTTCGATCGCCTTTTTAACACCATCCGTCCTAACAATTTCTACAAATATTAATTTGCACCAAAATATCAAAAAATAAAATGTATTTCATGTCTAGAAGTTTTTAAAACTAATTAACATATTTTCTAATATCATACTTTTTGGTAAAAGTATTCTAATATCCTCTTGATGTCTATTAAAATCATTTGAAGCACAAGGTTATCTACGTTAAGCCTTATTTGTTACCTTCTGAAGGTGTTCGGAGGCAGCCTTCATAGGTTCCACGTTTAAAAGAAGTGCGACTCAGTAACAGTGGGTCTTGGTAGAAGAGTTATTTTGGTTTTAACCATTTGTAAAACATACTTTTGGTTACTTCTTGTTTCCTAACGTTTGCAGAGAGAAGCAATTTTTTTAAACAAACACTTGGGTTAGTAGGAGTAATATACCAGTTCAACATGATTTACGCTAAATAGTTAGAATTGGAGTGCCCATTCACCCATCCAAGAATTTCTGATTAAAAAATTGATATTTGGTGAAACCATTTTCAATTTTTCTAAAAAATATTCGTGCGGGTGGTCAGGTTACACTAGTTCATGATTTCCTATAATATGAGTTTAGTGATATTGTGTAAATTTCAGATTGTTCTATAAGGTCTTATATTGTTCTGAAAGGTCTCAGATTGTTGTGTAAGGTTTTTAATTGTTTTCATTATTCTGTAAAGCCTGAAGATTGTTTTATGATTATTTTGCAATATTTTAGATTATTTGATAAAATATCAAAATGTTCTCTAAGATTTCAAAATGTACTCAAAATGTTCCTTAAAGCTTTAAATTTAAATAAAATTCTCAAGTTAGTCTTAAAAGTTTCAGATTATTCTGTGAAGTCTCAAATTGTTATAACTTTATTTTGTAAAACCTAAAGATTATTTTGTGAAGCCTTAAATTGTTTTGCAAAATTTTAGATTATTTTCAACTTCTAATGTCTATGAAGTTTCAGATTATTATGCCAAGTTTCAGAATATTCTGCAAAAGATATTTTATGACGTTTCAAAATATTCTGCGACGTTTCAGAATGTTCTGCAATGCTTCGGTTATAATAAATATTTTAGGTAATCTTCTCAGATTGTTATATAATGTTTTAGATTGTTTTGTGAAACCACAGAATATTCTATAAGGTTACATATTGCTCAGTGAGTAAAATTTGTAAACTAGTTAAATTATATTTTCAATTTAATTAATAAACGTAACTAAAACGTCATGTTCGCAAAAACTCAATTAAAAAAATTAAAAAACTCAAATTTTCATTTAAAATTTTATTTTTTTAAATTTTCAAAACTTTTATAGCAAATTTTGTATCATTAATCACTATTTGCGTAATAAAACAAAACCTAATCGATAAACTTTGTTGTAAATTTTTGTTAATAATCATCAATCAATGTTTCAATAATAAAAAATACGAAAAAATCAAATTTCATTCTAAAAGTTTTTTTTTTATTTTAAAAGAATTTAAATACGAATTTTGGACCATTAATCACTATTTGCAGAATAAAACAAAAACTAATCGATGAATATTGTTGCAATTTTTTGTAAGTAACCATCAATCAATGCTCAACTATCAAAAAATATGAAAAAAATAAATTTCCATTGAAAAGCATTTTTGTCAAAATTTTCAAAATTGTTTAATTTCTGGACAGTAATCACTAATTGTGGATTAAAACAAAAAATAATTGATAAGTATTGTTGCAATTTTTTGTAGATAATCATCAATTATTGCTTTGCTAATAAAAAATATAAAAAAAATAAATTTCCATTTAATAGTATTTTTTTTTAATTTTGAAAACTGTTTAATTGCAAATTTTAGACGATAATCACTAATTATGGAATAAAACAAAAACTAATCGATGAATTTTGTTGCAATTTTTTGTAGGTAATCATCAATCAATGCTTAATTAACAAAAAATATAAAAAAATAAATTTTCATACAAAAGCTTTTTTTCAAAATTATAAAAATTGTTTAATTGCAAATTCTGGACATTATCGTGATTAATTATGGGATAAAACAAAAACTAATCTATAAATATTGTTGCATTTTTTGTAGATAATCATCAATTATTGCTTTGCTAATAAAATAAATTAAAAAAAATAAATTTCCATTCAAATGCATTTTTTTTTTATTTTGAAAAATATTTAATTGCAAATTCTGAACATTAATCACAAATTGTGGAATAAAACAAAAACTAATCGATAAATTTTGTTGTAATTTTTTGTAAATATTAATCAATAAATGCATCAGTGATAAAAAAGTACGAAAAATCAAATTTCTATCTGAAAGTATTTTTTTTTTATTTTTTCAAAATTGCTTAAATGCAAATTTTGAACTATTAATCACTATTTGTAGAATAAAACAAAAACTAATCGATGAATATTGTTGTAATTTTTTGTACATAATCATCAATCAAAGTTTCAAAAATAAAAATACTGAGAAAATTAAATTTCCATCTAAAAAATATTTTAGTTTTAAAAACTGTTTAAATGCAAATTTTGGATCACTTTTTTTGTAAAAAAACAAAAACTAATCGATGAATTTTAATGTAATTTTTTGTAGATGATAATCAATCAATGCTTTAAAGATAAAAAAATATTAAACTAAATTTTCAGCTTTTGTTTCAAAGTTTTCAAAATTGTTTAAATGCGAATTTTGAACCATTTCACTATTTGTGGAATAAAACAAAAACTAATTGCTGAATTTTGTTGTATTTTTTTGTAGATAATAATCCATAAAAAATTTAAATAATTTAAAATTCTATAAAAAAGTATTTTTTTCAAATTTTTCTAAATTAATTAAATCCGAGTTTTTTACCATCAATTGTAAAATAAAACAAAAACTAATCGATGAATTTTGTTGTGATTTTTTGTGCATAATTATCAATCAATGTTTTATTAATAAAAATACTGGAAAAAATAAATTTCTTTTTAAAACTATTTTTTTCCAATTTTTGAAAATTGTTCAATCACTAATTTTGGAATAAAATAAAAACTAATCGATAAACTTTGTTGTAATTTATTGTACATAATCATCAATTAATGCTTTATGAATAAAAAATACAAAAAAATTAAATTTTCATTTTAAAGTATATTTTTCCAAATTTTTCAAAATTGATTAAATGTAAACTTTGGACCATTTCATTATATGCGGAATAAAACAAAAACTAATCGTTAAATTTTGTTGTAATTTTTTTGAGATAATTTACACTTAATGCTTCAATGGTAAAAAATACAAAAAAAATAAATTTCCTTTTTTAAAGTTTTTTTTTCAAATTTTTCAAAACTGTTTAATTTTTATTTTTGGATTATACTTACAATTTTTTAAATAAAACAAAAACTGATTGACAAATTTTGTTGTAATTTTTTGTACATAATCATCAATTAATGCTTCAACGATAAAAAATATAAAAAAGTCAGTTTTCCGTTCAAAAGCATTTTTTTTTTAATTTTTAAAAATGTTTTATTGCAATTTTTGGACTTAAATCAGTAGTTGTAAAGTAAAACAAAAACTAATCAATAAATTTTGATGCAATTTTTTTTAATATAATCATCAATCAATGCTACAATGATAAAAAGTATGAAAAACTCAATATTTATGTAAAAAAAATTATTTTTAATTTTTTTTTAAATTGTGTAATAAAACAAAAACTAATCGATAAATTTTGTTGTAATTTTTTGTAAATAATTATCAGTCAATGCTTTAATAATAAAAAACACGACAAATTAGAATATTCATCTAAAAATATATTTTTTGAGTTTTTCAAAATTGTTTAAATGCAACGTATTCTAAGAGCTTTTGCAACATCTTCAAAGCTTTTGCTTTATAGAAACCTTTAGCACATTGGCTTCTATAAAGCCCAAAAGCTTCCATATTTCTATATTGCCCCCAAAAGCTTTTATAATGTCTCAGAGCTTTAATAAAGCCTCAAAAACTTGTGTAATATCTTATCAGCTATTGTAATGTCCTAAGACCTCTATTAACGCTAAGAGCGCTCTGCACTATAAAATTTTGCAATGTTTTTAGAGCTTTTGAAATGCCCCAAAAGCTTACAATATGTCCATAGCTTTTATAGATGCACAGAGAGCTTAAAGCCTACAAAATGTGTTAAGAATTTTTAAAATGTCGGAAAAAGTTATTAATACCCAAGTGCTTTTTTTAGTGTGCCAAGAGCTTTCATAAAATACTCCGTATATTATAAAAGCATGCACAATATTTTATAATATAATGAGAACTTTCATATAGTGCTTCCATAATGTCACGAAAGCTTGCATACTGTGTTAAGAGCTTATACAAAGCCCTGACATATTTCACGTCCTGGAATTTTTTATAATTAGCAGAATGTTTTGAGAGCTTTTTATAGCATTTAGAAATATATTAATTATTCAATAAATTACTCAAAAAACAATAAAAATAAATTGCCGATACCTTAACAGTTGATAAGTTTGCCTAATTTATCTTTACTTAAATACAAAATCGTTTTAAAATAACATTCTAATATATTATCATCTTGATAACATTATAAACTTTAAATCACTTCTTCGCTAACGTCTTCCATTAATTGAGATGTGAAATTTGAATGTCCACGACCTACTCCACTGTTAATAGAATTCATGAATTGAACGGTACAAATTATTGACTGACTGACTGACTAGCCAACAACTTACAGAACTAGTCGATTTCATTCGTCACAACATTTTGGGCATACGTAAGATTACTACTAATTGCGCTTAGTAACAAAGCACACCTTTTTTTCTTTCACAGAGAACGGTAAAGCCAGTTATAATAAAAAAATATTTGAATTAGATTAATAAAGAAAGATAGTGGCTTTCATTTTGTAGGCATATATTAAAAAAATTTGATTATTTTATAATTTTTTAGTTTAGTTTTTTCTATATAAAATATAATAACTTTTTTTTTTAATCAATATAATTTTTCTGTTTAATTTTTTATTAAAAAAAAGGTTTGCAAATTATATTAACAATTCATTAAAAGTACTGATTAAAACAATCTCAATTAAACCAAATAAACCAAATCATTCATTAATAAAACTGATTTAATTAATCCACTTCTATTTATTTTATAATAATGTTAGTTAAAGACTTACCAAAAATTCCATTTTTTACGAAAACACGGCAAACAATAAGGTTAGGAATTTATAAAATTAAAACATGTGTTTAAGTAAAGTTGAAAAGTGGCAGCAGTTACCGATGCTATTCGATATACCTGAAGAATTCTGTATACATTTGCGAAACTCGATCTTGGATTTTTATTTAATACAGCGATGGGGGTTTAATGTATGCAACCAATCGTACACAAAAGTATGAAATGAATAGTTTGGTATCTTTAAATAAATTTAATTATAATTATTAATATTTTAAGCTATGTTAAGTGCAATTTCTGAATTGATATTAGAAAAATTGCAAAGTTAAAACTAGAATTGTTTTATAAATTAATTTTGAAAATAGATAAAAAGTATTTCTAAATCACCCAGTATAGTCAAACTTTTGAATCTTAAGTCTACATGTTTGAGATATATTAGGTACAATTTTTGAATTGATATTAAAACAATTGTACTAATAGCACAGTTAAAACTGAAGTTGTTTTATAAATTAATTATGAAAATAAATAAAAAATATTTCCAAATCACCCAGTATAATCAAACTGTGGAATCATAATTTTGCATGTTTGAGCTACATTAGGTACAGTTTTTAAAGTAATATTAATACAATCGTATCAATAGCACAGTTAAAACTAAAGTTACTTTATAAATTAATTTTGAAAATAGATAAAAAATATTTCTAAATCATCCAGTATAATCAAACTTTTAAATCTTTATTCTACTTGTTTGAGCTGTACTGTGTACAGTTTTTGAATTAATATCATGTGTGATAACTTAATAAATTTAAGTAATAACCAACAAAATTCATCAAAATACATTATTTTAGTCATTTTGACAGCTTAGATGTCATTTTATAAAAAAATATTTTATACATTTTTAATAGATTATTCAATTATTTACAATTTATTAATAAAAATATTTTTGATAATTTTACAAACTTAAGCAATAACCAACAAATTTCATCAAAATACCCATTTTATGTCATTTTGACAGCTTAAATGTCATTTAATAACTAAATAGTTTATACAATTTTAATAGATAATTCAATTATCTACATTTAATCATTTAAAATATTTCTGATAATTTTACAAACTTTGGTAATAACCAACAAAATTTATAAAAATGCACATTTTTTGTCATTTTAACAGCTTGGATGTCATTTTATGACAAAGTAATTTAAATATTTTTGATAGATAATGCAAATATCTACAGTTTATTTTTCAAAATATTTGTGATAACTCTACAAACTTAAGAAATAGTCAACAAAATTTATCAAAATACACATATTTTGTGATTTTGACAGCTTAAATGTCATTTTATAACAAAGTGATTTATATATTTTTAATAGATAATTTAGTTATCTACAATTTATCATTTAAAATATTTGTTATAATTTAACAAACTCTAGAAATTTTTAACAAAATTCATCAAAATACCAGTTTTTTGCCATTTGACAGATTGGATGTGATTTTTAAAATAAAAAAAAATAAATTTTTAACAGGTAATTTAATTATCTACAATTTGTTATCTAAAATATTTGTGATAACATTACAAACTTTGGTAATAATCAACAAAATTTATCAAAATGCACACTTTTTGTCATGTTGACAGTTTAGATGTCATTTTATGACAAAGTAATTTAAGTATTTTTGATAGATATTGTAAATATCTACAATTAATTATTTAAAATATTTGTGATAATTTTATAAATTATAGTAATTATCAACAAAATTCGTTAAAATACTATATTTTGTCATTTTGACAGCTTGGATGTCATTTTCTAATAAACTAATTTAGATATTTTTAATAGATAATATAATTATCTACAATTTGATACTTACAAATTTTTGATAACTTTATAAACTTTAGTAATAATCAACAAAATTCTTCAAAATGCAACATTTTTGTCATTTTGACAGCTTGGATGTTATTTTATGACAAAGTAATTTAAATATTTTTGATAGATATTGTAAGTATCTACATTTTATTATTCAAAATATTTGTGATAACTTTACAAACTTAAGTAATAATCAATTAACTCATAAAAATACACATATTTTGTCATTTTGACAGCTTAGATGTCATTTTATTAGAAAGTAATTAATATATTTTTGATAGATAATTTACTTATCTACAATTTATCATTTAAAATGTTTGTGACAATTTTACAAACTTAAGCAGTAATTAACAAAATTGATCAAAATGAACATTTTTTGTCATTTTGACAGCTTAAATGTCATTTAATAACAAAGTAGTTTATATAATTTTTATAGATAATTTAAGTATCTACAATTTATTATTTTAAATATTCGTGATAATTTTACAAACTTAAGCAATTATCACCAAAATTGATTAAAATACCAGTTTTATGTCATTTTGACAACTTGAATGTCATTTTATGACAAAGTAATTAATTCAATTTTGATAGATAATTTAATTATCTACAAATTATTATTTAAAATATTTGTAATAATTTCACAAACTTTGGTATTAATCAACAAAACTCATCAATTTGCACATTTTTTGTCATTTTGACAGTTTAGATGTCATTTTATAGAAAATTAATTTAAATATTTTTGATAGATATTGCAAGTACCTACAATTTATTATTTAAAATATTTGTGATTACTTTACAAACTTCAGTAATAACCGACAAAATTAATCAAATTATAACATATTTGTCATTTTGACAGTTTGGATGTCATTTTATAAAAAAGTAATTTCAACAATTTTGATAGATAATTCAAATATCTACAATTTATTTTCTAAAGCATTTGTGATAACTTTATAAACTTTAGTAATAATCAAGAAAACTCATGAAAATACTAATGTTTTGTCATTTTGACAGCTTGGATGTCATTTTATTAGGAAGTGATTTATATATTTTTGATAGATAATTTACATATCTACAATTTATTATTTAAAACGTTTGTGACAATTTTACACACTTAAGCAGTAATTAACAAAATTTATCAAAATTAACATGTTTTGTCATTTTGACAGCTCATATGTCATTTAATGACAAAATAATCTTTATCAATTTGATAGATAATTCACTTATCTACAATTTATCATTTAAAATATTTGCGATAACTTTACAAACTTAGGTAATAATCAACAAAAATCAATAAAATACACTTTTTTATAACTTTGACTGATTTCAACGTGTAAACCAAACATTAGATTTTTGTACAACTTGGCAACAATGTTTATGACTAGTATTGCTAAAAACTGTGTAAACTGTATTTAACTTAATGCGGCCAATTTTGAGTAAAATTAATTTAGCTTGCTTTGATTGAATTATGTTGTTAATAAATCAAGTCACAACTTGTAAACTGAACATTGGCCGCGTTCAGTACAACTCATCAGTTGCCAGCGCTGACCCAATAAGCGCTGAGCCCGCCTGAACGGTATATTTTGCCACTGTTGCCAACCGTGTAAACTTTTATCAACTACATAAACATAAAGCTCAAAGTTTTGAGTTTAAATAAATGATTTAATTAGTTTATGAAGCCGTTACTTAACGAGATATAATATATTCTCAATAAGTAATGCCATCTAAGGTGAAGGTGTAGGATAAGATTAGCCTGAAGTTGGCAACGAAGTACGGGAATTGATTATCTTTATTAGTTTTTACTTCTCTCACTCAAGTTATTACAGCGTTAATATTACGTTGTAATCTCATTTACCTATGTTGCTCCTTTTCTCGTTTAAAAACATATATAATTGCTATGTAGTTTGGTTTTAACATGATAAATTTATTTTTCAAATAAAAGCGCGAACCAAGCGAACCTAGATGTATGATGAGTAAAATGACAAGCGCTGCCAGCAAACGATAGTCATCAAGCGCGTTCAGTACGCATGATGAGTCGTCCTGAACGCGGCCAATGAATTTCTGTACAATTTGACAACAATGTTAATGAATATCAATGCTACCAACTGTAAAAATTGTACCTAATTTGATACATTCAGTTTTGACTGGATTCAATTTAGCTTGCTTCGATTGAATCAAGTTGTTGGTAATAAAGTTAATAAATCAAGTCGTAGTTGTAAACCAAACATTAAAGTTTTGCACAATTTGGCAACAATGTTGTTGAACAGCATTGCTACCAACTGTGTAAATTGAATCTAATTTGATAAGTCTAGTTTTGAGTAAAATCAGTTTAACTTGCTTTAATAGAATCAACTTGTTAGTAATAATGTTAATAAATCAAGTCATAACTTATAAAACAAACATTGGATTTCAATATAATTTGGCAGCAATGTTCCTAAATAGCATTACTAGTAACTGTGTAAATTTTATCTAATTTGATACGTCCATTTTTTACTAGAACTGCTTTAATTGAATCAAGTTGTTACTAACAAAAGTAATAAATTAAGTTGTAATTTTTAAATAAAACATTGGATTTTGATACAATTTGGTTATAATAATTTTGAATAGCATTGCTAAAAACTGTGTAAATTGTACTCAATTTGATACGTTCAATTTTGTCTAAAATTAGTTTAACTTGCTTCGATTGAATCAAGCAGCTTGTAATAAAGTTAACAAATCAAGTCGTAGTTGTAAACCAAACATTACATTTTTGTACAATTTGGCAACTAAGTTTCTAAATTGCATAACTACCAACTGTGTAAATTGTATCTAATTTGATACGTCCAATTTTGACTAGAATTGCTTTGACCGAATCAAGTTGTTAGTGACAAAATTAGTAAATTAAGTCACCACTTGTAAACTAAACATTTGATTTTTGTACAATTTGGCTATTAAGTTCCTAAATTACATAGCTACCAACAGTGTAAATTGTATCTAATTTGATACGTCCAATTTTGACTGGAAATGCTTTTATTGAATCAAGTTCTTTGTGACAAAATTGATAAATCAAGTCACAACTTGTAAACCAAACATTGGATTTTTGCACAATTTAACAACAATGTTGTTGAATAGCATTGCTACCAACTGTGTAAATTGTATTTAATTTGGTACGTATAATTTTGACTAAAACCATTTTAAGTGTCGAATGTGTTACATATAATACATCATTTTAAATCATTTTAGCTTGCTTCAATTTATTAAAATTGTTAATAATGAAGTTAACAAACTAATTCAAACTTTAATATATTATTTTTGCATGTTTTAGCTAAATTGCTGTATAAAAAATAGAGCAATTACAATCAAAGTTATTTCAATTAACTAAATAATATTTCTGAAACACTCAGTATTAATAAACTCAAGCGCGCCATCTATTACCATTCATTTAAACCAACATCTGTCAAAAAAAATGTTTATTTTTCCGTCAACAAATCAATTATAATTATTCAACATTATTGTTACTCTGATTCACCCCAATTAATGTCCGTACAAAATGGGGGAATCCCAGGCGATGAAGCGAGCACAATTTTCACAACCCTCATGGCACCATTCCCAGAACCTGAAGGTGAACAAATTAAAACAGCAGAATTTCTTGAAGCCTCCAAAGGAGTAGTGGCATTAGTTGGTAAGAACACAAAATCACTCCCAAAATAGTATAAAAAAATGTAATTAATTATTCCTATAGATAAATTAGGTAAAGTATTTGCTCCCGTTAGATATGATATGAATGGCAACATAACTGTAAGTTACAAGCCGAATTAATAATAAATTTTATTTAATCGATTGATTTAATTATAGAAATTGGAAATGAAGTATGAAACCGATCCCGAGAAATATGTTTATATCGAGAGAATGATTTTGAGCGATGGTGGCGATTTGATAGCAACGGATGCATTGCAATGGTTAAGACGGTATATGTACGATTTGGTGGTGTGATTGTAACTAAATTTGTAGATTTCAGAGGTTTGCATTTTATGTTACGGTTTTTTCAATGTATACTTGTGGATGTCGATCAGAAGACGTGTTTATCTGTTTTTATGAAGTTGGCGTATTCTGAAACGTTGGAACAGTATCATGGATGGATGGGGAATCAATTGTTTAATGTAAGTAACAAAATCCAGTCTGAAAATGACCACATTTTAGTTTCAAAGTGCATAAATCTAGCTTTAAATGCTATAAACTAATGAAATCCGGCTTGAAACTTGAGAAATCCGGCCAGAAAGTCTATAAATTGACAAAATCTGGACAAAATGTTGATTTATTGTACACAAACTAACAAAATCTGGCTTCAGAGTGCATAAATATTGCTTTAAATTTTATAATTTAACTGAAACTAATGAAGTCCAGCCTGAAATTAAAGAAATCCGGCTGAAAAGTACACAAATCTTATTTAAATTGACAGAATTAGGCCAAAATGTTAATTATTGCTCTTAAACTAACAAAATTAGGCTTCAGTGTACATAAATTTTGCTGTAAATCCTATAATCTGACTGAAACTAAAGAAATCTGGCAGGAAAATCCATCTAATTTATATAATTTAACAAAATCCGGCCTAAATAATGGTCATTTGTTTTTAAACTAACAAAATTCTTCTTCAGAGTGCATACTTATTGCTATAAATGTTAGAATCTGACTGACACTGTTGAAATCTGGCCTGAAACTAAAGAAATCCAGCCGGAATGTTGCTTTAAATGTTATAATTTGACTAAAACTAAAGAAGTCTGGCCGGAAAGTTTATATATTTTATTTAAATTGATACAATTTGGCCTAAATGATTATTATTTGTTCTCAAAATAAGAAAATCCGGCTTCAGAATGAATAAATATTATAATTTGAAATTAATGAAATCCGGCCTAAAATTGAAGAAATCTGACTGGAAAGTTCATATATCTTAATAAAATTGACAAAATCCGGCCTAAATGATAATTATTTGTTCTAAAACTAACAAAATCTGGCTTTAGAGTGCATAAATGTTGCTTAAACTTATATAATCTTACTGAAATTAATGAAATCCGGCCTGAAACTAAAGAAATTCGGCGAAAAAGTGTAAAATTTTATTCATTAAAAATAAAAAATAACAAAATTGGTCATAAAAATTAATGAAAAAACAAAAATTTGGCTGAAAAAAAGTGTATAATTCTATTTATAAAATGTTAAAAAGTACAAAATTTGGTTCTAAAACATTAAAATATGGTCAGAAAGCACTAAAGGCTAGCCATAAACTGTTAAAAAGTGTAAAAAAACATCAAAATAATGTTAGAAATAGCAAACTTTAGTTATATACTGATGAAAAGTGCAACATTCTATTCATATAATGCCAAAAATGGCCAAATTTAGCCTTGGAATATGAAAAATTTTGTTAGAAAACACCAAAATCCGGCGAAAAACGATTTAAAAGTGTAAAATTTTATTTACAAAATATCAAAAAATAGCAAAATTTGGTCTTGAAATTCCAAAATATTGTTAAAAAGTACTAAAATTTGATCATAAATTGTAAAAAATGTAAAAATTTTGTTCATAAAATGTCAAAAATAGCTAAATCTAGCTTTGAAACATTAAAATGTTGTTATAAAACAGCAAAATCCCGCTATAAACTGTTGAAAACTGCAAAATTCTTTTATTAAATGTCAAAAATAACAACAATTGGCCATAAAATATCAACTTATTGTTGAAAAGAACTTAAATCCGGCCTTGAAACATGAAAATATTTTCAGAAAACACCAAAATCCGTGCATAAACGCTTGAAAAATCAAAATCCGGCCATAAAGTATGAGAATATTGTCAGAAAACTAATCATTAACTGTTAAAAATGCAAAATTCTATTCATAAAAAATCAAAAATAGGTAAATCCAGTCATGAAACATTAAAATATTGTCATAAACTTTTGAAAAGTTAAACGTTCTATTCATAGAGTGTTAAAACTAGCAAAATTCGGTCAAAATATTGTCAGAAAGTACAAAACTCACTATAAACTGTTGAAAAATGTAACATTCTGTATAGAAAAAGTCAAAAATGGCAAAATTCTGGCATAAAATTATCAAATATTTTTAAAAAGAACCAAATTCCGGCATTATTTGTTATCAAAGTAATAAAATTCATCTTCAGAGTTAAAAAATCTGGCTTTAAATTCTATAGTCTGGTTGAAATTAATGAAATCCGGTCTAAAACTAATGAAATCCGGCCAAAATGGTTATTATTTGTTTTCAAACTAACAGTCCGGCTTCAGTATACAGAAATCATGTTTTGAATGCTACAATCTGACTGAAACTAATGAAATCCAGCTTCAAACTAAAGAAATCCGGCCTAATTGTTTATTATTTGTCTTCAAACTATCAAAAACTTGATTTAATCTACATAAATCTTGCTTTAAATTCTATAATCTGATTGAAACTTATGAATTCTAGCTTCAAAATAAAGAAATCCGGCCGAAAAGTTCTTTTTTTTTTTCATTTAATTGACAAAATCCGGCCAAACTGTTTATTTTTTGTTCTCAAACTAACAAAATCCGGCCTGAAGCTAATGAAATCTGGTCTAAAATTCAAGAAATCCGGCCGAAAAATCTTATTGAAATTGAGAAAATCCGGCCTAAATGATTTGGTGCTACAAACCTCATCAGTGTGCCTTGTATTTATATAAATCTTAGTTTAATTACTGAAATCTAATTGAAACATACAAAATATGGCTTAAAACTTGAAGAACCCGGCCGAAAAGTCCATAAGTTGGTTTTAAATTGTTAAAAATTGTACAAGAATCTTACTTAACTTACAAAAATTAACAAAATTAAGCTCAAAACTAATTAAATCTGCCTTGAAACTAAGGAAATCCGGCCAGAAAGTCGATATATCTTATTTAATTTGACAAAATCTTCACAAAATGTTGAATATTTGTTCTCAAACTAATAAAATCCGGCTAGAAACTAACAAAATGCAGCTTTACAGTACGTAAATCTTGTTTTAAATACAATAATTTGACTGAAATTGTTGAAATTTGTCTGAAAACTCTGTATATCATATTACAAATTGAAAAAAATGATAATTATTTGTTTTCAAATTAAGAAAATCCAGCTTTAGAATGCATAAATATTGCTTTAAATGTTGCAATCTGATTGAAATGATTGAAATCAGGACTGCAATTTATGGAATTCGACCAGAAAGTTCATGTATCTTATTTAAATTGACAAAATCTGGCCTAAATGTTTATTTGTTGTTAAACTAACATAATGCGGCTTAGAGTACATAAATGTTGAATTAAATATTATTATTCATCTGAAACTAATGAAATATGGTCTGAAACTAAAGAAATCCGGCCAAGAAGTTTATGTGTTTTAGTTAATTTGATAAAATCTAACCTAAATGTTTATTATTTGTTGTCCAACTATCAAAATTTGGTTTCAATGTACATAAATCATGCTCTAAATGTTATAACCTGACTGAAACTAATGAAATCCGGTCAGGAAGTTTATGTATCATATTTAATTTGACAAAATCCGGCTAAAATGTTCTCAAAATAACAAAATCCAGCTTCAGGTTGCATAAATTTGGCTTTAAACGATAAAATCTAACTAAAACTAATGAAATCTAGCTTGCAACTTAAGAAATCCGGCCAGAAAGTTTATAAATCTTATTTAAATTAACAAAATTCGACAAAAATATTTATTTTTAGTTCTCAATCTAGCAAAATTCGGCTTTAGTATAAATAAATTTTGCTTTAAATATAATAATCTGCTTGAAATTCGACTTAAAACTTAAGAAATCCGGCCAGAAATTTAAAAAATTCGGCCGAAAACTTCATGTATCTTATTTAAATTGACAAAATCAGTCCTAAATATTTAATATTTGTTCTTAAACTAACAAAATCCAGCTTCAGAGTACAAAATCTTGCTTTTAATACTGTAATCTAACAGAAAGTAATAAAATTCGGCTTTAACCTACAAAAATCCGGCCGAAATGATTACTTATCTTTTTAAAATTCCAAAATCCGGCCTAAATGTTTAATATTTGTTTTCAAACTAACAAAATCCGGCTTCAGAAAGCATAAATCTAGCTTTAAATTTTATTATCTTACTGACATTAATGAAATCTGGCCCAAAACTTAAGAAATCCGTGCAAAAAGATAATATATTTTATTAAAATTTACAAAATGTGGCCCAAATGATAATTATTTGTTTTCAAATTAACATAGTCTTCCTTCAGAATGCATAAATCTTGTTTTAAATTCCCCAATATAACTTAAACTAATAAAATCCGGCCTGAAACTAAAGAAATCCGGCCGGAGTGGTTTATATATCTTATTTAAACAAACAAAATGCGGTCAAAATGTTGATTATTTGTTTTTAAACTAACAAAATTAGGCGTCAGAGTACAAAAACCTTACTCTCTATGCAATAACCTAACAAACTAATGAAATTCGGCTTTAAACTACAGAAATCCGGCCAAAATGATTAGGTATATTTTTAAAATTGACAAAATCCGGCGTAATAAATGTTTATTATTTGTTCTTAAATGATCAAAATTCGGCTCAGAATTCAAAATTTTGCTTTAAATATTATAATTTGATTGAAAATATTGAAATCCGGCCTGAAATTTAAAAAAATCCGACTGTAAAGTACATATATCTTATTTTAATTGACAAAATCCGGCCAAAATGATAAAAATGTTTTCAAAAGAACAAAATCCGGTTTCAGAATGCATAATTATTGCTTTAAATACTATCATCTGTCTGAAACTAATAAAATCCGGCCTAAAATTTAAGAAATCCAGCCGAAAAGTCCATAAATCTTATTTAAATTGACCAAAATGTTTGTTATTTGTTACAAACCAACAAAATTTAGTTTAGTTTTAAAGAAATGCGCCCAAAAATCTTATTAATTTGTAAAAAAATTGCAAAAATGTTCATAATTAAACTTAAAATAATAAATTTTGGATTGATACTAAAGAAATTAACCCAAAACAACAAAATCCGATCAGAAAATCAATTTTCAATTTGATAACATATTTTTTCTTTACAGATAATGTGTCGATTCGCACCAAGCCGAAACGACTTCTTCTACATGCTAGCATTAGACAGACGTGATAAAAACTTATTTGTCCTACGAGACATGGAAATGTTCACAGGAAACTTAAGCAAATGCGTTACTCATTTACTAAACTTCTATACAGAGCACAATTTGGAGCAACACGCTAGGATTTAATTAGATTAAAACAACGTTACTTAACTTATTTATTATTATATTTGTCTTCTTTAATACGACTTCTTAATTTCATAATTCGGAAATAAATAGTCTGCTGTTTGGAAGTAAATTTTAAAGCACAATAACCAGAAATTAATTGTATCGTTAATAATACAAACATGATGCTTTGAACGAGTTTATCCAGTACACGCAATTGGAAGTAAGGGTTTGCTAAAAGAAATGTTTGTAGGGGGAATTGTAGTAGAATGGATAGCATCCAGAATCCAGCTAATTCGGGTATCTGAAAATTAATTAATAGTTAGTTGGAATTATATTATATTATATTATTACCTTATCTCGAAGATTTCCTTCATAACCTAAATAAAGGCGCAAAATTTCAACGAAATATACTGAAATTAATATTGTTACCATTACAAATTTAGTGAATTCTCCGTAGTCATTAAACTGAAATATTTAATTAATTGGTACGAATTAAATTAAATACATATCACTACCTTATCGTATATTAATATTCCTATAATGATGGACCAAATCGGGAATAAAATAACATTGAAGTATAAAGCCATTTGTAATGGCAAATTTGACATGACTTCATTTTCTGGGGATAAAATTGTTATTAATTGTAAATACTATTGTATACTATCTTACCAATTATATGTGTCTTATTAGTCAAACCTGGGAATACTTTTTCTGTTACTGAAGTAACAGTTCCTTTCCAATCCATTTTTTGTTTGTTATGTATTGATTAGGGCAACAGTTGGCTTGTTTTTTTTCATTTGTTTGTATTGAGCGGTGACCTAGGTAACATGGTGTTCAATAAGTTGCCTGCTTTGGTTATCTGGAAAGATAAGATTAGATTTAGTTGGTTAGTGACTGTTTAGTTTATATTATAAATGGAAATTAATACGGTTAATGAGTAAGTATTGTTTAATTAATTATTTGGAATCGATTAGTTTACTTTTAATTATAATTTTGTTAATTGAGATGGTAAAAATTGATTAAGGTGTGGTCAAAAATATTGTGCAATAATTTAATATGCAATTTTGCCAAAACAATTCTTAAGCTATTTTTTGTGTTGTAGACTGTTCTTCAAGTATAATAAAGCATTCCTAGGGTTACGAATTGTCTTTCCTTAATTAGCAATTGATTTACTATTTTCAAAATAGTGGCCTCAACATTAATCACAAAAATATTCTAATTTTTTAAAATTTTATTTCGAGTTTAGTTCATTGTTTGGTACCTATTTTTAATTATTATTTTGAAAATTGTACTTCACTTTCAAATTTCAGTGCATTGGAGTTCCTACGCAAATACAAAGACAACATAATCCCAACATTAAATGAACAAATAATAATAAGAATCGATCCAACACAATGGGCAGACGTACAAACAATAGAAAACAATATACAGGATTGGATTTATACAATTTTTAGTGACCACATCGATTCAGCTGACAATTTACAAAATTCGACACTTCACATTTCATTGGAATGGTAATCAAAACAATTCTTATTATAGTGATACTAACATTACAACATTTTAGTTATATTTTAAACCAATTACATGACAAAATGATGCCCATCATCTATGAACAATTTAAAGAAGAAGATTATACCATATTCCATCGATGCAATAAGCTGCAAATAAAGAATATAACTCCGGAACAATTGGGAGCTTCTAAGAGTTATAATATACAATTAGCAGCATCTGTGAGTATAAATTAATTAAAAATTCACCATTATTCAGTCTTAAAATTATTAAATTTAGCTAAAATGTACAAATTCCGGCCGTTAAATTTAAAAATTCTATTGTCTTATTACAATTTGGTTCAAAAACTATTAAATTATTGTTGAATCATAATTATTTGTTTTCCAAATTACAAAATCCGTCCTAAAGTACCATTATTCAGTCTTAAAACACTAAAATATGATCAAAAAATACAAAATCCGGCCATTAAATTAAAAAAATTTATTGAATTGTTAATATTTAGTCTAAAAACTATTAAATTATGATTAAAATATACTTATTTGTTTTGCAAATTACAAAATCCGGCTTTTAAAATTTGAAAATCCGGCCTAAATTAACATTATTCAGTCTTAAAACTACCAAATCTTGTTTAAAACAATAAGATTAAGATTCAAAAATACATAATCCGGCCATTAAATTGAAATATTTTGTAGAATTATTTATATTTAGTCAAAAAACTACGAAATTATGATTGAAATATAAATATTTGTTGTTTAAATTACAAAATCCGGTCTTTAAATTTGGAAATCCGGTTTAGAATATCATTAAAACTATCAAATCTAGCTTAAAATGCTTAGATCTTAATACAAAAATACAAAATCCGGCCGTTAAAAATGTATTATTTAATTATTTTATTTCTAGATTGTGGAATTGGCCAGTCTTGACACACACAAAACAGTTTTGGGTAAACTAAACTGTCTGACAGCCTGCTATGACTTTATCTATGCTGAACTTAAATTAGCAATGGTAGAAATCATAGCTGAATCTGGCAGTGAGCTTGATATACCGGTAATAAATATCTCTGAAGTCATTCCATTATTAGAATACGTAATAATAAAATCCAAATTGATGCACTTCTATAGCAATTTATATTTTATTGAAAACTTTACTGGGATACTAACTAAAGATATTAATATCAGGTAAGAATCACACACCAAATTGACAATTATAAGTTTAATTATTTCTTTTCAGAGGTGTTCTTCAGTATTTTCAAACTGCCATACAACACATTATTGATATTTCTGAAAATTTACCAGAATGCGATAACCCATACAGTGGTTTGGATATATACAAGTTTAGTACTTTGATGTTGGAATTGAATACGAAACCGAATGATGAGTCATTGTGCAGAAATGCTATGAAGAATGTGACCACTCTTATATCGCAATCGCATGATGATATTCATAAGTAATTAGCTCAATACTGTTTATGATTTTTAATCTCATTAAATAATTTATTAAATGGAATTTTTTATTTAAAATTTTGAATGAATAAAGAAATTTATTTAATTAATGAATGATTTAATATCATTCCTAATTATGTTTAATTTTGAAATGAATAAATTGTCATAAATGATACATTTTTGATTGTTTTATTATTATTTGTATTCAAATTTAAACTTAATTATTGTTTGTTAAATAAATCTAATAACTACTTCATGCAACTACTTATTACAATCTAAAGTACTTTAATATATAAATGATTAATCAAACCCTTAATATTTTCTAATGGATAAATTTCCAATTCCGAAATCAAACTCACATTACACTAATGATTATCACTTGTGTTAAATAATATATTAAATTCACTTCCTTTCTTCTTGCACTTCTTAATTTAATTGATTTATTTTAATCACACCCGACGTGCACTGTAAGCCGGCTCCCTACGGACTGAGAGCGAGTCGGCTATAGCGCCGCATCGACTTAATACGCTCCCTCCCCACCTCCTTTACCCATACTTCTTACATATTTGCGACGTACATTTCATTCCTTCGTTTCATGCAGATAACGATTGATTTTATTTAGATAAATGCAAAGTGCCTTTTTCTTATCGCATGGAATGAAACAAATAGTTTTTTGTTGCTATAAGAAATTTTAACATAAAATCCTTCTAGAATGATATTTATTTTATGAATGTTTAGTATTTAATCAAATTATAATAAGTTTTCTATATGACAAATCAATTTATTCCATTACTTTAACTTATTAATGAAAACGCATAATTAATATTCACCGATTCAATTCCTTCTCCCAAAAACTCATTATGTATTGTCTATGATTCATTACTAATGCTGGAGCCTTGTTAGTATCCTACAAAGCACAATTTAAATGAATCGCACTCTCGGCCAGCTTGCCATGATAAATTATGCATTCTGTGGCTTGCTATTTAGGATTTTAGCCTATTAATTTAATTAAACAAACGACAAAATTATTCAGCAAGCAAGAATGTAATTAGTTATTTGATAATAACTAACTATGATGCTAGTATTATTAAATCTTTATTTATAATAACTGGCTGTTTTAAGTTATATAACAATATACTCACATGTGTAATATAAGTAGCATAATATCCAACTTGCGTAAAATCAAAAATGTTGAGTCTTTTTTTTTTTTTTTTTTTTTTTTTTAATTCTGATATGCGCATTTAAAACACATATTATTTTGTACAACGCGACTTTTTTTTTTTACGGTCCTAACAAGTGAAATTTAGAAAAGTTGTTTTTTTTGCATGCCAAGCCACAAATCCAGTAAGTTGTAGGCCAAAGCGAAAGTCTGTAGGTCAAAGGGTTTTCCTTCGGCGATCGACGAAAGTTTCGGTATTATCGCCAATACGTACATAAGCTCACGTCGCCGCACTAAAATTCGCAAACGTGGACCAATGTTGGTAATTTTTTGGTTACTGGGGTAGTTTGGACCCCTGATTACGATTCCGGAATCGCCGTTTCGATATTCTCAATCGTTCACCTTCTAATTCATAGCGGTTTTTCGGTGTATTTTTATTACAAAAACGTGTGAAACAAATATAGTTTTAAGCGGCCGAGGAGGACGCAGTTGCTCCTGTGGCAAGCCAACAGACTCCGGCAGATGCTCTTGCAAACCGGAAGTGCGTAGGTCAAAGGGTTTTCTTTCGGCGATCGATTGTATCGCTTATTACGTACGCATGTTCGTGTTTGTCAGAGTAAAATCCACAAATGTGGATGAAAGTTTGTAATTTTTTGCTTTCTGGGGTAATTTGGAGCCCTGATTACGATTTCGATATCGCCGTTTCGATATTCTCATCATTTCCCCCTCATATCGAATAATGGCTATTTTCGGTCAATTTGAAAGTTTTAAACGCGTGAAACTAACATACTTTTAGCCGGCGGATGGGGACGCAAATTTTTTTGTGGCAAGCCACAGACCCCATTAGGATGTCGAGCAAAGCGGAAGACCGTGCTTCAAGGGGTTCTCCTTCGGCGATCGAAAGAGTCAAAACATACCAAAGGGGGGGGTCTTTCTCCTTTTTGGACATGGATTTTTTCAATTTTAAGAGAAAAAGGTCGGTTTTTTTGCATTTCCTGACGTAAAATGAACCCCTGATTACGATTTTGGGGGTCCGACACCGATATTCCTAGCACCCTGGCGGCAATTTTAAAATAACCGCAAAAAACACGTTTTTTTTGCGTTTTGAAAGGCAAAAAGGGCACTAAACGGTGAAGGGCAGGGACGCAATTATCCCTGAGGGTAGTCAACAGACCTATCTGACTTCCCGTCAAACCGGACGTCCGTAGGTCAAAGGGTTTTCCTTCGGCGACCGACGAAAGTTTCGGTTTTAACCTAACCTAACCTAACCTAAGCTCACGTCGCCACACTAAAGCTCGCAAACGTGGACCAATGTTGGTAATTTTTTGGTTACTGGGGTAATTTGGACCCCTGATCACGATTCCGGAATCGCCGTTTCGATATTCTCAATCGTTCACCTTCTAATTCATAGCGGTTTTTCGGTGTATTTTTATTACAAAAACGTGTGAAACAAATATAGTTTTAAGCGGCCGAGGAGGACGCAGTTGCTCCTGTGGCAAGCCAACAGACTCCGGCAGATGCTCTTGCAAACCGGAAGTGCGTAGGTCAAAGGGTTTTCTTTCGGCGATCGATTGTATCGCTTATTACGTACGCATGTTCGTGTTTGTCAGAGTAAAATCCACAAATGTGGATGAAAGTTTGTAATTTTTTGCTTTCTGGGGTAATTTGGAGCCCTGATTACGATTTCGATATCGCCGTTTCGATATTCTCATCATTTCCCCCTCATATCGAATAATGGCTATTTTCGGTCAATTTGAAAGTTTTAAACGCGTGAAACTAACATACTTTTAGCCGGCGGATGGGGACGCAAATTTTTTTGTGGCAAGCCACAGACCCCATTAGGATGTCGAGCAAAGCGGAAGACCGTGCTTCAAGGGGTTCTCCTTCGGCGATCGAAAGAGTCAAAACATACCAAAGGGGGGGGTCTTTCTCCTTTTTGGACATGGATTTTTTCAATTTTAAGAGAAAAAGGTCGGTTTTTTTGCATTTCCTGACGTAAAATGAACCCCTGATTACGATTTTGGGGGTCCGACACCGATATTCCTAGCACCCTGGCGGCAATTTTAAAATAACCGCAAAAAACACGTTTTTTTTGCGTTTTGAAAGGCAAAAAGGGCACTAAACGGTGAAGGGCAGGGACGCAATTATCCCTGAGGGTAGTCAACAGACCTATCTGACTTCCCGTCAAACCGGACGTCCGTAGGTCAAAGGGTTTTCCTTCGGCGACCGACGAAAGTTTCGGTTTTAACCTAACCTAACCTAACCTAAGCTCACGTCGCCACACTAAAGCTCGCAAACGTGGACCAATGTTGGTAATTTTTTGGTTACTGGGGTAATTTGGACCCCTGATCACGATTCCGGAATCGCCGTTTCGATATTCTCAATCGTTCACCTTCTAATTCATAGCGGTTTTTCGGTGTATTTTTATTACAAAAACGTGTGAAACAAATATAGTTTTAAGCGGCCGAGGAGGACGCAGTTGCTCCTGTGGCAAGCCAACAGACTCCGGCAGATGCTCTTGCAAACCGGAAGTGCGTAGGTCAAAGGGTTTTCTTTCGGCGATCGATTGTATCGCTTATTACGTACGCATGTTCGTGTTTGTCAGAGTAAAATCCACAAATGTGGATGAAAGTTTGTAATTTTTTGCTTTCTGGGGTAATTTGGAGCCCTGATTACGATTTCGATATCGCCGTTTCGATATTCTCATCATTTCCCCCTCATATCGAATAATGGCTATTTTCGGTCAATTTGAAAGTTTTAAACGCGTGAAACTAACATACTTTTAGCCGGCGGATGGGGACGCAAATTTTTTTGTGGCAAGCCACAGACCCCATTAGGATGTCGAGCAAAGCGGAAGACCGTGCTTCAAGGGGTTCTCCTTCGGCGATCGAAAGAGTCAAAACATACCAAAGGGGGGGGTCTTTCTCCTTTTTGGACATGGATTTTTTCAATTTTAAGAGAAAAAGGTCGGTTTTTTTGCATTTCCTGACGTAAAATGAACCCCTGATTACGATTTTGGGGGTCCGACACCGATATTCCTAGCACCCTGGCGGCAATTTTAAAATAACCGCAAAAAACACGTTTTTTTTGCGTTTTGAAAGGCAAAAAGGGCACTAAACGGTGAAGGGCAGGGACGCAATTATCCCTGAGGGTAGTCAACAGACCTATCTGACTTCCCGTCAAACCGGACGTCCGTAGGTCAAAGGGTTTTCCTTCGGCGACCGACGAAAGTTTCGGTTTTAACCTAACCTAACCTAACCTAAGCTCACGTCGCCACACTAAAGCTCGCAAACGTGGACCAATGTTGGTAATTTTTTGGTTACTGGGGTAATTTGGACCCCTGATCACGATTCCGGAATCGCCGTTTCGATATTCTCAATCGTTCACCTTCTAATTCATAGCGGTTTTTCGGTGTATTTTTATTACAAAAACGTGTGAAACAAATATAGTTTTAAGCGGCCGAGGAGGACGCAGTTGCTCCTGTGGCAAGCCAACAGACTCCGGCAGATGCTCTTGCAAACCGGAAGTGCGTAGGTCAAAGGGTTTTCTTTCGGCGATCGATTGTATCGCTTATTACGTACGCATGTTCGTGTTTGTCAGAGTAAAATCCACAAATGTGGATGAAAGTTTGTAATTTTTTGCTTTCTGGGGTAATTTGGAGCCCTGATTACGATTTCGATATCGCCGTTTCGATATTCTCATCATTTCCCCCTCATATCGAATAATGGCTATTTTCGGTCAATTTGAAAGTTTTAAACGCGTGAAACTAACATACTTTTAGCCGGCGGATGGGGACGCAAATTTTTTTGTGGCAAGCCACAGACCCCATTAGGATGTCGAGCAAAGCGGAAGACCGTGCTTCAAGGGGTTCTCCTTCGGCGATCGAAAGAGTCAAAACATACCAAAGGGGGGGGTCTTTCTCCTTTTTGGACATGGATTTTTTCAATTTTAAGAGAAAAAGGTCGGTTTTTTTGCATTTCCTGACGTAAAATGAACCCCTGATTACGATTTTGGGGGTCCGACACCGATATTCCTAGCACCCTGGCGGCAATTTTAAAATAACCGCAAAAAACACGTTTTTTTTGCGTTTTGAAAGGCAAAAAGGGCACTAAACGGTGAAGGGCAGGGACGCAATTATCCCTGAGGGTAGTCAACAGACCTATCTGACTTCCCGTCAAACCGGACGTCCGTAGGTCAAAGGGTTTTCCTTCGGCGACCGACGAAAGTTTCGGTTTTAACCTAACCTAACCTAACCTAAGCTCACGTCGCCACACTAAAGCTCGCAAACGTGGACCAATGTTGGTAATTTTTTGGTTACTGGGGTAATTTGGACCCCTGATCACGATTCCGGAATCGCCGTTTCGATATTCTCAATCGTTCACCTTCTAATTCATAGCGGTTTTTCGGTGTATTTTTATTACAAAAACGTGTGAAACAAATATAGTTTTAAGCGGCCGAGGAGGACGCAGTTGCTCCTGTGGCAAGCCAACAGACTCCGGCAGATGCTCTTGCAAACCGGAAGTGCGTAGGTCAAAGGGTTTTCTTTCGGCGATCGATTGTATCGCTTATTACGTACGCATGTTCGTGTTTGTCAGAGTAAAATCCACAAATGTGGATGAAAGTTTGTAATTTTTTGCTTTCTGGGGTAATTTGGAGCCCTGATTACGATTTCGATATCGCCGTTTCGATATTCTCATCATTTCCCCCTCATATCGAATAATGGCTATTTTCGGTCAATTTGAAAGTTTTAAACGCGTGAAACTAACATACTTTTAGCCGGCGGATGGGGACGCAAATTTTTTTGTGGCAAGCCACAGACCCCATTAGGATGTCGAGCAAAGCGGAAGACCGTGCTTCAAGGGGTTCTCCTTCGGCGATCGAAAGAGTCAAAACATACCAAAGGGGGGGGTCTTTCTCCTTTTTGGACATGGATTTTTTCAATTTTAAGAGAAAAAGGTCGGTTTTTTTGCATTTCCTGACGTAAAATGAACCCCTGATTACGATTTTGGGGGTCCGACACCGATATTCCTAGCACCCTGGCGGCAATTTTAAAATAACCGCAAAAAACACGTTTTTTTTGCGTTTTGAAAGGCAAAAAGGGCACTAAACGGTGAAGGGCAGGGACGCAATTATCCCTGAGGGTAGTCAACAGACCTATCTGACTTCCCGTCAAACCGGACGTCCGTAGGTCAAAGGGTTTTCCTTCGGCGACCGACGAAAGTTTCGGTTTTAACCTAACCTAACCTAACCTAAGCTCACGTCGCCACACTAAAGCTCGCAAACGTGGACCAATGTTGGTAATTTTTTGGTTACTGGGGTAATTTGGACCCCTGATCACGATTCCGGAATCGCCGTTTCGATATTCTCAATCGTTCACCTTCTAATTCATAGCGGTTTTTCGGTGTATTTTTATTACAAAAACGTGTGAAACAAATATAGTTTTAAGCGGCCGAGGAGGACGCAGTTGCTCCTGTGGCAAGCCAACAGACTCCGGCAGATGCTCTTGCAAACCGGAAGTGCGTAGGTCAAAGGGTTTTCTTTCGGCGATCGATTGTATCGCTTATTACGTACGCATGTTCGTGTTTGTCAGAGTAAAATCCACAAAATGTGGATGAAAGTTTGTAATTTTTTGCTTTCTGGGGTAATTTGGAGCCCTGATTACGATTTCGATATCGCCGTTTCGATATTCTCATCATTTCCCCCTCATATCGAATAATGGCTATTTTCGGTCAATTTGAAAGTTTTAAACGCGTGAAACTAACATACTTTTAGCCGGCGGATGGGGACGCAAATTTTTTTGTGGCAAGCCACAGACCCCATTAGGATGTCGAGCAAAGCGGAAGACCGTGCTTCAAGGGGTTCTCCTTCGGCGATCGAAAGAGTCAAAACATACCAAAGGGGGGGGTCTTTCTCCTTTTTGGACATGGATTTTTTCAATTTTAAGAGAAAAAGGTCGGTTTTTTTGCATTTCCTGACGTAAAATGAACCCCTGATTACGATTTTGGGGGTCCGACACCGATATTCCTAGCACCCTGGCGGCAATTTTAAAATAACCGCAAAAAACACGTTTTTTTTGCGTTTTGAAAGGCAAAAAGGGCACTAAACGGTGAAGGGCAGGGACGCAATTATCCCTGAGGGTAGTCAACAGACCTATCTGACTTCCCGTCAAACCGGACGTCCGTAGGTCAAAGGGTTTTCCTTCGGCGACCGACGAAAGTTTCGGTTTTAACCTAACCTAACCTAACCTAAGCTCACGTCGCCACACTAAAGCTCGCAAACGTGGACCAATGTTGGTAATTTTTTGGTTACTGGGGTAATTTGGACCCCGATCACGATTCCGGAATCGCCGTTTCGATATTCTCAATCGTTCACCTTCTAATTCATAGCGGTTTTTCGGTGTATTTTTATTACAAAAACGTGTGAAACAAATATAGTTTTAAGCGGCCGAGGAGGACGCAGTTGCTCCTGTGGCAAGCCAACAGACTCCGGCAGATGCTCTTGCAAACCGGAAGTGCGTAGGTCAAAGGGTTTTCTTTCGGCGATCGATTGTATCGCTTATTACGTACGCATGTTCGTGTTTGTCAGAGTAAAATCCACAAATGTGGATGAAAGTTTGTAATTTTTTGCTTTCTGGGGTAATTTGGAGCCCTGATTACGATTTCGATATCGCCGTTTCGATATTCTCATCATTTCCCCCTCATATCGAATAATGGCTATTTTCGGTCAATTTGAAAGTTTTAAACGCGTGAAACTAACATACTTTTAGCCGGCGGATGGGGACGCAAATTTTTTTGTGGCAAGCCACAGACCCCATTAGGATGTCGAGCAAAGCGGAAGACCGTGCTTCAAGGGGTTCTCCTTCGGCGATCGAAAGAGTCAAAACATACCAAAGGGGGGGGTCTTTCTCCTTTTTGGACATGGATTTTTTCAATTTTAAGAGAAAAAGGTCGGTTTTTTTGCATTTCCTGACGTAAAATGAACCCCTGATTACGATTTTGGGGGTCCGACACCGATATTCCTAGCACCCTGGCGGCAATTTTAAAATAACCGCAAAAAACACGTTTTTTTTGCGTTTTGAAAGGCAAAAAGGGCACTAAACGGTGAAGGGCAGGGACGCAATTATCCCTGAGGGTAGTCAACAGACCTATCTGACTTCCCGTCAAACCGGACGTCCGTAGGTCAAAGGGTTTTCCTTCGGCGACCGACGAAAGTTTCGGTTTTAACCTAACCTAACCTAACCTAAGCTCACGTCGCCACACTAAAGCTCGCAAACGTGGACCAATGTTGGTAATTTTTTGGTTACTGGGGTAATTTGGACCCCTGATCACGATTCCGGAATCGCCGTTTCGATATTCTCAATCGTTCACCTTCTAATTCATAGCGGTTTTTCGGTGTATTTTTATTACAAAAACGTGTGAAACAAATATAGTTTTAAGCGGCCGAGGAGGACGCAGTTGCTCCTGTGGCAAGCCAACAGACTCCGGCAGATGCTCTTGCAAACCGGAAGTGCGTAGGTCAAAGGGTTTTCTTTCGGCGATCGATTGTATCGCTTATTACGTACGCATGTTCGTGTTTGTCAGAGTAAAATCCACAAATGTGGATGAAAGTTTGTAATTTTTTGCTTTCTGGGGTAATTTGGAGCCCTGATTACGATTTCGATATCGCCGTTTCGATATTCTCATCATTTCCCCCTCATATCGAATAATGGCTATTTTCGGTCAATTTGAAAGTTTTAAACGCGTGAAACTAACATACTTTTAGCCGGCGGATGGGGACGCAAATTTTTTTGTGGCAAGCCACAGACCCCATTAGGATGTCGAGCAAAGCGGAAGACCGTGCTTCAAGGGGTTCTCCTTCGGCGATCGAAAGAGTCAAAACATACCAAAGGGGGGGGTCTTTCTCCTTTTTGGACATGGATTTTTTCAATTTTAAGAGAAAAAGGTCGGTTTTTTTGCATTTCCTGACGTAAAATGAACCCCTGATTACGATTTTGGGGGTCCGACACCGATATTCCTAGCACCCTGGCGGCAATTTTAAAATAACCGCAAAAAACACGTTTTTTTTGCGTTTTGAAAGGCAAAAAGGGCACTAAACGGTGAAGGGCAGGGACGCAATTATCCCTGAGGGTAGTCAACAGACCTATCTGACTTCCCGTCAAACCGGACGTCCGTAGGTCAAAGGGTTTTCCTTCGGCGACCGACGAAAGTTTCGGTTTTAACCTAACCTAACCTAACCTAAGCTCACGTCGCCACACTAAAGCTCGCAAACGTGGACCAATGTTGGTAATTTTTTGGTTACTGGGGTAATTTGGACCCCTGATCACGATTCCGGAATCGCCGTTTCGATATTCTCAATCGTTCACCTTCTAATTCATAGCGGTTTTTCGGTGTATTTTTATTACAAAAACGTGTGAAACAAATATAGTTTTAAGCGGCCGAGGAGGACGCAGTTGCTCCTGTGGCAAGCCAACAGACTCCGGCAGATGCTCTTGCAAACCGGAAGTGCGTAGGTCAAAGGGTTTTCTTTCGGCGATCGATTGTATCGCTTATTACGTACGCATGTTCGTGTTTGTCAGAGTAAAATCCACAAATGTGGATGAAAGTTTGTAATTTTTTGCTTTCTGGGGTAATTTGGAGCCCTGATTACGATTTCGATATCGCCGTTTCGATATTCTCATCATTTCCCCCTCATATCGAATAATGGCTATTTTCGGTCAATTTGAAAGTTTTAAACGCGTGAAACTAACATACTTTTAGCCGGCGGATGGGGACGCAAATTTTTTTGTGGCAAGCCACAGACCCCATTAGGATGTCGAGCAAAGCGGAAGACCGTGCTTCAAGGGGTTCTCCTTCGGCGATCGAAAGAGTCAAAACATACCAAAGGGGGGGGTCTTTCTCCTTTTTGGACATGGATTTTTTCAATTTTAAGAGAAAAAGGTCGGTTTTTTTGCATTTCCTGACGTAAAATGAACCCCTGATTACGATTTTGGGGGTCCGACACCGATATTCCTAGCACCCTGGCGGCAATTTTAAAATAACCGCAAAAAACACGTTTTTTTTGCGTTTTGAAAGGCAAAAAGGGCACTAAACGGTGAAGGGCAGGGACGCAATTATCCCTGAGGGTAGTCAACAGACCTATCTGACTTCCCGTCAAACCGGACGTCCGTAGGTCAAAGGGTTTTCCTTCGGCGACCGACGAAAGTTTCGGTTTTAACCTAACCTAACCTAACCTAAGCTCACGTCGCCACACTAAAGCTCGCAAACGTGGACCAATGTTGGTAATTTTTTGGTTACTGGGGTAATTTGGACCCCTGATCACGATTCCGGAATCGCCGTTTCGATATTCTCAATCGTTCACCTTCTAATTCATAGCGGTTTTTCGGTGTATTTTTATTACAAAAACGTGTGAAACAAATATAGTTTTAAGCGGCCGAGGAGGACGCAGTTGCTCCTGTGGCAAGCCAACAGACTCCGGCAGATGCTCTTGCAAACCGGAAGTGCGTAGGTCAAAGGGTTTTCTTTCGGCGATCGATTGTATCGCTTATTACGTACGCATGTTCGTGTTTGTCAGAGTAAAATCCACAAATGTGGATGAAAGTTTGTAATTTTTTGCTTTCTGGGGTAATTTGGAGCCCTGATTACGATTTCGATATCGCCGTTTCGATATTCTCATCATTTCCCCCTCATATCGAATAATGGCTATTTTCGGTCAATTTGAAAGTTTTAAACGCGTGAAACTAACATACTTTTAGCCGGCGGATGGGGACGCAAATTTTTTTGTGGCAAGCCACAGACCCCATTAGGATGTCGAGCAAAGCGGAAGACCGTGCTTCAAGGGGTTCTCCTTCGGCGATCGAAAGAGTCAAAACATACCAAAGGGGGGGGTCTTTCTCCTTTTTGGACATGGATTTTTTCAATTTTAAGAGAAAAAGGTCGGTTTTTTTGCATTTCCTGACGTAAAATGAACCCCTGATTACGATTTTGGGGGTCCGACACCGATATTCCTAGCACCCTGGCGGCAATTTTAAAATAACCGCAAAAAACACGTTTTTTTTGCGTTTTGAAAGGCAAAAAGGGCACTAAACGGTGAAGGGCAGGGACGCAATTATCCCTGAGGGTAGTCAACAGACCTATCTGACTTCCCGTCAAACCGGACGTCCGTAGGTCAAAGGGTTTTCCTTCGGCGACCGACGAAAGTTTCGGTTTTAACCTAACCTAACCTAACCTAAGCTCACGTCGCCACACTAAAGCTCGCAAACGTGGACCAATGTTGGTAATTTTTTGGTTACTGGGGTAATTTGGACCCCTGATCACGATTCCGGAATCGCCGTTTCGATATTCTCAATCGTTCACCTTCTAATTCATAGCGGTTTTTCGGTGTATTTTTATTACAAAAACGTGTGAAACAAATATAGTTTTAAGCGGCCGAGGAGGACGCAGTTGCTCCTGTGGCAAGCCAACAGACTCCGGCAGATGCTCTTGCAAACCGGAAGTGCGTAGGTCAAAGGGTTTTCTTTCGGCGATCGATTGTATCGCTTATTACGTACGCATGTTCGTGTTTGTCAGAGTAAAATCCACAAATGTGGATGAAAGTTTGTAATTTTTTGCTTTCTGGGGTAATTTGGAGCCCTGATTACGATTTCGATATCGCCGTTTCGATATTCTCATCATTTCCCCCTCATATCGAATAATGGCTATTTTCGGTCAATTTGAAAGTTTTAAACGCGTGAAACTAACATACTTTTAGCCGGCGGATGGGGACGCAAATTTTTTTGTGGCAAGCCACAGACCCCATTAGGATGTCGAGCAAAGCGGAAGACCGTGCTTCAAGGGGTTCTCCTTCGGCGATCGAAAGAGTCAAAACATACCAAAGGGGGGGGTCTTTCTCCTTTTTGGACATGGATTTTTTCAATTTTAAGAGAAAAAGGTCGGTTTTTTTGCATTTCCTGACGTAAAATGAACCCCTGATTACGATTTTGGGGGTCCGACACCGATATTCCTAGCACCCTGGCGGCAATTTTAAAATAACCGCAAAAAACACGTTTTTTTTGCGTTTTGAAAGGCAAAAAGGGCACTAAACGGTGAAGGGCAGGGACGCAATTATCCCTGAGGGTAGTCAACAGACCTATCTGACTTCCCGTCAAACCGGACGTCCGTAGGTCAAAGGGTTTTCCTTCGGCGACCGACGAAAGTTTCGGTTTTAACCTAACCTAACCTAACCTAAGCTCACGTCGCCACACTAAAGCTCGCAAACGTGGACCAATGTTGGTAATTTTTTGGTTACTGGGGTAATTTGGACCCCTGATCACGATTCCGGAATCGCCGTTTCGATATTCTCAATCGTTCACCTTCTAATTCATAGCGGTTTTTCGGTGTATTTTTATTACAAAAACGTGTGAAACAAATATAGTTTTAAGCGGCCGAGGAGGACGCAGTTGCTCCTGTGGCAAGCCAACAGACTCCGGCAGATGCTCTTGCAAACCGGAAGTGCGTAGGTCAAAGGGTTTTCTTTCGGCGATCGATTGTATCGCTTATTACGTACGCATGTTCGTGTTTGTCAGAGTAAAATCCACAAATGTGGATGAAAGTTTGTAATTTTTTGCTTTCTGGGGTAATTTGGAGCCCTGATTACGATTTCGATATCGCCGTTTCGATATTCTCATCATTTCCCCCTCATATCGAATAATGGCTATTTTCGGTCAATTTGAAAGTTTTAAACGCGTGAAACTAACATACTTTTAGCCGGCGGATGGGGACGCAAATTTTTTTGTGGCAAGCCACAGACCCCATTAGGATGTCGAGCAAAGCGGAAGACCGTGCTTCAAGGGGTTCTCCTTCGGCGATCGAAAGAGTCAAAACATACCAAAGGGGGGGGTCTTTCTCCTTTTTGGACATGGATTTTTTCAATTTTAAGAGAAAAAGGTCGGTTTTTTTGCATTTCCTGACGTAAAATGAACCCCTGATTACGATTTTGGGGGTCCGACACCGATATTCCTAGCACCCTGGCGGCAATTTTAAAATAACCGCAAAAAACACGTTTTTTTTGCGTTTTGAAAGGCAAAAAGGGCACTAAACGGTGAAGGGCAGGGACGCAATTATCCCTGAGGGTAGTCAACAGACCTATCTGACTTCCCGTCAAACCGGACGTCCGTAGGTCAAAGGGTTTTCCTTCGGCGACCGACGAAAGTTTCGGTTTTAACCTAACCTAACCTAACCTAAGCTCACGTCGCCACACTAAAGCTCGCAAACGTGGACCAATGTTGGTAATTTTTTGGTTACTGGGGTAATTTGGACCCCTGATCACGATTCCGGAATCGCCGTTTCGATATTCTCAATCGTTCACCTTCTAATTCATAGCGGTTTTTCGGTGTATTTTTATTACAAAAACGTGTGAAACAAATATAGTTTTAAGCGGCCGAGGAGGACGCAGTTGCTCCTGTGGCAAGCCAACAGACTCCGGCAGATGCTCTTGCAAACCGGAAGTGCGTAGGTCAAAGGGTTTTCTTTCGGCGATCGATTGTATCGCTTATTACGTACGCATGTTCGTGTTTGTCAGAGTAAAATCCACAAATGTGGATGAAAGTTTGTAATTTTTTGCTTTCTGGGGTAATTTGGAGCCCTGATTACGATTTCGATATCGCCGTTTCGATATTCTCATCATTTCCCCCTCATATCGAATAATGGCTATTTTCGGTCAATTTGAAAGTTTTAAACGCGTGAAACTAACATACTTTTAGCCGGCGGATGGGGACGCAAATTTTTTTGTGGCAAGCCACAGACCCCATTAGGATGTCGAGCAAAGCGGAAGACCGTGCTTCAAGGGGTTCTCCTTCGGCGATCGAAAGAGTCAAAACATACCAAAGGGGGGGGTCTTTCTCCTTTTTGGACATGGATTTTTTCAATTTTAAGAGAAAAAGGTCGGTTTTTTTGCATTTCCTGACGTAAAATGAACCCCTGATTACGATTTTGGGGGTCCGACACCGATATTCCTAGCACCCTGGCGGCAATTTTAAAATAACCGCAAAAAACACGTTTTTTTTGCGTTTTGAAAGGCAAAAAGGGCACTAAACGGTGAAGGGCAGGGACGCAATTATCCCTGAGGGTAGTCAACAGACCTATCTGACTTCCCGTCAAACCGGACGTCCGTAGGTCAAAGGGTTTTCCTTCGGCGACCGACGAAAGTTTCGGTTTTAACCTAACCTAACCTAACCTAAGCTCACGTCGCCACACTAAAGCTCGCAAACGTGGACCAATGTTGGTAATTTTTTGGTTACTGGGGTAATTTGGACCCCTGATCACGATTCCGGAATCGCCGTTTCGATATTCTCAATCGTTCACCTTCTAATTCATAGCGGTTTTTCGGTGTATTTTTATTACAAAAACGTGTGAAACAAATATAGTTTTAAGCGGCCGAGGAGGACGCAGTTGCTCCTGTGGCAAGCCAACAGACTCCGGCAGATGCTCTTGCAAACCGGAAGTGCGTAGGTCAAAGGGTTTTCTTTCGGCGATCGATTGTATCGCTTATTACGTACGCATGTTCGTGTTTGTCAGAGTAAAATCCACAAATGTGGATGAAAGTTTGTAATTTTTTGCTTTCTGGGGTAATTTGGAGCCCTGATTACGATTTCGATATCGCCGTTTCGATATTCTCATCATTTCCCCCTCATATCGAATAATGGCTATTTTCGGTCAATTTGAAAGTTTTAAACGCGTGAAACTAACATACTTTTAGCCGGCGGATGGGGACGCAAATTTTTTTGTGGCAAGCCACAGACCCCATTAGGATGTCGAGCAAAGCGGAAGACCGTGCTTCAAGGGGTTCTCCTTCGGCGATCGAAAGAGTCAAAACATACCAAAGGGGGGGGTCTTTCTCCTTTTTGGACATGGATTTTTTCAATTTTAAGAGAAAAAGGTCGGTTTTTTTGCATTTCCTGACGTAAAATGAACCCCTGATTACGATTTTGGGGGTCCGACACCGATATTCCTAGCACCCTGGCGGCAATTTTAAAATAACCGCAAAAAACACGTTTTTTTTGCGTTTTGAAAGGCAAAAAGGGCACTAAACGGTGAAGGGCAGGGACGCAATTATCCCTGAGGGTAGTCAACAGACCTATCTGACTTCCCGTCAAACCGGACGTCCGTAGGTCAAAGGGTTTTCCTTCGGCGACCGACGAAAGTTTCGGTTTTAACCTAACCTAACCTAACCTAAGCTCACGTCGCCACACTAAAGCTCGCAAACGTGGACCAATGTTGGTAATTTTTTGGTTACTGGGGTAATTTGGACCCCTGATCACGATTCCGGAATCGCCGTTTCGATATTCTCAATCGTTCACCTTCTAATTCATAGCGGTTTTTCGGTGTATTTTTATTACAAAAACGTGTGAAACAAATATAGTTTTAAGCGGCCGAGGAGGACGCAGTTGCTCCTGTGGCAAGCCAACAGACTCCGGCAGATGCTCTTGCAAACCGGAAGTGCGTAGGTCAAAGGGTTTTCTTTCGGCGATCGATTGTATCGCTTATTACGTACGCATGTTCGTGTTTGTCAGAGTAAAATCCACAAATGTGGATGAAAGTTTGTAATTTTTTGCTTTCTGGGGTAATTTGGAGCCCTGATTACGATTTCGATATCGCCGTTTCGATATTCTCATCATTTCCCCCTCATATCGAATAATGGCTATTTTCGGTCAATTTGAAAGTTTTAAACGCGTGAAACTAACATACTTTTAGCCGGCGGATGGGGACGCAAATTTTTTTGTGGCAAGCCACAGACCCCATTAGGATGTCGAGCAAAGCGGAAGACCGTGCTTCAAGGGGTTCTCCTTCGGCGATCGAAAGAGTCAAAACATACCAAAGGGGGGGGTCTTTCTCCTTTTTGGACATGGATTTTTTCAATTTTAAGAGAAAAAGGTCGGTTTTTTTGCATTTCCTGACGTAAAATGAACCCCTGATTACGATTTTGGGGGTCCGACACCGATATTCCTAGCACCCTGGCGGCAATTTTAAAATAACCGCAAAAAACACGTTTTTTTTGCGTTTTGAAAGGCAAAAAGGGCACTAAACGGTGAAGGGCAGGGACGCAATTATCCCTGAGGGTAGTCAACAGACCTATCTGACTTCCCGTCAAACCGGACGTCCGTAGGTCAAAGGGTTTTCCTTCGGCGACCGACGAAAGTTTCGGTTTTAACCTAACCTAACCTAACCTAAGCTCACGTCGCCACACTAAAGCTCGCAAACGTGGACCAATGTTGGTAATTTTTTGGTTACTGGGGTAATTTGGACCCCTGATCACGATTCCGGAATCGCCGTTTCGATATTCTCAATCGTTCACCTTCTAATTCATAGCGGTTTTTCGGTGTATTTTTATTACAAAAACGTGTGAAACAAATATAGTTTTAAGCGGCCGAGGAGGACGCAGTTGCTCCTGTGGCAAGCCAACAGACTCCGGCAGATGCTCTTGCAAACCGGAAGTGCGTAGGTCAAAGGGTTTTCTTTCGGCGATCGATTGTATCGCTTATTACGTACGCATGTTCGTGTTTGTCAGAGTAAAATCCACAAATGTGGATGAAAGTTTGTAATTTTTTGCTTTCTGGGGTAATTTGGAGCCCTGATTACGATTTCGATATCGCCGTTTCGATATTCTCATCATTTCCCCCTCATATCGAATAATGGCTATTTTCGGTCAATTTGAAAGTTTTAAACGCGTGAAACTAACATACTTTTAGCCGGCGGATGGGGACGCAAATTTTTTTGTGGCAAGCCACAGACCCCATTAGGATGTCGAGCAAAGCGGAAGACCGTGCTTCAAGGGGTTCTCCTTCGGCGATCGAAAGAGTCAAAACATACCAAAGGGGGGGGTCTTTCTCCTTTTTGGACATGGATTTTTTCAATTTTAAGAGAAAAAGGTCGGTTTTTTTGCATTTCCTGACGTAAAATGAACCCCTGATTACGATTTTGGGGGTCCGACACCGATATTCCTAGCACCCTGGCGGCAATTTTAAAATAACCGCAAAAAACACGTTTTTTTTGCGTTTTGAAAGGCAAAAAGGGCACTAAACGGTGAAGGGCAGGGACGCAATTATCCCTGAGGGTAGTCAACAGACCTATCTGACTTCCCGTCAAACCGGACGTCCGTAGGTCAAAGGGTTTTCCTTCGGCGACCGACGAAAGTTTCGGTTTTAACCTAACCTAACCTAACCTAAGCTCACGTCGCCACACTAAAGCTCGCAAACGTGGACCAATGTTGGTAATTTTTTGGTTACTGGGGTAATTTGGACCCCTGATCACGATTCCGGAATCGCCGTTTCGATATTCTCAATCGTTCACCTTCTAATTCATAGCGGTTTTTCGGTGTATTTTTATTACAAAAACGTGTGAAACAAATATAGTTTTAAGCGGCCGAGGAGGACGCAGTTGCTCCTGTGGCAAGCCAACAGACTCCGGCAGATGCTCTTGCAAACCGGAAGTGCGTAGGTCAAAGGGTTTTCTTTCGGCGATCGATTGTATCGCTTATTACGTACGCATGTTCGTGTTTGTCAGAGTAAAATCCACAAATGTGGATGAAAGTTTGTAATTTTTTGCTTTCTGGGGTAATTTGGAGCCCTGATTACGATTTCGATATCGCCGTTTCGATATTCTCATCATTTCCCCCTCATATCGAATAATGGCTATTTTCGGTCAATTTGAAAGTTTTAAACGCGTGAAACTAACATACTTTTAGCCGGCGGATGGGGACGCAAATTTTTTTGTGGCAAGCCACAGACCCCATTAGGATGTCGAGCAAAGCGGAAGACCGTGCTTCAAGGGGTTCTCCTTCGGCGATCGAAAGAGTCAAAACATACCAAAGGGGGGGGTCTTTCTCCTTTTTGGACATGGATTTTTTCAATTTTAAGAGAAAAAGGTCGGTTTTTTTGCATTTCCTGACGTAAAATGAACCCCTGATTACGATTTTGGGGGTCCGACACCGATATTCCTAGCACCCTGGCGGCAATTTTAAAATAACCGCAAAAAACACGTTTTTTTTGCGTTTTGAAAGGCAAAAAGGGCACTAAACGGTGAAGGGCAGGGACGCAATTATCCCTGAGGGTAGTCAACAGACCTATCTGACTTCCCGTCAAACCGGACGTCCGTAGGTCAAAGGGTTTTCCTTCGGCGACCGACGAAAGTTTCGGTTTTAACCTAACCTAACCTAACCTAAGCTCACGTCGCCACACTAAAGCTCGCAAACGTGGACCAATGTTGGTAATTTTTTGGTTACTGGGGTAATTTGGACCCATGATCACGATTCCGGAATCGCCGTTTCGATATTCTCAATCGTTCACCTTCTAATTCATAGCGGTTTTTCGGTGTATTTTTATTACAAAAACGTGTGAAACAAATATAGTTTTAAGCGGCCGAGGAGGACGCAGTTGCTCCTGTGGCAAGCCAACAGACTCCGGCAGATGCTCTTGCAAACCGGAAGTGCGTAGGTCAAAGGGTTTTCTTTCGGCGATCGATTGTATCGCTTATTACGTACGCATGTTCGTGTTTGTCAGAGTAAAATCCACAAATGTGGATGAAAGTTTGTAATTTTTTGCTTTCTGGGGTAATTTGGAGCCCTGATTACGATTTCGATATCGCCGTTTCGATATTCTCATCATTTCCCCCTCATATCGAATAATGGCTATTTTCGGTCAATTTGAAAGTTTTAAACGCGTGAAACTAACATACTTTTAGCCGGCGGATGGGGACGCAAATTTTTTTGTGGCAAGCCACAGACCCCATTAGGATGTCGAGCAAAGCGGAAGACCGTGCTTCAAGGGGTTCTCCTTCGGCGATCGAAAGAGTCAAAACATACCAAAGGGGGGGGTCTTTCTCCTTTTTGGACATGGATTTTTTCAATTTTAAGAGAAAAAGGTCGGTTTTTTTGCATTTCCTGACGTAAAATGAACCCCTGATTACGATTTTGGGGGTCCGACACCGATATTCCTAGCACCCTGGCGGCAATTTTAAAATAACCGCAAAAAACACGTTTTTTTTGCGTTTTGAAAGGCAAAAAGGGCACTAAACGGTGAAGGGCAGGGACGCAATTATCCCTGAGGGTAGTCAACAGACCTATCTGACTTCCCGTCAAACCGGACGTCCGTAGGTCAAAGGGTTTTCCTTCGGCGACCGACGAAAGTTTCGGTTTTAACCTAACCTAACCTAACCTAAGCTCACGTCGCCACACTAAAGCTCGCAAACGTGGACCAATGTTGGTAATTTTTTGGTTACTGGGGTAATTTGGACCCCTGATCACGATTCCGGAATCGCCGTTTCGATATTCTCAATCGTTCACCTTCTAATTCATAGCGGTTTTTCGGTGTATTTTTATTACAAAAACGTGTGAAACAAATATAGTTTTAAGCGGCCGAGGAGGACGCAGTTGCTCCTGTGGCAAGCCAACAGACTCCGGCAGATGCTCTTGCAAACCGGAAGTGCGTAGGTCAAAGGGTTTTCTTTCGGCGATCGATTGTATCGCTTATTACGTACGCATGTTCGTGTTTGTCAGAGTAAAATCCACAAATGTGGATGAAAGTTTGTAATTTTTTGCTTTCTGGGGTAATTTGGAGCCCTGATTACGATTTCGATATCGCCGTTTCGATATTCTCATCATTTCCCCCTCATATCGAATAATGGCTATTTTCGGTCAATTTGAAAGTTTTAAACGCGTGAAACTAACATACTTTTAGCCGGCGGATGGGGACGCAAATTTTTTTGTGGCAAGCCACAGACCCCATTAGGATGTCGAGCAAAGCGGAAGACCGTGCTTCAAGGGGTTCTCCTTCGGCGATCGAAAGAGTCAAAACATACCAAAGGGGGGGGTCTTTCTCCTTTTTGGACATGGATTTTTTCAATTTTAAGAGAAAAAGGTCGGTTTTTTTGCATTTCCTGACGTAAAATGAACCCCTGATTACGATTTTGGGGGTCCGACACCGATATTCCTAGCACCCTGGCGGCAATTTTAAAATAACCGCAAAAAACACGTTTTTTTTGCGTTTTGAAAGGCAAAAAGGGCACTAAACGGTGAAGGGCAGGGACGCAATTATCCCTGAGGGTAGTCAACAGACCTATCTGACTTCCCGTCAAACCGGACGTCCGTAGGTCAAAGGGTTTTCCTTCGGCGACCGACGAAAGTTTCGGTTTTAACCTAACCTAACCTAACCTAAGCTCACGTCGCCACACTAAAGCTCGCAAACGTGGACCAATGTTGGTAATTTTTTGGTTACTGGGGTAATTTGGACCCCTGATCACGATTCCGGAATCGCCGTTTCGATATTCTCAATCGTTCACCTTCTAATTCATAGCGGTTTTTCGGTGTATTTTTATTACAAAAACGTGTGAAACAAATATAGTTTTAAGCGGCCGAGGAGGACGCAGTTGCTCCTGTGGCAAGCCAACAGACTCCGGCAGATGCTCTTGCAAACCGGAAGTGCGTAGGTCAAAGGGTTTTCTTTCGGCGATCGATTGTATCGCTTATTACGTACGCATGTTCGTGTTTGTCAGAGTAAAATCCACAAATGTGGATGAAAGTTTGTAATTTTTTGCTTTCTGGGGTAATTTGGAGCCCTGATTACGATTTCGATATCGCCGTTTCGATATTCTCATCATTTCCCCCTCATATCGAATAATGGCTATTTTCGGTCAATTTGAAAGTTTTAAACGCGTGAAACTAACATACTTTTAGCCGGCGGATGGGGACGCAAATTTTTTTGTGGCAAGCCACAGACCCCATTAGGATGTCGAGCAAAGCGGAAGACCGTGCTTCAAGGGGTTCTCCTTCGGCGATCGAAAGAGTCAAAACATACCAAAGGGGGGGGTCTTTCTCCTTTTTGGACATGGATTTTTTCAATTTTAAGAGAAAAAGGTCGGTTTTTTTGCATTTCCTGACGTAAAATGAACCCCTGATTACGATTTTGGGGGTCCGACACCGATATTCCTAGCACCCTGGCGGCAATTTTAAAATAACCGCAAAAAACACGTTTTTTTTGCGTTTTGAAAGGCAAAAAGGGCACTAAACGGTGAAGGGCAGGGACGCAATTATCCCTGAGGGTAGTCAACAGACCTATCTGACTTCCCGTCAAACCGGACGTCCGTAGGTCAAAGGGTTTTCCTTCGGCGACCGACGAAAGTTTCGGTTTTAACCTAACCTAACCTAACCTAAGCTCACGTCGCCACACTAAAGCTCGCAAACGTGGACCAATGTTGGTAATTTTTTGGTTACTGGGGTAATTTGGACCCCTGATCACGATTCCGGAATCGCCGTTTCGATATTCTCAATCGTTCACCTTCTAATTCATAGCGGTTTTTCGGTGTATTTTTATTACAAAAACGTGTGAAACAAATATAGTTTTAAGCGGCCGAGGAGGACGCAGTTGCTCCTGTGGCAAGCCAACAGACTCCGGCAGATGCTCTTGCAAACCGGAAGTGCGTAGGTCAAAGGGTTTTCTTTCGGCGATCGATTGTATCGCTTATTACGTACGCATGTTCGTGTTTGTCAGAGTAAAATCCACAAATGTGGATGAAAGTTTGTAATTTTTTGCTTTCTGGGGTAATTTGGAGCCCTGATTACGATTTCGATATCGCCGTTTCGATATTCTCATCATTTCCCCCTCATATCGAATAATGGCTATTTTCGGTCAATTTGAAAGTTTTAAACGCGTGAAACTAACATACTTTTAGCCGGCGGATGGGGACGCAAATTTTTTTGTGGCAAGCCACAGACCCCATTAGGATGTCGAGCAAAGCGGAAGACCGTGCTTCAAGGGGTTCTCCTTCGGCGATCGAAAGAGTCAAAACATACCAAAGGGGGGGGTCTTTCTCCTTTTTGGACATGGATTTTTTCAATTTTAAGAGAAAAAGGTCGGTTTTTTTGCATTTCCTGACGTAAAATGAACCCCTGATTACGATTTTGGGGGTCCGACACCGATATTCCTAGCACCCTGGCGGCAATTTTAAAATAACCGCAAAAAACACGTTTTTTTTGCGTTTTGAAAGGCAAAAAGGGCACTAAACGGTGAAGGGCAGGGACGCAATTATCCCTGAGGGTAGTCAACAGACCTATCTGACTTCCCGTCAAACCGGAAGTCCGTAGGTCAAAGGGTTTTCCTTCGGCGACCGACGAAAGTTTCGGTTTTAACCTAACCTAACCTAACCTAAGCTCACGTCGCCACACTAAAGCTCGCAAACGTGGACCAATGTTGGTAATTTTTTGGTTACTGGGGTAGTTTGGACCCCCGATTACGATTCCGGAATCGCCGTTTCGATATTCTCAATCGTTCACCTTCTAATTCATAGCGGTTTTTCGGTGTATTTTTATTACGAAAACGTGTAAAACAAATATAGTTTTAAGCGGCCGAGAAGGACGCAATTGCTCCTGTGGCAAGCCAACGGATTCCGGCAGATGCTCTTGCAAACCGGAAGTGCGTAGGTCAAAGGGTTTTCTTTCGGCGATCGATTGTATCGCTTATTACGTACGCATGTTCGTGTTTGTCAGAGTAAAATCCACAAATGTGGATGAAAGTTTGTAATTTTTTGCTTTCTGGGGTAATTTGGAGCCCTGATTACGATTTCGATATCGCCGTTTCGATATTCTCATCATTTCCCCCTCATATCGAATAATGGCTATTTTCGGTCAATTTGAAAGTTTTAAACGCGTGAAACTAACATACTTTTAGCCGGCGGATGGGGACGCAAATTTTTTTGTGGCAAGCCACAGACCCCATTAGGATGTCGAGCAAAGCGGAAGACCGTGCTTCAAGGGGTTCTCCTTCGGCGATCGAAAGAGTCAAAACATACCAAAGGGGGGGGTCTTTCTCCTTTTTGGACATGGATTTTTTCAATTTTAAGAGAAAAAGGTCGGTTTTTTTGCATTTCCTGACGTAAAATGAACCCCTGATTACGATTTTGGGGGTCCGACACCGATATTCCTAGCACCCTGGCGGCAATTTTAAAATAACCGCAAAAAACACGTTTTTTTTGCGTTTTGAAAGGCAAAAAGGGCACTAAACGGTGAAGGGCAGGGACGCAATTATCCCTGAGGGTAGTCAACAGACCTATCTGACTTCCCGTCAAACCGGACGTCCGTAGGTCAAAGGGTTTTCCTTCGGCGACCGACGAAAGTTTCGGTTTTAACCTAACCTAACCTAACCTAAGCTCACGTCGCCACACTAAAGCTCGCAAACGTGGACCAATGTTGGTAATTTTTTGGTTACTGGGGTAATTTGGACCCCTGATCACGATTCCGGAATCGCCGTTTCGATATTCTCAATCGTTCACCTTCTAATTCATAGCGGTTTTTCGGTGTATTTTTATTACAAAAACGTGTGAAACAAATATAGTTTTAAGCGGCCGAGGAGGACGCAGTTGCTCCTGTGGCAAGCCAACAGACTCCGGCAGATGCTCTTGCAAACCGGAAGTGCGTAGGTCAAAGGGTTTTCTTTCGGCGATCGATTGTATCGCTTATTACGTACGCATGTTCGTGTTTGTCAGAGTAAAATCCACAAATGTGGATGAAAGTTTGTAATTTTTTGCTTTCTGGGGTAATTTGGAGCCCTGATTACGATTTCGATATCGCCGTTTCGATATTCTCATCATTTCCCCCTCATATCGAATAATGGCTATTTTCGGTCAATTTGAAAGTTTTAAACGCGTGAAACTAACATACTTTTAGCCGGCGGATGGGGACGCAAATTTTTTTGTGGCAAGCCACAGACCCCATTAGGATGTCGAGCAAAGCGGAAGACCGTGCTTCAAGGGGTTCTCCTTCGGCGATCGAAAGAGTCAAAACATACCAAAGGGGGGGGTCTTTCTCCTTTTTGGACATGGATTTTTTCAATTTTAAGAGAAAAAGGTCGGTTTTTTTGCATTTCCTGACGTAAAATGAACCCCTGATTACGATTTTGGGGGTCCGACACCGATATTCCTAGCACCCTGGCGGCAATTTTAAAATAACCGCAAAAAACACGTTTTTTTTGCGTTTTGAAAGGCAAAAAGGGCACTAAACGGTGAAGGGCAGGGACGCAATTATCCCTGAGGGTAGTCAACAGACCTATCTGACTTCCCGTCAAACCGGACGTCCGTAGGTCAAAAGGTTTTCCTTCGGCGACCGACGAAAGTTTCGGTTTTAACCTAACCTAACCTAACCTAAGCTCACGTCGCCACACTAAAGCTCGCAAACGTGGACCAATGTTGGTAATTTTTTGGTTACTGGGGTAATTTGGACCCCTGATCACGATTCCGGAATCGCCGTTTCGATATTCTCAATCGTTCACCTTCTAATTCATAGCGGTTTTTCGGTGTATTTGTATTACAAAAACGTGTGAAACAAATATAGTTTTAAGCGGCCGAGGAGGACGCAGTTGCTCCTGTGGCAAGCCAACAGACTCCGGCAGATGCTCTTGCAAACCGGAAGTGCGTAGGTCAAAGGGTTTTCTTTCGGCGATCGATTGTATCGCTTATTACGTACGCATGTTCGTGTTTGTCAGAGTAAAATCCACAAATGTGGATGAAAGTTTGTAATTTTTTGCTTTCTGGGGTAATTTGGAGCCCTGATTACGATTTCGATATCGCCGTTTCGATATTCTCATCATTTCCCCCTCATATCAAATAATGGCTATTTTCGGTCAATTTGAAAGTTTTAAACGCGTGAAACTAACATACTTTTAGCCGGCGGATGGGGACGCAAATTTTTTTGTGGCAAGCCACAGACCCCATTAGGATGTCGAGCAAAGCGGAAGACCGTGCTTCAAGGGGTTCTCCTTCGGCGATCGAAAGAGTCAAAACATACCAAAGGGGGGGGTCTTTCTCCTTTTTGGACATGGATTTTTTCAATTTTAAGAGAAAAAGGTCGGTTTTTTTGCATTTCCTGACGTAAAATGAACCCCTGATTACGATTTTGGGGGTCCGACACCGATATTCCTAGCACCCTGGCGGCAATTTTAAAATAACCGCAAAAAACACGTTTTTTTTGCGTTTTGAAAGGCAAAAAGGGCACTAAACGGTGAAGGGCAGGGACGCAATTATCCCTGAGGGTAGTCAACAGACCTATCTGACTTCCCGTCAAACCGGACGTCCGTAGGTCAAAGGGTTTTCCTTCGGCGACCGACGAAAGTTTCGGTTTTAACCTAACCTAACCTAACCTAAGCTCACGTCGCCACACTAAAGCTCGCAAACGTGGACCAATGTTGGTAATTTTTTGGTTACTGGGGTAATTTGGACCCCTGATCACGATTCCGGAATCGCCGTTTCGATATTCTCAATCGTTCACCTTCTAATTCATAGCGGTTTTTCGGTGTATTTTTATTACAAAAACGTGTGAAACAAATATAGTTTTAAGCGGCCGAGGAGGACGCAGTTGCTCCTGTGGCAAGCCAACAGACTCCGGCAGATGCTCTTGCAAACCGGAAGTGCGTAGGTCAAAGGGTTTTCTTTCGGCGATCGATTGTATCGCTTATTACGTACGCATGTTCGTGTTTGTCAGAGTAAAATCCACAAATGTGGATGAAAGTTTGTAATTTTTTGCTTTCTGGGGTAATTTGGAGCCCTGATTACGATTTCGATATCGCCGTTTCGATATTCTCATCATTTCCCCCTCATATCGAATAATGGCTATTTTCGGTCAATTTGAAAGTTTTAAACGCGTGAAACTAACATACTTTTAGCCGGCGGATGGGGACGCAAATTTTTTTGTGGCAAGCCACAGACCCCATTAGGATGTCGAGCAAAGCGGAAGACCGTGCTTCAAGGGGTTCTCCTTCGGCGATCGAAAGAGTCAAAACATACCAAAGGGGGGGGTCTTTCTCCTTTTTGGACATGGATTTTTTCAATTTTAAGAGAAAAAGGTCGGTTTTTTTGCATTTCCTGACGTAAAATGAACCCCTGATTACGATTTTGGGGGTCCGACACCGATATTCCTAGCACCCTGGCGGCAATTTTAAAATAACCGCAAAAAACACGTTTTTTTTGCGTTTTGAAAGGCAAAAAGGGCACTAAACGGTGAAGGGCAGGGACGCAATTATCCCTGAGGGTAGTCAACAGACCTATCTGACTTCCCGTCAAACCGGACGTCCGTAGGTCAAAGGGTTTTCCTTCGGCGACCGACGAAAGTTTCGGTTTTAACCTAACCTAACCTAACCTAAGCTCACGTCGCCACACTAAAGCTCGCAAACGTGGACCAATGTTGGTAATTTTTTGGTTACTGGGGTAATTTGGACCCCTGATCACGATTCCGGAATCGCCGTTTCGATATTCTCAATCGTTCACCTTCTAATTCATAGCGGTTTTTCGGTGTATTTTTATTACAAAAACGTGTGAAACAAATATAGTTTTAAGCGGCCGAGGAGGACGCAGTTGCTCCTGTGGCAAGCCAACAGACTCCGGCAGATGCTCTTGCAAACCGGAAGTGCGTAGGTCAAAGGGTTTTCTTTCGGCGATCGATTGTATCGCTTATTACGTACGCATGTTCGTGTTTGTCAGAGTAAAATCCACAAATGTGGATGAAAGTTTGTAATTTTTTGCTTTCTGGGGTAATTTGGAGCCCTGATTACGATTTCGATATCGCCGTTTCGATATTCTCATCATTTCCCCCTCATATCGAATAATGGCTATTTTCGGTCAATTTGAAAGTTTTAAACGCGTGAAACTAACATACTTTTAGCCGGCGGATGGGGACGCAAATTTTTTTGTGGCAAGCCACAGACCCCATTAGGATGTCGAGCAAAGCGGAAGACCGTGCTTCAAGGGGTTCTCCTTCGGCGATCGAAAGAGTCAAAACATACCAAAGGGGGGGGTCTTTCTCCTTTTTGGACATGGATTTTTTCAATTTTAAGAGAAAAAGGTCGGTTTTTTTGCATTTCCTGACGTAAAATGAACCCCTGATTACGATTTTGGGGGTCCGACACCGATATTCCTAGCACCCTGGCGGCAATTTTAAAATAACCGCAAAAAACACGTTTTTTTTGCGTTTTGAAAGGCAAAAAGGGCACTAAACGGTGAAGGGCAGGGACGCAATTATCCCTGAGGGTAGTCAACAGACCTATCTGACTTCCCGTCAAACCGGAAGTCCGTAGGTCAAAGGGTTTTCCTTCGGCGACCGACGAAAGTTTCGGTTTTAACCTAACCTAACCTAACCTAAGCTCACGTCGCCACACTAAAGCTCGCAAACGTGGACCAATGTTGGTAATTTTTTGGTTACTGGGGTAGTTTGGACCCCCGATTACGATTCCGGAATCGCCGTTTCGATATTCTCAATCGTTCACCTTCTAATTCATAGCGGTTTTTCGGTGTATTTTTATTACGAAAACGTGTAAAACAAATATAGTTTTAAGCGGCCGAGAAGGACGCAATTGCTCCTGTGGCAAGCCAACGGATTCCGGCAGATGCTCTTGCAAACCGGAAGTGCGTAGGTCAAAGGGTTTTCTTTCGGCGATCGATTGTATCGCTTATTACGTACGCATGCTCGTGTTTGTCAGAGTAAAATCCACAAATGTGGATGAAAGTTTGTAATTTTTTGCTTTCTGGGGTAAATTGGAGCCCTGATTACGATTTCGATATCGCCGTTTCGATATTCTCATCATTTCCCCCTCATATCGAATAATGGCTATTTTCGGTCAATTTGAAAGTTCTAAACGCGTGAAACTAACATACCTTTAGCCGGCGGATGGGGACGCAAATTTTTTTGTGGCAAGCCACAGACCCCATTATGATGTCGAGCAAAGCGGAAGACCGTGCTTCAAGGGGTTCTCCTTCGGCGATCGAAAGAGTCAAAACATACCAAAGGGGGGGGTCTTTCTCCTTTTTAGACAAGGATTTTTTCAATTTTAAGAGAAAAAGGTCGGTTTTTTTGCATTTCCTGACGTAAAATGAACCCCTGATTACGATTTTGGGGGTCCGACACCGATATTCCTAGCACCTTGGCGGCAATTTTAAAATAACCGCAAAAAACCCGTTTTTTTTGCGTTTTGAAGGGCAAAAAGGGCACTAAACGGTGAAGGGCAGGGACGCAATTATCCCTGAGGGTAGTCAACAGACCTATCTGACTTCCCGTCAAACCGGAAGTCCGTAGGTCAAAGGGTTTTCCTTCGGCGACCGACGAAAGTTTCGGTTTTAACCTAACCTAACCTAACCTAAGCTCACGTCGCCACACTAAAGCTCGCAAACGTGGACCAATGTTGGTAATTTTTTGGTTACTGGGGTAGTTTGGACCCCCGATTACGATTCCGGAATCGCCGTTTCGATATTCTCAATCGTTCACCTTCTAATTCATAGCGGTTTTTCGGTGTATTTTTATTACGAAAACGTGTAAAACAAATATAGTTTTAAGCGGCCGAGAAGGACGCAATTGCTCCTGTGGCAAGCCAACGGATTCCGGCAGATGCTCTTGCAAACCGAAAGTGCGTAGGTCAAAGGGTTTTCTTTCGGCGATCGATTGTATCGCTTATTACGTACGCATGCTCGTGTTTGTCAGAGTAAAATCCACAAATGTGGATGAAAGTTTGTAATTTTTTGCTTTCTGGGGTAAATTGGAGCCCTGATTACGATTTCGATATCGCCGTTTCGATATTCTCATCATTTCCCCCTCATATCGAATAATGGCTATTTTCGGTCAATTTGAAAGTTCTAAACGCGTGAAACTAACATACCTTTAGCCGGCGGATGGGGACGCAAATTTTTTTGTGGCAAGCCACAGACCCCATTATGATGTCGAGCAAAGCGGAAGACCGTGCTTCAAGGGGTTCTCCTTCGGCGATCGAAAGAGTCAAAACATACCAAAGGGGGGGGTCTTTCTCCTTTTTAGACAAGGATTTTTTCAATTTTAAGAGAAAAAGGTCGGTTTTTTTGCATTTCCTGACGTAAAATGAACCCCTGATTACGATTTTGGGGGTCCGACACCGATATTCCTAGCACCTTGGCGGCAATTTTAAAATAACCGCAAAAAACCCGTTTTTTTTGCGTTTTGAAGGGCAAAAAGGGCACTAAACGGTGAAGGGCAGGGACGCAATTATCCCTGAGGGTAGTCAACAGACCTATCTGACTTCCCGTCAAACCGGAAGTCCGTAGGTCAAAGGGTTTTCCTTCGGCGACCGACGAAAGTTTCGGTTTTAACCTAACCTAACCTAACCTAAGCTCACGTCGCCACACTAAAGCTCGCAAACGTGGACCAATGTTGGTAATTTTTTGGTTACTGGGGTAGTTTGGACCCCCGATTACGATTCCGGAATCGCCGTTTCGATATTCTCAATCGTTCACCTTCTAATTCATAGCGGTTTTTCGGTGTATTTTTATTACGAAAACGTGTAAAACAAATATAGTTTTAAGCGGCCGAGAAGGACGCAATTGCTCCTGTGGCAAGCCAACGGATTCCGGCAGATGCTCTTGCAAACCGGAAGTGCGTAGGTCAAAGGGTTTTCTTTCGGCGATCGATTGTATCGCTTATTACGTACGCATGCTCGTGTTTGTCAGAGTAAAATCCACAAATGTGGATGAAAGTTTGTAATTTTTTGCTTTCTGGGGTAAATTGGAGCCCTGATTACGATTTCGATATCGCCGTTTCGATATTCTCATCATTTCCCCCTCATATCGAATAATGGCTATTTTCGGTCAATTTGAAAGTTCTAAACGCGTGAAACTAACATACCTTTAGCCGGCGGATGGGGACGCAAATTTTTTTGTGGCAAGCCACAGACCCCATTATGATGTCGAGCAAAGCGGAAGACCGTGCTTCAAGGGGTTCTCCTTCGGCGATCGAAAGAGTCAAAACATACCAAAGGGGGGGGTCTTTCTCCTTTTTAGACAAGGATTTTTTCAATTTTAAGAGAAAAAGGTCGGTTTTTTTGCATTTCCTGACGTAAAATGAACCCCTGATTACGATTTTGGGGGTCCGACACCGATATTCCTAGCACCTTGGCGGCAATTTTAAAATAACCGCAAAAAACCCGTTTTTTTTGCGTTTTGAAGGGCAAAAAGGGCACTAAACGGTGAAGGGCAGGGACGCAATTATCCCTGAGGGTAGTCAACAGACCTATCTGACTTCCCGTCAAACCGGAAGTCCGTAGGTCAAAGGGTTTTCCTTCGGCGACCGACGAAAGTTTCGGTTTTAACCTAACCTAACCTAACCTAAGCTCACGTCGCCACACTAAAGCTCGCAAACGTGGACCAATGTTGGTAATTTTTTGGTTACTGGGGTAGTTTGGACCCCCGATTACGATTCCGGAATCGCCGTTTCGATATTCTCAATCGTTCACCTTCTAATTCATAGCGGTTTTTCGGTGTATTTTTATTACGAAAACGTGTAAAACAAATATAGTTTTAAGCGGCCGAGAAGGACGCAATTGCTCCTGTGGCAAGCCAACGGATTCCGGCAGATGCTCTTGCAAACCGGAAGTGCGTAGGTCAAAGGGTTTTCTTTCGGCGATCGATTGTATCGCTTATTACGTACGCATGCTCGTGTTTGTCAGAGTAAAATCCACAAATGTGGATGAAAGTTTGTAATTTTTTGCTTTCTGGGGTAAATTGGAGCCCTGATTACGATTTCGATATCGCCGTTTCGATATTCTCATCATTTCCCCCTCATATCGAATAATGGCTATTTTCGGTCAATTTGAAAGTTCTAAACGCGTGAAACTAACATACCTTTAGCCGGCGGATGGGGACGCAAATTTTTTTGTGGCAAGCCACAGACCCCATTATGATGTCGAGCAAAGCGGAAGACCGTGCTTCAAGGGGTTCTCCTTCGGCGATCGAAAGAGTCAAAACATACCAAAGGGGGGGGTCTTTCTCCTTTTTCGACAAGGATTTTTTCAATTTTAAGAGAAAAAGGTCGGTTTTTTTGCATTTCCTGACGTAAAATGAACCCCTGATTACGATTTTGGGGGTCCGACACCGATATTCCTAGCACCTTGGCGGCAATTTTAAAATAACCGCAAAAAACCCGTTTTTTTTGCGTTTTGAAGGGCAAAAAGGGCACTAAACGGTGAAGGGCAGGGACGCAATTATCCCTGAGGGTAGTCAACAGACCTATCTGACTTCCCGTCAAACCGGAAGTCCGTAGGTCAAAGGGTTTTCCTTCGGCGACCGACGAAAGTTTCGGTTTTAACCTAACCTAACCTAACCTAAGCTCACGTCGCCACACTAAAGCTCGCAAACGTGGACCAATGTTGGTAATTTTTTGGTTACTGGGGTAGTTTGGACCCCCGATTACGATTCCGGAATCGCCGTTTCGATATTCTCAATCGTTCACCTTCTAATTCATAGCGGTTTTTCGGTGTATTTTTATTACGAAAACGTGTAAAACAAATATAGTTTTAAGCGGCCGAGAAGGACGCAATTGCTCCTGTGGCAAGCCAACGGATTCCGGCAGATGCTCTTGCAAACCGGAAGTGCGTAGGTCAAAGGGTTTTCTTTCGGCGATCGATTGTATCGCTTATTACGTACGCATGCTCGTGTTTGTCAGAGTAAAATCCACAAATGTGGATGAAAGTTTGTAATTTTTTGCTTTCTGGGGTAAATTGGAGCCCTGATTACGATTTCGATATCGCCGTTTCGATATTCTCATCATTTCCCCCTCATATCGAATAATGGCTATTTTCGGTCAATTTGAAAGTTCTAAACGCGTGAAACTAACATACCTTTAGCCGGCGGATGGGGACGCAAATTTTTTTGTGGCAAGCCACAGACCCCATTATGATGTCGAGCAAAGCGGAAGACCGTGCTTCAAGGGGTTCTCCTTCGGCGATCGAAAGAGTCAAAACATACCAAAGGGGGGGGTCTTTCTCCTTTTTAGACAAGGATTTTTTCAATTTTAAGAGAAAAAGGTCGGTTTTTTTGCATTTCCTGACGTAAAATGAACCCCTGATTACGATTTTGGGGGTCCGACACCGATATTCCTAGCACCTTGGCGGCAATTTTAAAATAACCGCAAAAAACCCGTTTTTTTTGCGTTTTGAAGGGCAAAAAGGGCACTAAACGGTGAAGGGCAGGGACGCAATTATCCCTGAGGGTAGTCAACAGACCTATCTGACTTCCCGTCAAACCGGAAGTCCGTAGGTCAAAGGGTTTTCCTTCGGCGACCGACGAAAGTTTCGGTTTTAACCTAACCTAACCTAACCTAAGCTCACGTCGCCACACTAAAGCTCGCAAACGTGGACCAATGTTGGTAATTTTTTGGTTACTGGGGTAGTTTGGACCCCCGATTACGATTCCGGAATCGCCGTTTCGATATTCTCAATCGTTCACCTTCTAATTCATAGCGGTTTTTCGGTGTATTTTTATTACGAAAACGTGTAAAACAAATATAGTTTTAAGCGGCCGAGAAGGACGCAATTGCTCCTGTGGCAAGCCAACGGATTCCGGCAGATGCTCTTGCAAACCGGAAGTGCGTAGGTCAAAGGGTTTTCTTTCGGCGATCGATTGTATCGCTTATTACGTACGCATGCTCGTGTTTGTCAGAGTAAAATCCACAAATGTGGATGAAAGTTTGTAATTTTTTGCTTTCTGGGGTAAATTGGAGCCCTGATTACGATTTCGATATCGCCGTTTCGATATTCTCATCATTTCCCCCTCATATCGAATAATGGCTATTTTCGGTCAATTTGAAAGTTCTAAACGCGTGAAACTAACATACCTTTAGCCGGCGGATGGGGACGCAAATTTTTTTGTGGCAAGCCACAGACCCCATTAGGATGTCGAGCAAAGCGGAAGACCGTGCTTCAAGGGGTTCTCCTTCGGCGATCGAAAGAGTCAAAACATACCAAAGGGGGGGGTCTTTCTCCTTTTTGGACATGGATTTTTTCAATTTTAAGAGAAAAAGGTCGGTTTTTTTGCATTTCCTGACGTAAAATGAACCCCTGATTACGATTTTGGGGGTCCGACACCGATATTCCTAGCACCCTGGCGGCAATTTTAAAATAACCGCAAAAAACACGTTTTTTTTGCGTTTTGAAAGGCAAAAAGGGCACTAAACGGTGAAGGGCAGGGACGCAATTATCCCTGAGGGTAGTCAACAGACCTATCTGACTTCCCGTCAAACCGGACGTCCGTAGGTCAAAGGGTTTTCCTTCGGCGACCGACGAAAGTTTCGGTTTTAACCTAACCTAACCTAACCTAAGCTCACGTCGCCACACTAAAGCTCGCAAACGTGGACCAATGTTGGTAATTTTTTGGTTACTGGGGTAATTTGGACCCCTGATCACGATTCCGGAATCGCCGTTTCGATATTCTCAATCGTTCACCTTCTAATTCATAGCGGTTTTTCGGTGTATTTTTATTACAAAAACGTGTGAAACAAATATAGTTTTAAGCGGCCGAGGAGGACGCAGTTGCTCCTGTGGCAAGCCAACAGACTCCGGCAGATGCTCTTGCAAACCGGAAGTGCGTAGGTCAAAGGGTTTTCTTTCGGCGATCGATTGTATCGCTTATTACGTACGCATGTTCGTGTTTGTCAGAGTAAAATCCACAAATGTGGATGAAAGTTTGTAATTTTTTGCTTTCTGGGGTAATTTGGAGCCCTGATTACGATTTCGATATCGCCGTTTCGATATTCTCATCATTTCCCCCTCATATCGAATAATGGCTATTTTCGGTCAATTTGAAAGTTTTAAACGCGTGAAACTAACATACTTTTAGCCGGCGGATGGGGACGCAAATTTTTTTGTGGCAAGCCACAGACCCCATTAGGATGTCGAGCAAAGCGGAAGACCGTGCTTCAAGGGGTTCTCCTTCGGCGATCGAAAGAGTCAAAACATACCAAAGGGGGGGGTCTTTCTCCTTTTTGGACATGGATTTTTTCAATTTTAAGAGAAAAAGGTCGGTTTTTTTGCATTTCCTGACGTAAAATGAACCCCTGATTACGATTTTGGGGGTCCGACACCGATATTCCTAGCACCCTGGCGGCAATTTTAAAATAACCGCAAAAAACACGTTTTTTTTGCGTTTTGAAAGGCAAAAAGGGCACTAAACGGTGAAGGGCAGGGACGCAATTATCCCTGAGGGTAGTCAACAGACCTATCTGACTTCCCGTCAAACCGGACGTCCGTAGGTCAAAGGGTTTTCCTTCGGCGACCGACGAAAGTTTCGGTTTTAACCTAACCTAACCTAACCTAAGCTCACGTCGCCACACTAAAGCTCGCAAACGTGGACCAATGTTGGTAATTTTTTGGTTACTGGGGTAATTTGGACCCCTGATCACGATTCCGGAATCGCCGTTTCGATATTCTCAATCGTTCACCTTCTAATTCATAGCGGTTTTTCGGTGTATTTTTATTACAAAAACGTGTGAAACAAATATAGTTTTAAGCGGCCGAGGAGGACGCAGTTGCTCCTGTGGCAAGCCAACAGACTCCGGCAGATGCTCTTGCAAACCGGAAGTGCGTAGGTCAAAGGGTTTTCTTTCGGCGATCGATTGTATCGCTTATTACGTACGCATGTTCGTGTTTGTCAGAGTAAAATCCACAAATGTGGATGAAAGTTTGTAATTTTTTGCTTTCTGGGGTAATTTGGAGCCCTGATTACGATTTCGATATCGCCGTTTCGATATTCTCATCATTTCCCCCTCATATCGAATAATGGCTATTTTCGGTCAATTTGAAAGTTTTAAACGCGTGAAACTAACATACTTTTAGCCGGCGGATGGGGACGCAAATTTTTTTGTGGCAAGCCACAGACCCCATTAGGATGTCGAGCAAAGCGGAAGACCGTGCTTCAAGGGGTTCTCCTTCGGCGATCGAAAGAGTCAAAACATACCAAAGGGGGGGGTCTTTCTCCTTTTTGGACATGGATTTTTTCAATTTTAAGAGAAAAAGGTCGGTTTTTTTGCATTTCCTGACGTAAAATGAACCCCTGATTACGATTTTGGGGGTCCGACACCGATATTCCTAGCACCCTGGCGGCAATTTTAAAATAACCGCAAAAAACACGTTTTTTTGCGTTTTGAAAGGCAAAAAGGGCACTAAACGGTGAAGGGCAGGGACGCAATTATCCCTGAGGGTAGTCAACAGACCTATCTGACTTCCCGTCAAACCGGACGTCCGTAGGTCAAAGGGTTTTCCTTCGGCGACCGACGAAAGTTTCGGTTTTAACCTAACCTAACCTAACCTAAGCTCACGTCGCCACACTAAAGCTCGCAAACGTGGACCAATGTTGGTAATTTTTTGGTTACTGGGGTAATTTGGACCCCTGATCACGATTCCGGAATCGCCGTTTCGATATTCTCAATCGTTCACCTTCTAATTCATAGCGGTTTTTCGGTGTATTTTTATTACAAAAACGTGTGAAACAAATATAGTTTTAAGCGGCCGAGGAGGACGCAGTTGCTCCTGTGGCAAGCCAACAGACTCCGGCAGATGCTCTTGCAAACCGGAAGTGCGTAGGTCAAAGGGTTTTCTTTCGGCGATCGATTGTATCGCTTATTACGTACGCATGTTCGTGTTTGTCAGAGTAAAATCCACAAATGTGGATGAAAGTTTGTAATTTTTTGCTTTCTGGGGTAATTTGGAGCCCTGATTACGATTTCGATATCGCCGTTTCGATATTCTCATCATTTCCCCCTCATATCGAATAATGGCTATTTTCGGTCAATTTGAAAGTTTTAAACGCGTGAAACTAACATACTTTTAGCCGGCGGATGGGGACGCAAATTTTTTTGTGGCAAGCCACAGACCCCATTAGGATGTCGAGCAAAGCGGAAGACCGTGCTTCAAGGGGTTCTCCTTCGGCGATCGAAAGAGTCAAAACATACCAAAGGGGGGGGTCTTTCTCCTTTTTGGACATGGATTTTTTCAATTTTAAGAGAAAAAGGTCGGTTTTTTTGCATTTCCTGACGTAAAATGAACCCCTGATTACGATTTTGGGGGTCCGACACCGATATTCCTAGCACCCTGGCGGCAATTTTAAAATAACCGCAAAAAACACGTTTTTTTTGCGTTTTGAAAGGCAAAAAGGGCACTAAACGGTGAAGGGCAGGGACGCAATTATCCCTGAGGGTAGTCAACAGACCTATCTGACTTCCCGTCAAACCGGACGTCCGTAGGTCAAAGGGTTTTCCTTCGGCGACCGACGAAAGTTTCGGTTTTAACCTAACCTAACCTAACCTAAGCTCACGTCGCCACACTAAAGCTCGCAAACGTGGACCAATGTTGGTAATTTTTTGGTTACTGGGGTAATTTGGACCCCTGATCACGATTCCGGAATCGCCGTTTCGATATTCTCAATCGTTCACCTTCTAATTCATAGCGGTTTTTCGGTGTATTTTTATTACAAAAACGTGTGAAACAAATATAGTTTTAAGCGGCCGAGGAGGACGCAGTTGCTCCTGTGGCAAGCCAACAGACTCCGGCAGATGCTCTTGCAAACCGGAAGTGCGTAGGTCAAAGGGTTTTCTTTCGGCGATCGATTGTATCGCTTATTACGTACGCATGTTCGTGTTTGTCAGAGTAAAATCCACAAATGTGGATGAAAGTTTGTAATTTTTTGCTTTCTGGGGTAATTTGGAGCCCTGATTACGATTTCGATATCGCCGTTTCGATATTCTCATCATTTCCCCCTCATATCGAATAATGGCTATTTTCGGTCAATTTGAAAGTTTTAAACGCGTGAAACTAACATACTTTTAGCCGGCGGATGGGGACGCAAATTTTTTTGTGGCAAGCCACAGACCCCATTAGGATGTCGAGCAAAGCGGAAGACCGTGCTTCAAGGGGTTCTCCTTCGGCGATCGAAAGAGTCAAAACATACCAAAGGGGGGGGTCTTTCTCCTTTTTGGACATGGATTTTTTCAATTTTAAGAGAAAAAGGTCGGTTTTTTTGCATTTCCTGACGTAAAATGAACCCCTGATTACGATTTTGGGGGTCCGACACCGATATTCCTAGCACCCTGGCGGCAATTTTAAAATAACCGCAAAAAACACGTTTTTTTTGCGTTTTGAAAGGCAAAAAGGGCACTAAACGGTGAAGGGCAGGGACGCAATTATCCCTGAGGGTAGTCAACAGACCTATCTGACTTCCCGTCAAACCGGACGTCCGTAGGTCAAAGGGTTTTCCTTCGGCGACCGACGAAAGTTTCGGTTTTAACCTAACCTAACCTAACCTAAGCTCACGTCGCCACACTAAAGCTCGCAAACGTGGACCAATGTTGGTAATTTTTTGGTTACTGGGGTAATTTGGACCCCTGATCACGATTCCGGAATCGCCGTTTCGATATTCTCAATCGTTCACCTTCTAATTCATAGCGGTTTTTCGGTGTATTTTTATTACAAAAACGTGTGAAACAAATATAGTTTTAAGCGGCCGAGGAGGACGCAGTTGCTCCTGTGGCAAGCCAACAGACTCCGGCAGATGCTCTTGCAAACCGGAAGTGCGTAGGTCAAAGGGTTTTCTTTCGGCGATCGATTGTATCGCTTATTACGTACGCATGTTCGTGTTTGTCAGAGTAAAATCCACAAATGTGGATGAAAGTTTGTAATTTTTTGCTTTCTGGGGTAATTTGGAGCCCTGATTACGATTTCGATATCGCCGTTTCGATATTCTCATCATTTCCCCCTCATATCGAATAATGGCTATTTTCGGTCAATTTGAAAGTTTTAAACGCGTGAAACTAACATACTTTTAGCCGGCGGATGGGGACGCAAATTTTTTTGTGGCAAGCCACAGACCCCATTAGGATGTCGAGCAAAGCGGAAGACCGTGCTTCAAGGGGTTCTCCTTCGGCGATCGAAAGAGTCAAAACATACCAAAGGGGGGGGTCTTTCTCCTTTTTGGACATGGATTTTTTCAATTTTAAGAGAAAAAGGTCGGTTTTTTTGCATTTCCTGACGTAAAATGAACCCCTGATTACGATTTTGGGGGTCCGACACCGATATTCCTAGCACCCTGGCGGCAATTTTAAAATAACCGCAAAAAACACGTTTTTTTTGCGTTTTGAAAGGCAAAAAGGGCACTAAACGGTGAAGGGCAGGGACGCAATTATCCCTGAGGGTAGTCAACAGACCTATCTGACTTCCCGTCAAACCGGACGTCCGTAGGTCAAAGGGTTTTCCTTCGGCGACCGACGAAAGTTTCGGTTTTAACCTAACCTAACCTAACCTAAGCTCACGTCGCCACACTAAAGCTCGCAAACGTGGACCAATGTTGGTAATTTTTTGGTTACTGGGGTAATTTGGACCCCTGATCACGATTCCGGAATCGCCGTTTCGATATTCTCAATCGTTCACCTTCTAATTCATAGCGGTTTTTCGGTGTATTTTTATTACAAAAACGTGTGAAACAAATATAGTTTTAAGCGGCCGAGGAGGACGCAGTTGCTCCTGTGGCAAGCCAACAGACTCCGGCAGATGCTCTTGCAAACCGGAAGTGCGTAGGTCAAAGGGTTTTCTTTCGGCGATCGATTGTATCGCTTATTACGTACGCATGTTCGTGTTTGTCAGAGTAAAATCCACAAATGTGGATGAAAGTTTGTAATTTTTTGCTTTCTGGGGTAATTTGGAGCCCTGATTACGATTTCGATATCGCCGTTTCGATATTCTCATCATTTCCCCCTCATATCGAATAATGGCTATTTTCGGTCAATTTGAAAGTTTTAAACGCGTGAAACTAACATACTTTTAGCCGGCGGATGGGGACGCAAATTTTTTTGTGGCAAGCCACAGACCCCATTAGGATGTCGAGCAAAGCGGAAGACCGTGCTTCAAGGGGTTCTCCTTCGGCGATCGAAAGAGTCAAAACATACCAAAGGGGGGGGTCTTTCTCCTTTTTGGACATGGATTTTTTCAATTTTAAGAGAAAAAGGTCGGTTTTTTTGCATTTCCTGACGTAAAATGAACCCCTGATTACGATTTTGGGGGTCCGACACCGATATTCCTAGCACCCTGGCGGCAATTTTAAAATAACCGCAAAAAACACGTTTTTTTTGCGTTTTGAAAGGCAAAAAGGGCACTAAACGGTGAAGGGCAGGGACGCAATTATCCCTGAGGGTAGTCAACAGACCTATCTGACTTCCCGTCAAACCGGACGTCCGTAGGTCAAAGGGTTTTCCTTCGGCGACCGACGAAAGTTTCGGTTTTAACCTAACCTAACCTAACCTAAGCTCACGTCGCCACACTAAAGCTCGCAAACGTGGACCAATGTTGGTAATTTTTTGGTTACTGGGGTAATTTGGACCCCTGATCACGATTCCGGAATCGCCGTTTCGATATTCTCAATCGTTCACCTTCTAATTCATAGCGGTTTTTCGGTGTATTTTTATTACGAAAACGTGTAAAACAAATATAGTTTTAAGCGGCCGAGAAGGACGCAATTGCTCCTGTGGCAAGCCAACGGATTCCGGCAGATGCTCTTGCAAACCGGAAGTGCGTAGGTCAAAGGGTTTTCTTTCGGCGATCGATTGTATCGCTTATTACGTACGCATGCTCGTGTTTGTCAGAGTAAAATCCACAAATGTGGATGAAAGTTTGTAATTTTTTGCTTTCTGGGGTAAATTGGAGCCCTGATTACGATTTCGATATCGCCGTTTCGATATTCTCATCATTTCCCCCTCATATCGAATAATGGCTATTTTCGGTCAATTTGAAAGTTCTAAACGCGTGAAACTAACATACCTTTAGCCGGCGGATGGGGACGCAAATTTTTTTGTGGCAAGCCACAGACCCCATTATGATGTCGAGCAAAGCGGAAGACCGTGCTTCAAGGGGTTCTCCTTCGGCGATCGAAAGAGTCAAAACATACCAAAGGGGGGGGTCTTTCTCCTTTTTAGACAAGGATTTTTTCAATTTTAAGAGAAAAAGGTCGGTTTTTTTGCATTTCCTGACGTAAAATGAACCCCTGATTACGATTTTGGGGGTCCGACACCGATATTCCTAGCACCTTGGCGGCAATTTTAAAATAACCGCAAAAAACCCGTTTTTTTTGCGTTTTGAAGGGCAAAAAGGGCACTAAACGGTGAAGGGCAGGGACGCAATTATCCCTGAGGGTAGTCAACAGACCTATCTGACTTCCCGTCAAACCGGAAGTCCGTAGGTCAAAGGGTTTTCCTTCGGCGACCGACGAAAGTTTCGGTTTTAACCTAACCTAACCTAACCTAAGCTCACGTCGCCACACTAAAGCTCGCAAACGTGGACCAATGTTGGTAATTTTTTGGTTACTGGGGTAGTTTGGACCCCCGATTACGATTCCGGAATCGCCGTTTCGATATTCTCAATCGTTCACCTTCTAATTCATAGCGGTTTTTCGGTGTATTTTTATTACGAAAACGTGTAAAACAAATATAGTTTTAAGCGGCCGAGAAGGACGCAATTGCTCCTGTGGCAAGCCAACGGATTCCGGCAGATGCTCTTGCAAACCGGAAGTGCGTAGGTCAAAGGGTTTTCTTTCGGCGATCGATTGTATCGCTTATTACGTACGCATGCTCGTGTTTGTCAGAGTAAAATCCACAAATGTGGATGAAAGTTTGTAATTTTTTGCTTTCTGGGGTAAATTGGAGCCCTGATTACGATTTCGATATCGCCGTTTCGATATTCTCATCATTTCCCCCTCATATCGAATAATGGCTATTTTCGGTCAATTTGAAAGTTCTAAACGCGTGAAACTAACATACCTTTAGCCGGCGGATGGGGACGCAAATTTTTTTGTGGCAAGCCACAGACCCCATTATGATGTCGAGCAAAGCGGAAGACCGTGCTTCAAGGGGTTCTCCTTCGGCGATCGAAAGAGTCAAAACATACCAAAGGGGGGGGTCTTTCTCCTTTTTAGACAAGGATTTTTTCAATTTTAAGAGAAAAAGGTCGGTTTTTTTGCATTTCCTGACGTAAAATGAACCCCTGATTACGATTTTGGGGGTCCGACACCGATATTCCTAGCACCTTGGCGGCAATTTTAAAATAACCGCAAAAAACCCGTTTTTTTTGCGTTTTGAAGGGCAAAAAGGGCACTAAACGGTGAAGGGCAGGGACGCAATTATCCCTGAGGGTAGTCAACAGACCTATCTGACTTCCCGTCAAACCGGAAGTCCGTAGGTCAAAGGGTTTTCCTTCGGCGACCGACGAAAGTTTCGGTTTTAACCTAACCTAACCTAACCTAAGCTCACGTCGCCACACTAAAGCTCGCAAACGTGGACCAATGTTGGTAATTTTTTGGTTACTGGGGTAGTTTGGACCCCCGATTACGATTCCGGAATCGCCGTTTCGATATTCTCAATCGTTCACCTTCTAATTCATAGCGGTTTTTCGGTGTATTTTTATTACGAAAACGTGTAAAACAAATATAGTTTTAAGCGGCCGAGAAGGACGCAATTGCTCCTGTGGCAAGCCAACGGATTCCGGCAGATGCTCTTGCAAACCGGAAGTGCGTAGGTCAAAGGGTTTTCTTTCGGCGATCGATTGTATCGCTTATTACGTACGCATGCTCGTGTTTGTCAGAGTAAAATCCACAAATGTGGATGAAAGTTTGTAATTTTTTGCTTTCTGGGGTAAATTGGAGCCCTGATTACGATTTCGATATCGCCGTTTCGATATTCTCATCATTTCCCCCTCATATCGAATAATGGCTATTTTCGGTCAATTTGAAAGTTCTAAACGCGTGAAACTAACATACCTTTAGCCGGCGGATGGGGACGCAAATTTTTTTGTGGCAAGCCACAGACCCCATTATGATGTCGAGCAAAGCGGAAGACCGTGCTTCAAGGGGTTCTCCTTCGGCGATCGAAAGAGTCAAAACATACCAAAGGGGGGGGTCTTTCTCCTTTTTAGACAAGGATTTTTTCAATTTTAAGAGAAAAAGGTCGGTTTTTTTGCATTTCCTGACGTAAAATGAACCCCTGATTACGATTTTGGGGGTCCGACACCGATATTCCTAGCACCTTGGCGGCAATTTTAAAATAACCGCAAAAAACCCGTTTTTTTTGCGTTTTGAAGGGCAAAAAGGGCACTAAACGGTGAAGGGCAGGGACGCAATTATCCCTGAGGGTAGTCAACAGACCTATCTGACTTCCCGTCAAACCGGAAGTCCGTAGGTCAAAGGGTTTTCCTTCGGCGACCGACGAAAGTTTCGGTTTTAACCTAACCTAACCTAACCTAAGCTCACGTCGCCACACTAAAGCTCGCAAACGTGGACCAATGTTGGTAATTTTTTGGTTACTGGGGTAGTTTGGACCCCCGATTACGATTCCGGAATCGCCGTTTCGATATTCTCAATCGTTCACCTTCTAATTCATAGCGGTTTTTCGGTGTATTTTTATTACGAAAACGTGTAAAACAAATATAGTTTTAAGCGGCCGAGAAGGACGCAATTGCTCCTGTGGCAAGCCAACGGATTCCGGCAGATGCTCTTGCAAACCGGAAGTGCGTAGGTCAAAGGGTTTTCTTTCGGCGATCGATTGTATCGCTTATTACGTACGCATGCTCGTGTTTGTCAGAGTAAAATCCACAAATGTGGATGAAAGTTTGTAATTTTTTGCTTTCTGGGGTAAATTGGAGCCCTGATTACGATTTCGATATCGCCGTTTCGATATTCTCATCATTTCCCCCTCATATCGAATAATGGCTATTTTCGGTCAATTTGAAAGTTCTAAACGCGTGAAACTAACATACCTTTAGCCGGCGGATGGGGACGCAAATTTTTTTGTGGCAAGCCACAGACCCCATTATGATGTCGAGCAAAGCGGAAGACCGTGCTTCAAGGGGTTCTCCTTCGGCGATCGAAAGAGTCAAAACATACCAAAGGGGGGGGTCTTTCTCCTTTTTAGACAAGGATTTTTTCAATTTTAAGAGAAAAAGGTCGGTTTTTTTGCATTTCCTGACGTAAAATGAACCCCTGATTACGATTTTGGGGGTCCGACACCGATATTCCTAGCACCTTGGCGGCAATTTTAAAATAACCGCAAAAAACCCGTTTTTTTTGCGTTTTGAAGGGCAAAAAGGGCACTAAACGGTGAAGGGCAGGGACGCAATTATCCCTGAGGGTAGTCAACAGACCTATCTGACTTCCCGTCAAACCGGAAGTCCGTAGGTCAAAGGGTTTTCCTTCGGCGACCGACGAAAGTTTCGGTTTTAACCTAACCTAACCTAACCTAAGCTCACGTCGCCACACTAAAGCTCGCAAACGTGGACCAATGTTGGTAATTTTTTGGTTACTGGGGTAGTTTGGACCCCCGATTACGATTCCGGAATCGCCGTTTCGATATTCTCAATCGTTCACCTTCTAATTCATAGCGGTTTTTCGGTGTATTTTTATTACGAAAACGTGTAAAACAAATATAGTTTTAAGCGGCCGAGAAGGACGCAATTGCTCCTGTGGCAAGCCAACGGATTCCGGCAGATGCTCTTGCAAACCGGAAGTGCGTAGGTCAAAGGGTTTTCTTTCGGCGATCGATTGTATCGCTTATTACGTACGCATGCTCGTGTTTGTCAGAGTAAAATCCACAAATGTGGATGAAAGTTTGTAATTTTTTGCTTTCTGGGGTAAATTGGAGCCCTGATTACGATTTCGATATCGCCGTTTCGATATTCTCATCATTTCCCCCTCATATCGAATAATGGCTATTTTCGGTCAATTTGAAAGTTCTAAACGCGTGAAACTAACATACCTTTAGCCGGCGGATGGGGACGCAAATTTTTTTGTGGCAAGCCACAGACCCCATTATGATGTCGAGCAAAGCGGAAGACCGTGCTTCAAGGGGTTCTCCTTCGGCGATCGAAAGAGTCAAAACATACCAAAGGGGGGGGTCTTTCTCCTTTTTCGACAAGGATTTTTTCAATTTTAAGAGAAAAAGGTCGGTTTTTTTGCATTTCCTGACGTAAAATGAACCCCTGATTACGATTTTGGGGGTCCGACACCGATATTCCTAGCACCTTGGCGGCAATTTTAAAATAACCGCAAAAAACCCGTTTTTTTTGCGTTTTGAAGGGCAAAAAGGGCACTAAACGGTGAAGGGCAGGGACGCAATTATCCCTGAGGGTAGTCAACAGACCTATCTGACTTCCCGTCAAACCGGAAGTCCGTAGGTCAAAGGGTTTTCCTTCGGCGACCGACGAAAGTTTCGGTTTTAACCTAACCTAACCTAACCTAAGCTCACGTCGCCACACTAAAGCTCGCAAACGTGGACCAATGTTGGTAATTTTTTGGTTACTGGGGTAGTTTGGACCCCCGATTACGATTCCGGAATCGCCGTTTCGATATTCTCAATCGTTCACCTTCTAATTCATAGCGGTTTTTCGGTGTATTTTTATTACGAAAACGTGTAAAACAAATATAGTTTTAAGCGGCCGAGAAGGACGCAATTGCTCCTGTGGCAAGCCAACGGATTCCGGCAGATGCTCTTGCAAACCGGAAGTGCGTAGGTCAAAGGGTTTTCTTTCGGCGATCGATTGTATCGCTTATTACGTACGCATGCTCGTGTTTGTCAGAGTAAAATCCACAAATGTGGATGAAAGTTTGTAATTTTTTGCTTTCTGGGGTAAATTGGAGCCCTGATTACGATTTCGATATCGCCGTTTCGATATTCTCATCATTTCCCCCTCATATCGAATAATGGCTATTTTCGGTCAATTTGAAAGTTCTAAACGCGTGAAACTAACATACCTTTAGCCGGCGGATGGGGACGCAAATTTTTTTGTGGCAAGCCACAGACCCCATTATGATGTCGAGCAAAGCGGAAGACCGTGCTTCAAGGGGTTCTCCTTCGGCGATCGAAAGAGTCAAAACATACCAAAGGGGGGGGTCTTTCTCCTTTTTAGACAAGGATTTTTTCAATTTTAAGAGAAAAAGGTCGGTTTTTTTGCATTTCCTGACGTAAAATGAACCCCTGATTACGATTTTGGGGGTCCGACACCGATATTCCTAGCACCTTGGCGGCAATTTTAAAATAACCGCAAAAAACCCGTTTTTTTTGCGTTTTGAAGGGCAAAAAGGGCACTAAACGGTGAAGGGCAGGGACGCAATTATCCCTGAGGGTAGTCAACAGACCTATCTGACTTCCCGTCAAACCGGAAGTCCGTAGGTCAAAGGGTTTTCCTTCGGCGATCGACGAAAGTTTCGGTATTATCGCCAATACGTACATAAGCTCACGTCGCCGCACTAAAATTCGCAAACGTGGATCAATGTTGGTAATTTTTTGGTTACTGGGGTAGTTTGGACCCCCGATTACGATTCCGGAATCGCCGTTTCGATATTCTCAATCGTTCACCTTCTAATTCATAGCGGTTTTTCGGTGTATTTTTATTACGAAAACGGGTGAAACAAATGTAGTTTTAACCGGCCGAGGAGGACGCAATTACTCCTGTGGCAAGCCAACGGACTCCGGCAGATGCTCTTGCAAACCGGAAGTGCGTAGGTCAAAGGTTTTCTTTCGGCGATCGATTGTATCGCTTATTACGTACGCATGCTCGTGTTTGTCAGAGTAAAATCCACAAATGTGGATGAAAGTTTGTAATTTTTTGCTTTCTGGGTAATTTGGAGCCCTGATTACGATTTCGATATCGCCGTTTCGATATTCCCATCATTTCCCCCTCATATCGAATAATGGCTATTTTCGGTCAATTTGAAAGTTCTAAACGCGTGAAACTAACATACTTTTAGCCGGCGGATGGGGACGCAAATTTTTTTGTGGCAAGCCACAGACCCCATTAGGATGTCGAGCAAAGCGGAAGACCGTGCTTCAAGGGGTTCTCCTTCGGCGATCGAAAGAGTCAAAACATACCAAAGGGGGGGTCTTTCTCCTTTTTGGACAAGGTTTCAATTTTTTCAATTTAAGAGAAAAAGGTCGGTTTCTTTGCATTTCCTGACGTAAAATGAACCCCTGATTACGATTTTGGGGGTCGACACCGATATTCCTAGCACCCTGGCGGCAATTTTAAAATAACCGCAAAAAACCCGGTTTTTTTGCGTTTTGAAGGGCAAAAAGGGCACTAAACGGTGAAGGGCAGGGACGCAATTATCCCTGAGGGTAGTCAACAGACCTATCTGACTTCCCGTCAAACCGGAAGTCGCTGGTCAAAGGGTTTTCCTTCGGCGGACCGACGAAAGTTTCGGTTTTAACTAACCTAACCTAACCTAAGCTCACGTCGCCACACTAAAGCTCGCAAACGTGGACCAATGTTGGTAATTTTTTGGTTACTGGGGTAGTTTGGACCCCCGATTACGATTCCGGAATCGCCGTTTCGATATTCTCAATCGTTCACCTTCTAATTCATAGCGGTTTTTCGGTGTATTTTTATTACGAAAACGTGTAAAACAAATGTAGTTTTAACCGGCCGAGGAGGACGCAATTACTCCTGTGGCAAGCCAACGGATTCCGGCAGATGCTCTTGCAAACCGGAAGTGCGTAGGTCAAAGGGTTTTCTTTCGGCGATCGATTGTATCGCTTATTACGTACGCATGCTCGTGTTTGTCAGAGTAAAATCCACAAATGTGGATGAAAGTTTGTAATTTTTTGCTTTCTGGGGTAATTTGGAGCCCTGATTACGATTTCGATATTGCCGTTTCGATATTCCCATCATTTCCCCCTCATATCGAATAATGGCTATTTTCGGTCAATTTGAAAGTTCTAAACGCGTGAAACTAACATACTTTTAGCAGGCGGATGGGGACGCAAATTTTTTTGTGGCAAGCCACAGACCCCATTATGATGTCGAGCAAAGCGGAAGATCGTGCTTCAAGGGGTTCTCCTTTGGCGATCGAAAGAGTCAAAACATACCAAAGGGGGGGGTCTTTCTCCATTTTGGACAAGGATTTTTTCAATTTTAAGGGAAAAAGGTCGGTTTTTTTGCATTTCCTGACGTAAAATGAACCCCTGATTACGATTTTGGGGGTCCGACACCGATATTCCTAGCACCCTGGCGGCAATTTTAAAATAACCGCAAAAAACACGGTTTTTTTTGCGTTTTGAAGGGCAAAAAGGGCACTAAACGGTGAAGGGCAGGGACGGGACGCAATTATCCCTGAGGGTAGTCAACAGACCTATCTGACTTCCCGTCAAACCGGAAGTCCGTAGGTCAAAGGGTTTTCCTTCGGCGACCGACGAAAGTTTCGGTTTTAACCTAACCTAACCTAACCTAAGCTCACGTCGCCACACTAAAGCTCGCAAACGTGGACCAATGTTGGTAATTTTTTGGTTACTGGGGTAGTTTGGACCCCCGATTACGATTCCGGAATCGCCGTTTCGATATTCTCAATCGTTCACCTTCTAATTCATAGCGGTTTTTCGGTGTATTTTTATTACGAAAACGTGTAAAACAAATATAGTTTTAAGCGGCCGAGAAGGACGCAATTGCTCCTGTGGCAAGCCAACGGATTCCGGCAGATGCTCTTGCAAACCGGAAGTGCGTAGGTCAAAGGGTTTTCTTTCGGCGATCGATTGTATCGCTTATTACGTACGCATGCTCGTGTTTGTCAGAGTAAAATCCACAAATGTGGATGAAAGTTTGTAATTTTTTGCTTTCTGGGGTAAATTGGAGCCCTGATTACGATTTCGATATCGCCGTTTCGATATTCTCATCATTTCCCCCTCATATCGAATAATGGCTATTTTCGGTCAATTTGAAAGTTCTAAACGCGTGAAACTAACATACCTTTAGCCGGCGGATGGGGACGCAAATTTTTTTGTGGCAAGCCACAGACCCCATTATGATGTCGAGCAAAGCGGAAGACCGTGCTTCAAGGGGTTCTCCTTCGGCGATCGAAAGAGTCAAAACATACCAAAGGGGGGGGTCTTTCTCCTTTTTAGACAAGGATTTTTTCAATTTTAAGAGAAAAAGGTCGGTTTTTTTGCATTTCCTGACGTAAAATGAACCCCTGATTACGATTTTGGGGGTCCGACACCGATATTCCTAGCACCTTGGCGGCAATTTTAAAATAACCGCAAAAAACCCGTTTTTTTTGCGTTTTGAAGGGCAAAAAGGGCACTAAACGGTGAAGGGCAGGGACGCAATTATCCCTGAGGGTAGTCAACAGACCTATCTGACTTCCCGTCAAACCGGAAGTCCGTAGGTCAAAGGGTTTTCCTTCGGCGACCGACGAAAGTTTCGGTTTTAACCTAACCTAACCTAACCTAAGCTCACGTCGCCACACTAAAGCTCGCAAACGTGGACCAATGTTGGTAATTTTTTGGTTACTGGGGTAGTTTGGACCCCCGATTACGATTCCGGAATCGCCGTTTCGATATTCTCAATCGTTCACCTTCTAATTCATAGCGGTTTTTCGGTGTATTTTTATTACGAAAACGTGTAAAACAAATGTAGTTTTAACCGGCCGAGGAGGACGCAATTACTCCTGTGGCAAGCCAACGGATTCCGGCAGATGCTCTTGCAAACCGGAAGTGCGTAGGTCAAAGGGTTTTCTTTCGGCGATCGATTGTATCGCTTATTACGTACGCATGCTCGTGTTTGTCAGAGTAAAATCCACAAATGTGGATGAAAGTTTGTAATTTTTTGCTTTCTGGGGTAATTTGGAGCCCTGATTACGATTTCGATATTGCCGTTTCGATATTCCCATCATTTCCCCCTCATATCGAATAATGGCTATTTTCGGTCAATTTGAAAGTTCTAAACGCGTGAAACTAACATACTTTTAGCCGGCGGATGGGGACGCAAATTTTTTTGTGGCAAGCCACAGACCCCATTAGGATGTCGAGCAAAGCGGAAGACCGTGCTTCAAGGGGTTCTCCTTCGGCGATCGAAAGAGTCAAAACATACCAAAGGGGGGGGTCTTTCTCCTTTTTGGACAAGGATTTTTTCAATTTTAAGAGAAAAAGGTCGGTTTCTTTGCATTTCCTGACGTAAAATGAACCCCTGATTACGATTTTGGGGGTCCGACACCGATATTCCTAGCACCCTGGCGGCAATTTTAAAATAACCGCAAAAAACCCGGTTTTTTTGCGTTTTGAAGGGCAAAAAGGGCACTAAACGGTGAAGGGCAGGGACGCAATTATCCCTGAGGGTAGTCAACAGACCTATCTGACTTCCCGTCAAACCGGAAGTCCGTAGGTCAAAGGGTTTTCCTTCGGCGATCGACGAAAGTTTCGGTATTATCGCCAATACGTACATAAGCTCACGTCGCCGCACTAAAATTCGCAAACGTGGATCAATGTTGGTAATTTTTTGGTTACTGGGGTAGTTTGGACCCCCGATTACGATTCCGGAATCGCCGTTTCGATATTCTCAATCGTTCACCTTCTAATTCATAGCGGTTTTTCGGTGTATTTTTATTACGAAAACGGGTGAAACAAATGTAGTTTTAACCGGCCGAGGAGGACGCAATTACTCCTGTGGCAAGCCAACGGACTCCGGCAGATGCTCTTGCAAACCGGAAGTGCGTAGGTCAAAGGGTTTTCTTTCGGCGATCGATTGTATCGCTTATTACGTACGCATGCTCGTGTTTGTCAGAGTAAAATCCACAAATGTGGATGAAAGTTTGTAATTTTTTGCTTTCTGGGGTAATTTGGAGCCCTGATTACGATTTCAATATCGCCGTTTCGATATTCCCATCATTTCCCCCTCATATCGAATAATGGCTATTTTCGGTCAATTTGAAAGTTCTAAACGCGTGAAACTAACATACTTTTAGCCGGCGGATGGGGACGCAAATTTTTTTGTGGCAAGCCACAGACCCCATTAGGATGTCGAGCAAAGCGGAAGACCGTGCTTCAAGGGGTTCTCCTTCGGCGATCGAAAGAGTCAAAACATACCAAAGGGGGGGGTCTTTCTCCTTTTTGGACAAGGATTTTTTCAATTTTAAGAGAAAAAGGTCGGTTTCTTTGCATTTCCTGACGTAAAATGAACCCCTGATTACGATTTTGGGGGTCCGACACCGATATTCCTAGCACCCTGGCGGCAATTTTAAAATAACCGCAAAAAACCCGGTTTTTTTGCGTTTTGAAGGGCAAAAAGGGCACTAAACGGTGAAGGGCAGGGACGCAATTATCCCTGAGGGTAGTCAACAGACCTATCTGACTTCCCGTCAAACCGGAAGTCCGTAGGTCAAAGGGTTTTCCTTCGGCGACCGACGAAAGTTTCGGTTTTAACCTAACCTAACCTAACCTAAGCTCACGTCGCCACACTAAAGCTCGCAAACGTGGACCAATGTTGGTAATTTTTTGGTTACTGGGGTAGTTTGGACCCCCGATTACGATTCCGGAATCGCCGTTTCGATATTCTCAATCGTTCACCTTCTAATTCATAGCGGTTTTTCGGTGTATTTTTATTACGAAAACGTGTAAAACAAATGTAGTTTTAACCGGCCGAGGAGGACGCAATTACTCCTGTGGCAAGCCAACGGATTCCGGCAGATGCTCTTGCAAACCGGAAGTGCGTAGGTCAAAGGGTTTTCTTTCGGCGATCGATTGTATCGCTTATTACGTACGCATGCTCGTGTTTGTCAGAGTAAAATCCACAAATGTGGATGAAAGTTTGTAATTTTTTGCTTTCTGGGGTAATTTGGAGCCCTGATTACGATTTCGATATTGCCGTTTCGATATTCCCATCATTTCCCCCTCATATCGAATAATGGCTATTTTCGGTCAATTTGAAAGTTCTAAACGCGTGAAACTAACATACTTTTAGCAGGCGGATGGGGACGCAAATTTTTTTGTGGCAAGCCACAGACCCCATTATGATGTCGAGCAAAGCGGAAGATCGTGCTTCAAGGGGTTCTCCTTTGGCGATCGAAAGAGTCAAAACATACCAAAGGGGGGGGTCTTTCTCCATTTTGGACAAGGATTTTTTCAATTTTAAGGGAAAAAGGTCGGTTTTTTTGCATTTCCTGACGTAAAATGAACCCCTGATTACGATTTTGGGGGTCCGACACCGATATTCCTAGCACCCTGGCGGCAATTTTAAAATAACCGCAAAAAACCCGGTTTTTTTGCGTTTTGAAGGGCAAAAAGGGCACTAAACGGTGAAGGGCAGGGACGCAATTATCCCTGAGGGTAGTCAACAGACCTATCTGACTTCCCGTCAAACCGGAAGTCCGTAGGTCAAAGGGTTTTCCTTCGGCGACCGACGAAAGTTTCGGTTTTAACCTAACCTAACCTAACCTAAGCTCACGTCGCCACACTAAAGCTCGCAAACGTGGACCAATGTTGGTAATTTTTTGGTTACTGGGGTAGTTTGGACCCCCGATTACGATTCCGGAATCGCCGTTTCGATATTCTCAATCGTTCACCTTCTAATTCATAGCGGTTTTTCGGTGTATTTTTATTACGAAAACGTGTAAAACAAATGTAGTTTTAACCGGCCGAGGAGGACGCAATTACTCCTGTGGCAAGCCAACGGATTCCGGCAGATGCTCTTGCAAACCGGAAGTGCGTAGGTCAAAGGGTTTTCTTTCGGCGATCGATTGTATCGCTTATTACGTACGCATGCTCGTGTTTGTCAGAGTAAAATCCACAAATGTGGATGAAAGTTTGTAATTTTTTGCTTTCTGGGGTAATTTGGAGCCCTGATTACGATTTCGATATCGCCGTTTCGATATTCCCATCATTTCCCCCTCATATCGAATAATGGCTATTTTCGGTCAATTTGAAAGTTCTAAACGCGTGAAACTAACATACTTTTAGCCGGCGGATGGGGACGCAAATTTTTTTGTGGCAAGCCACAGACCCCATTATGATGTCGAGCAAAGCGGAAGATCGTGCTTCAAGGGGTTCTCCTTTGGCGATCGAAAGAGTCAAAACATACCAAAGGGGGGGGTCTTTCTCCATTTTGGACAAGGATTTTTTCAATTTTAAGGGAAAAAGGTCGGTTTTTTTGCATTTCCTGACGTAAAATGAACCCCTGATTACGATTTTGGGGGTCCGACACCGATATTCCTAGCACCCTGGCGGCAATTTTAAAATAACCGCAAAAAACACGGTTTTTTTGCGTTTTGAAGGGCAAAAAGGGCACTAAACGGTGAAGGGCAGGGACGCAATTATCCCTGAGGGTAGTCAACAGACCTATCTGACTTCCCGTCAAACCGGAAGTCCGTAGGTCAAAGGGTTTTCCTTCGGCGACCGACGAAAGTTTCGGTTTTAACCTAACCTAACCTAACCTAAGCTCACGTCGCCACACTAAAGCTCGCAAACGTGGACCAATGTTGGTAATTTTTTGGTTACTGGGGTAGTTTGGACCCCCGATTACGATTCCGGAATCGCCGTTTCGATATTCTCAATCGTTCACCTTCTAATTCATAGCGGTTTTTCGGTGTATTTTTATTACGAAAACGTGTAAAACAAATATAGTTTTAAGCGGCCGAGAAGGACGCAATTGCTCCTGTGGCAAGCCAACGGATTCCGGCAGATGCTCTTGCAAACCGGAAGTGCGTAGGTCAAAGGGTTTTCTTTCGGCGATCGATTGTATCGCTTATTACGTACGCATGCTCGTGTTTGTCAGAGTAAAATCCACAAATGTGGATGAAAGTTTGTAATTTTTTGCTTTCTGGGGTAAATTGGAGCCCTGATTACGATTTCGATATCGCCGTTTCGATATTCTCATCATTTCCCCCTCATATCGAATAATGGCTATTTTCGGTCAATTTGAAAGTTCTAAACGCGTGAAACTAACATACCTTTAGCCGGCGGATGGGGACGCAAATTTTTTTGTGGCAAGCCACAGACCCCATTATGATGTCGAGCAAAGCGGAAGACCGTGCTTCAAGGGGTTCTCCTTCGGCGATCGAAAGAGTCAAAACATACCAAAGGGGGGGGTCTTTCTCCTTTTTAGACAAGGATTTTTTCAATTTTAAGAGAAAAAGGTCGGTTTTTTTGCATTTCCTGACGTAAAATGAACCCCTGATTACGATTTTGGGGGTCCGACACCGATATTCCTAGCACCTTGGCGGCAATTTTAAAATAACCGCAAAAAACCCGTTTTTTTTGCGTTTTGAAGGGCAAAAAGGGCACTAAACGGTGAAGGGCAGGGACGCAATTATCCCTGAGGGTAGTCAACAGACCTATCTGACTTCCCGTCAAACCGGAAGTCCGTAGGTCAAAGGGTTTTCCTTCGGCGATCGACGAAAGTTTCGGTATTATCGCCAATACGTACATAAGCTCACGTCGCCGCACTAAAATTCGCAAACGTGGATCAATGTTGGTAATTTTTTGGTTACTGGGGTAGTTTGGACCCCCGATTACGATTCCGGAATCGCCGTTTCGATATTCTCAATCGTTCACCTTCTAATTCATAGCGGTTTTTCGGTGTATTTTTATTACGAAAACGGGTGAAACAAATGTAGTTTTAACCGGCCGAGGAGGACGCAATTACTCCTGTGGCAAGCCAACGGACTCCGGCAGATGCTCTTGCAAACCGGAAGTGCGTAGGTCAAAGGGTTTTCTTTCGGCGATCGATTGTATCGCTTATTACGTACGCATGCTCGTGTTTGTCAGAGTAAAATCCACAAATGTGGATGAAAGTTTGTAATTTTTTGCTTTCTGGGGTAATTTGGAGCCCTGATTACGATTTCGATATCGCCGTTTCGATATTCCCATCATTTCCCCCTCATATCGAATAATGGCTATTTTCGGTCAATTTGAAAGTTCTAAACGCGTGAAACTAACATACTTTTAGCCGGCGGATGGGGACGCAAATTTTTTTGTGGCAAGCCACAGACCCCATTAGGATGTCGAGCAAAGCGGAAGACCGTGCTTCAAGGGGTTCTCCTTCGGCGATCGAAAGAGTCAAAACATACCAAAGGGGGGGGTCTTTCTCCTTTTTGGACAAGGATTTTTTCAATTTTAAGAGAAAAAGGTCGGTTTCTTTGCATTTCCTGACGTAAAATGAACCCCTGATTACGATTTTGGGGGTCCGACACCGATATTCCTAGCACCCTGGCGGCAATTTTAAAATAACCGCAAAAAACCCGGTTTTTTTGCGTTTTGAAGGGCAAAAAGGGCACTAAACGGTGAAGGGCAGGGACGCAATTATCCCTGAGGGTAGTCAACAGACCTATCTGACTTCCCGTCAAACCGGAAGTCCGTAGGTCAAAGGGTTTTCCTTCGGCGATCGACGAAAGTTTCGGTATTATCGCCAATACGTACATAAGCTCACGTCGCCGCACTAAAATTCGCAAACGTGGATCAATGTTGGTAATTTTTTGGTTACTGGGGTAGTTTGGACCCCCGATTACGATTCCGGAATCGCCGTTTCGATATTCTCAATCGTTCACCTTCTAATTCATAGCGGTTTTTCGGTGTATTTTTATTACGAAAACGGGTGAAACAAATGTAGTTTTAACCGGCCGAGGAGGACGCAATTACTCCTGTGGCAAGCCAACGGACTCCGGCAGATGCTCTTGCAAACCGGAAGTGCGTAGGTCAAAGGGTTTTCTTTCGGCGATCGATTGTATCGCTTATTACGTACGCATGCTCGTGTTTGTCAGAGTAAAATCCACAAATGTGGATGAAAGTTTGTAATTTTTTGCTTTCTGGGGTAATTTGGAGCCCTGATTACGATTTCGATATCGCCGTTTCGATATTCCCATCATTTCCCCCTCATATCGAATAATGGCTATTTTCGGTCAATTTGAAAGTTCTAAACGCGTGAAACTAACATACTTTTAGCCGGCGGATGGGGACGCAAATTTTTTTGTGGCAAGCCACAGACCCCATTAGGATGTCGAGCAAAGCGGAAGACCGTGCTTCAAGGGGTTCTCCTTCGGCGATCGAAAGAGTCAAAACATACCAAAGGGGGGGGTCTTTCTCCTTTTTGGACAAGGATTTTTTCAATTTTAAGAGAAAAAGGTCGGTTTCTTTGCATTTCCTGACGTAAAATGAACCCCTGATTACGATTTTGGGGGTCCGACACCGATATTCCTAGCACCCTGGCGGCAATTTTAAAATAACCGCAAAAAACACGTTTTTTTGCGTTTGGAACGGCAAAAAGGGCACTAAACGGTGAAGGGCAGGGACGCAATTATCCCTGAGGGTAGTCAACAGACCTATCTGACTTCCCGTCAAACCGGAAGTCCGTAGGTCAAAGGGTTTTCCTTCGGCGACCGACGAAAGTTTCGGTTTTAACCTAACCTAACCTAACCTAAGCTCACGTCGCCACACTAAAGCTCGCAAACGTGGATCAATGTTGGTAATTTTTTGGTTACTGGGGTAGTTTGGACCCCTGATTACGATTCCGGAATCGCCGTTTCGATATTCTCAATCGTTCACCTTCTAATTCATAGCGGTTTTTCGGTGTATTTTTATTACGAAAACGGGTGAAACAAATGTAGTTTTAACCGGCCGAGGAGGACGCAATTGCTCCTGTGGCAAGCCAACGGACTCCGGCAGATGCTCTTGCAAACCGGAAGTCCGTAGGTCAAAGGGTTTTCTTTCGGCGATCAATTGTATCGCTTATTACGTACGCATGCTCGTGTTTGTCAGAGTAAAATCCACAAATGTGGATGAAAGTTTGTAATTTTTTGCTTTCTGGGGTAAATTGGAGCCCTGATTACGATTTCGATATCGCCGTTTCGATATTCTCATCATTTCCCCCTCATATCGAATAATGGCAATTTTCGGTCAATTTGAAAGTTCTAAACGCGTGAAACTAACATACTTTTAGCCGGCGGATGGGGACGCAAATTTTTTTGTGGCAAGCCACAGACCCCATTATGATGTCGAGCAAAGCGGAAGACCGTGCTTCAAGGGGTTCTCCTTCGGCGATCGAAAGAGTCAAAACATACCAAAGGGGGGGGTCTTTCTCCTTTTTGGACAAGGATTTTTTCAATTTTAAGAGAAAAAGGTCGGTTTTTTTGCATTTCCTGACGTAAAATGAACCCCTGATTACGATTTTGGGGGTCCGACACCGATATTCCTAGCACCCTGGCGGCAATTTTAAAATAACCGCAAAAAACACGGTTTTTTTGCGTTTTGAAGGGCAAAAAGGGCACTAAACGGTGAAGGGCAGGGACTCAATTATCCCTGAGGGTAGTCAACAGACCTATCTGACTTCCCTTCAAACCGGAAGTCCGTAGGTCAAAGGGTTTTCCTTCGGCGACCGACGAAAGTTTCGGTTTTAACCTAACCTAACCTAACTTAAGCTCACGTCGCCACACTAAAGCTCGCAAACGCGGACCAATGTTGGTAATTTTTTGGTTACTGGGGTAGTTTGGACCCCTGATTACGATTCCGGAATCGCCGTTTCGATATTCTCAATCGTTCACCTTCTAATTCATAGTGGTTTTTCGGTGTATTTTTATTACGAAAACGAGTAAAACAAATATAGTTTTAAGCGGCCGAGAAGGCAAACCGCAAAAAACACGTTTATTTTTGTGTTTCGAAGAGCAAAAAAAGGCACTAAACGGTGAAGGGCAGGAACGCAATTGCTCTTGAGGGTATTCAACAGACCCATCTGAACTTTCTCTAAACCGGAAGTCTGTAAGTCAAAGGGTTTACCTTCAGCGATCGACAAAAATTTTGGATTTCATAACCTTAGATTTTTTTTGCATATACGGTCGTAAATGATAATTTAATTGGACTATTTATAATATTGGTGAATATTTAAAACAGCCTGTATATTAAATTAAAATAAACACCCTGTATATTGACCAAAATGAAGTTAGCAATCAATAATATTGCATGACTGGGTCAAATGTCAGATGAAGTTAGTTGAATGTGTTCAATAAAGTGGTGGGGATAGAAGTTTCTCGAATAATTCTAGATAACTTTGGTTATTATTCAGCGTGTCTACGAGCAGAATTGAAGAAAAGAAAAACCGACAACGCCTTTAAACAAACAGATAAAGTGCCGGTTAACATGGAAAAGGTAAGAAAAACGCCTAAATTACCAAACTGCAATAACATGAAACGTCATAAAATTGCAATTAAAAATATAATTGCATGTGAGCACATTTTATGTAATTTTAATATCACATGCATTCCATTTAGGTAGCAGAATTAAAAGACAAAGGAAACAAGGCATTAGCCGAAAACAAATTCGATGAAGCCATCAAATTCTACACCGAAGCAATCGCCTTAGATAACACCAATCATGTTTTATATTCGAATCGATCAGCCGCTTACGCTAAACTAAAAAATTACGAATTAGCATTAGAAGATGCCGAAAGCACAGTTAAAAATAAACCCGATTGGGGTAAAGGTTATTCGCGTAAAGGAGTAGCTTTACTTTATTTAGATCGTGTTGACGAAGCCATCGTTACATTGGAAGAAGGTTTGCGTATTGATCCCAATAATCAGGCTTTGCAGGAATCGTTGGCGGATGCGAGAGCGCAACAACGATCATCGCGAGGTTTCCCTAATCCATTCAGCGGTCCCGATGTTATGAATAAGTTGAGAGCCGATCCCCGTACTAAAGCTTTATTAGATGATCCGGATTATTTGCAATTGTTGCAACAGTTACAAGGAAATCCGCAATTGATGGGTGCTAAATTGCAGGATCCTCGTGTATTAACGACGCTTAGCGTTTTATTGAATTTCGATTCGGAGCCGATGGATACTGAACCACCATACACGCCTCCACCCAAAAAACCCGATCCACCAAAGCAGAAAAGTAATGAACCTGAACTGCCCGAAAATAAAAGACTGGCCAAAGAGCAAAAAGAATTGGGCAATGAGGCTTATAAAAAGAAGGATTTCGATAATGCGATTGAATTCTATAATAAAGCCATCGAACATGATCCTACCGATATAACGTTTTATAATAATTTAGCTGCCGTGTATTTCGAACAGAAGGATTACAAGCAATGTATTGAGAAATGCGAGAAGGGTATTGAAATTGGTAGAGAGAATAGGGCTGATTTTAAGTTGATAGCTAAAGCGTTTATGAGGATTGGAAATGCTTATAAGAAATTGAAGGAGTTTAAATTGGCTAAGACTTATTATGAGAAATCCATGTCGGAACATAGAACTCCTGAAATTAAAACTTTGCTGTCTGATATTGATAAGATTATTAAGGAAGAAGATAAGAAGGCTTATGTCGATCCTGTCAAGGCTGAAGAGGAAAAGGAACAAGGTAATTATGAACGTTTTAAATTAATCTCAAAATTTTATGCTGAATATGCATTTTTAAATTTAGTTTAATCATAATTATAATTTTTTATAACCTCAAATAAAATAACTTTGTATGAACTGTCAAAACTGACAGTTCAATTGTGATGGCGGCCATTTTGTTCTACTAAATGATATTTTTTTGTAGTTTTTCAAGTTTTACTTTTATATCTCAAAAATCAAATGATAAACTTGTAAACATTATAATTCTTTATAAGCTCAAATAAAACAAATTGTCATGAAGTATCAAAAATTACACTAAATTTATATAAAATCGCTCAGAAAAGTTAATAGTTGCATGAAATTTGCATCATAAAACTTGTTTTCTTGTGAAATTCATCAAAAATTATAAATAATTGGCATTTTTTATACTGAATTTGTACAAAATTGCTCAGAAAATCTAATTGCTGCATGAAGTTTCAATCAAAAAGCATATTTTCTTATAAAAATCATCAAAAATTACTCGAAATTATCATTTTTTATATTAAATTTGTATAAAATCGCTCGGAAGAAATAATTATTGCATGAAATTTATACAAAAAAATATATTTTTAATGAAATTCCTCAAAAACTATTATTTTTTTATTTAATTTGTAATTGTTGCGTGATATTGGCATATTTTCTTATGTAATTTATCAAAAATTATACTAAATTTGTATAAAATTGCTCAGAAAAGTTAAATGTTGCATGAAATTTGCATCATAAAACCTGTTTTTTTGTGAAATTCATCAAAAATTATACACGATTGGTATTTTTTGTACTGAATTTATATAAAATCACTCAAAAAAGTTAATTGTTGCATAGAACTGTTCTAAAATGACAATGTTAGTTTATTTTTTGCATGAAATTTGTGCAAAAAAGATATTTTTTTATGAAATTCATCAAAAATTACACAAAATTGTTATTAAATTTGTATAAAATTGCTCTGAAAAATCAATTTTTGTACAATTTGTTCAAAAATGACGCAAAAGTTTAATAAGAAAAGCTAATTGTTGCACAAAATTTACACAAAAAACATATTTTCTTATGAAATTCTTCAAAAATTACCATTTTCATACTAAATTCGCTCAAAAAAGGTAAATTGTTTTATAAAATTTGCACTAAAAAACTATTTTCTAATGAAATTCATTAAAAATTTCACAAATTTGTCATTTTTTTAAATCTTTTATCAAAAACTTTCAATTCTTTGTATGAAATTTGCACAAAAACCCTATTTTACTCATAAAATTAATCAGAATGGCAATTTTTTAAACTAAAATTGCTCTAAAAAGCCTAATAGTTGCACAAAATTGTTCCATAATCGTACAAAATTTCTCTTTTTGCACGAATTTTGTACAAAAAGCATGAAATTTATTAAAAACTTGCACAAAATTGTTATTTTTTACATTAAATTTATATAAAATTGATTAGAAATCCTAATTGTTTGTAGAAAATTGTTCTAAAATGACAAAAAACTTCTACTTTTGCTTGAAATTCGCACAGAAACCCTATTTTAGTCGTGGGATTTGCTGAAAATACGTAAAATGACGAATGTTTTAGAATAAAATTGCTCAGAAAACCTAATTGTTGCACAAAATTGTTTCAAAATGTGCAAAACTCGCATGTTTTGTTGAAAATCGCACAAAAAACATTTTGTGGTTAAGAGTTTCATCAAAAGTTGCACAGAATGACAATTTTTTACATTAAAGACGCTTGAAATTTGCACAAAAAACATTTTTTCATGAAATTCTGTCAAAAATTGCCAATTTTTATATTAAATTTCAACCTAAATTCTTTGCATGCATGGAATTTGCACAAAATATTAATTTTTCTCATGAAATTCATCAAAAATTACGCAAAATTGTCATTTTTTGTACTAAATTCGTATAAAATCGCTCAAAAAGACTAAAATTGTTGAACAAATTGGGGTTTTTGTAATGAAATTTGAACTAAAAATCGATTTTTCTTATGAAATTCATTAAAAATTACACATAATGACAATGTTTTACACTAAAATTGCTCAAAAAACTAATTCTTACACGAAATAGTTTTAAAAAGACGCAAAAGTCTCATATTTTTGCATGAAATTTGCACAAAAAACATATTTTCTTGTGGAATTTATCAAAAATGATCATTTTCTACACTAAATTCAAATAAAAAAGCAAATTTTTGCACAAAATTGTTGTATTATAGCAAAAAAAGCCAAATTATTGCATGAAATTTGCAACAAAAACATTTTCTTATGAAATTCATCAAACATTACATTTTTTGTACAATAAAAGTTCTATTTTAGGCATGAATTTTGCACAAAAAATTGATTTTCTCCTAAAATTCATCAAAAAATTGCACCAAATTTTATTCGGACAATTTTTCATCAACTTTTGACAGTTTAGAACAATTTTGACAGCTATTTATAACAAGTTTTAAATGAAACGTCAAATTTGACTTTCATTTATTATTATAGAATCGATCCGATCTTTAAGCGGCGATTCTCTGATCAACATCGGACTCTATTTTGGATCTATTTAATTTCCAGGTAATGACTACTTCAAAAAAGGAGACTACGCCAACGCCGTCAAACATTACACCGAAGCCATCAAACGTAATCCCGACGATGCAAAACTATACAGTAATAGAGCCGCTTGCTACACCAAACTCGCTGCCTTTGATCTTGGTTTGAAAGATTGCGATGAATGCGTACGACTAGATCCCAAATTCATCAAGGGATGGATCAGGAAGGGCCATATTCTACAGGTACGTTAACAATGCAGAATCAATAATAAAATAAAACGATATTATTAAAGAAGTTATCGTTTTATTTTATTATTATTATGGATTACTACATAGTAAAGGTCTCAACCATCCTTTAAATTTAATTCTTCACGAAGTAATGTATTTTACGTTGACTAAATATAATCTTTAGGGTATGCAACAACCAACAAAAGCAATTGCCGCTTTCCAAAAAGCGTTAGAACTCGATCCAAATAACGCAGAAGCCCTACAAGGATACAGAACGTGCACTCTAGAAAACGCCGGCGGCGGAGGCGATCCCGAAAAAATCCGCCAACGCGCAATGGCCGATCCCGAGGTGCAACAAATCCTCCGCGATCCCGCCATGCGGATCATCCTCGAACAGATGCAGAACGATCCACGGGCTCTGCAAGATCACCTTAAGAATCCAGACATAGCCGCTAAAATCCAAAAATTGCTGGAGTCTGGGCTTATTGCAATTCATTGATTGATTCCATACCGTATTTACTATTTATTAATCTTGATAGTTCTTATCTTTTAATCCGTAGGATTTCAGATTTGTTTTATGTCAGGTTTAATTACTTTTGTCATATTGTACTTTAAACAGAATGTATAGATTTGTATCAGTTGTCATCTTTGATTTTTTTTAATGTTATGAAAGTGGCCGTAATTTTTAGCTTTTTCAAATAATTTTAATTCAAATAAATAAATATTTGAAAACAATAATATCTTTATCTTGATCTAGAAAACATTCTAAAAGGTAAGTGGAAATTATTTTAATACAAACTAGGTTTTGTTACCAGAGAACTTTTATTTTTTGTACAGTTTTGTTAATCTTCCGTATTTTTCAGTTTACTGTCTGCTTTTCTCAATGTATGTCAAAATTATACCTAGCCTAGTCGAGCGGTTTCACTTTCGTGGTAAGCAATCGAGGTGTCGGGCGCACCGAGCCGCAGAGAAGATATGTGTATGTATGTGTGGAATGCATATACCGGGTCCATTTGGAAAGAACGCTACACTCTGCATCACTTTGTTGGGCACACTAGCCAACTTGTGACCGCTCCGGCCGTTGCTTAACTTTTCGTTATCATGATTTTTCAATTTTAATGAGAGTTTGTTCATTTAATGGCCGGTTTTTATACTTTCATCAAAATGTAGAGCCGAATTTCGTAGTTTATTTAATAGAAAACTGAAGCAGAGCAACTGATGAATCTTGTTTGGAGCCTACAAGAACACTACTTGAAATGCGAAATTTACCGCAGATGGAAATCTTCTGTCGTTGCGTAAACACTCAAAAAGACTAAGCTTAAGAATTTTGATAGTTCTAAAGAAAAAATGAGAAATTTTTTTTGGTCCCACGGTTTTTTAGTGTCTAAATGGAAGACTTTTAATAGTCGAGCAGTTTTTTAGTGTCTAAATGGAACAATTTTGGTAGTTCCACGGTTGTTTAGTATCTAAATGACAAAATTTTGTTAGTCATAGTTTCATAGTGTTGAAAATGAGAATTTTTAGTGTCTAAATCGAAGAATTTTGGTAGTTCCACCGTTTTTTAGCGTCATATGACAACATTTTGGTAGTCCAACGGTTTTTGTGTTGAAAATGAGAATTTTTAGTGTCTTAAACGGAAGAATTTTGTTATCTCCACGGTTTTTTAGTGTAGGAAATGAGAAATTTTTGTAGTCCCAGTTTTTTAGTGTCTAAATGGAAGAATTTTGGTGGTCGCATAGTTTTTTTGAACAAATTACGGACAGTTTTTGAAAGATTATGAACAAATTTTGACATATCGGAGATAATTTCAACAGATCAGGTACATTTTTAACTGATCAGAGATATTTATTTAAAGATCATGAACATTGTTCACAGATCAGTGAAACTTTACTGATACAACCAGTTTTTGATAGATCAAAGACATTTTTGACAGTCAAACTTTTTTGAAAGGTTTTTAATAGTTAAGGAACATTTTGACAAATTTTTAACAGATCAGAAACAATTTTGACCGATTATAGACATTTTTATTTTGGCATTCATGAAATTTTGACAAATCACAGTGTTGCAGCCACTCTAACACAAAGTATAAAAGCAATAGACCAGTGACAATCAGAATAATTAGTTTATATCAATTAAAGCACAAAAATGTAAATTGTAACTAATGATTAAATTGTTATAATATTAGTAAAATAACAGATATTTTTATTATAACTGTAATATATGTAGTATTCGGGTCAATGTGAATCAAGATACCGAACAGGGAAAAAACAATATATGTTATTTTTGTATATATGTCAAGAGAGTAAATAAAATGAGTTCAGACATTTTTGTGTGTATACCAGACATTACATTGGCGACGAGGATGGGATAGAGTGCATATTGATTTTTTAGGTCCATTACACGGCAATAATTATTTAGTAGTCACTGATGCATTATCAAAATGGTTGGAAGTTTTTCCAATGAAAAACATTACCAGCACGCAGACTATTGTAAAGTTAAGGGAACTGTTTGCTAGATTTGGCATTCCTAAGGTGCTAGTTTCGGACAATGGTACACAGTTCACTTCTCACGAATTTCGAGAGTTTTTAAAAATAAATAAAATTAAGTTCGTAAATTCACCACCTTATCATCCCGCCTCAAATGGAGCCGCGGAAAACTCAGTTAAAACAGTCAAATCTTGTTTGAATAAAGCGCATTCAATAAATAAAATATTTGATGTTGAAGCAACTTTGAGCAGATTTTTAATTGTTTATCGAAATACTGAGCATTGTGCTACAGGTGAATCACCTGCTCGCATAATGCTGGGTAGGCCATTGCGAACGCGACTAGACTGCATTAAACCAAATGATAAGGTGAGAGAAACTAAATCAGTTAAAGTTGTTAAAGATAATCTAAATAACAGTCATTCCCGAAACAAACATTATTTTAAGGGTAATAGAATAGTAAAATTTGAATTGGGTGACGATGTTTTAGCAAAAGATTACCGATTGCAAAAAGCAAGCTGGACCCCAGCAAGAATTGCAAAGCGTTTAGGACTAAATACTTATCTGGTAAAAATAGATAATAGCGTGTGGAAACGACATGCCAATCAAATTTTACCAATACATAACAATGAACAATGTGAACAAGGTGAATGCGAGTCAGTGCAGTGCAACGAAAATGTTAGTAATATATCCTGTAATACCGCAACAGATCCTGTTCCAGAATTTATAACGGATAATGATCCATTAAATTCTGGAGCTATTGTCGAAGAAAAACTTGGAACTCCTCTTGTACGTCCTCAACGTAAACGAGCACCTCCAGATAGGTTAAAGTATTAAAAAAATTCTGTAATTAAGTGGAAGGAGTTGTAAATGTAATTGTATTTTAGTTCTAATGTTTATAATTAATTTAATTATGCATCTTTAATTAAGTGGAGAGGAATGTAATATATGTAGTATTCGGGTCAATGTGAATCAAGATACCGAACAGGGAAAAAACAATATATCGTCGATGATACTTCAATATGTCGTATGTCAAAAAAATCAATTTTTAGTTTATTGGATGGTTGTAATCAAAATAATTATTTCTACGTTCTCACAAAACGTCGTATGCATTGGACCAATAGAAAGCACTGAACGTGCGCAGCTGCAATATGTCCGATGTCATTTCTCAAGTCTTGTTTACTTCAATATGTCGTATGTTACAGCCAGTTACAGTTAATTTTGTGTAAATATTCTATTCTCTGTGCGATTGCAGATAACTCGGTAAGTACGAATGAATAACTTATTATTACTTGTTATTTTAACAAAAAAAATGCAAATTACCTAATAGTATCTTTGAAAGATATGAAATTAAAGGCGAAATCTACCATAACCTAAAAAATATAGTGTTTTTTACAAATTGAAACTATTAAATCTTCATATAAATTTACCTATATAGATGAATAATTTAATTTTCCTAATTAATATTGCAATATTTCCTTCACCCCCCTTCATATCACACTATATAAATTAATAAATATTTACATACGACATATTGCATCTACTTTATTTTTACATACGACGTTTTGCTGCTACTTTATTCTGCGCAATAAACTAATATTTTAATTTTCCTCAAGTAAAGATATGGATTGGAGTGGAAGAACAGATCGTATTTTTAAATTGATCAGAGAAAATGAAAAAGGAAAAAAAGGCAAAGAGGAAGGGATGAGTGGCCATGCCAAGAACTGCACTTTATCTGAAAACAACATGAAGATTGGTGAAAAGGAAAAGGAAGAATGATTTTCCGCTATCAGATGGCATAGGAAAAAAAGAAGAAGAAGGAAAAAACGATGTTGGAGGAGAAAGGATTGCTTAAGGCGATAAAAACAGCAAGGACACTTTAAACGAGGAAGGCGAAAAAGACGAGGAGAAACTTGACCAAGGCAATAATAGCACTTCAATTGATGATAGAAAGGATGTAAGACGAGAAAAAGGCAAAGAGGAAGGGACGAGTGTCCAAGCCATGGACTGCACTTTACCTGAAAACAACAAGAACAATGGTAAAAAAACAGAGAGTGAAAAAAACAAAGACAAAGAATCGATTGAAGATAATGACGAAAATTTAATTGAAATCTTTGAAGACTCAGGTTCTGACTAGAAACCTGATAAACAATCTGATGAAGAAAACCTCACCGAAAATGAAACAATGGGAGAAAACTCTTCAAACGACTCTTCAAGCAAAGAAAATCATCCAACTACCGACGGTAGGCAGAAAAGAAGGGAAAGCAAGGCACAAAGTAAACCTAAGGACTGGAAGAGAGCAAAGAAAAAGCGAAGCCTTTGTTGGATTTAAAAAAAATGCATCTGGAAAATATGAACAAACCGCGGTGCGGCAAAAACGCGAAATGAAAGCAAAATGTGTTGGCTATCCATTATCAAAATAAAGGTCTAAAACAATTTGAATGCTCTGATATAAGTGAAGAGCAGCGGCAAGAAGTATTTCGTTCATTTTTTAACTTGCTAACATGGGAAGCCAAACAAGTATTCGTGAGAGGACTAGTTTTACAATCTCAGCCAAGCTAAAGGCGAAAAATAAGTGACCCGGTGGATTCACGTAAACAAACCGGCTTTAAATATTTCCTAAAATTGAATGAAAACGAAAACAATGCAGTGCGGAAACATGTCTGCAAAAATATGTTTATCAACACACTTGGTGTTGGAGAAAGGTCTGTAAGATCATGGGTACTCGACACACGTCCTGTTGCCATGAGGGAAAAACTGTTGGTGAGGGGGCAGAAATTGTTTGCGCGAGACAAGAAGCTGTTACCGCGAGGTAAGAAGCTAGCACAAATGTCCAAACTTTTTTGGAAACATTGCCACAGATTGAATCTCATTACTGTAGAGCGTCAAGTAAAAAGTTGTATCTAGAAGATGTCTGGGAGAGTTATAGGCACCTTTACAAAGAATTCACTGAATACTGCCGAAATGAAGATAAAAGATGTGCATCGTGGCGAACCTTTATGAAAGTTTTTAGAAGAATGAATTTAGAAATTTTTCAACCGAAAAAAGACCAATGTAATGAGTGTGTCATGTATAAAAATGGGCATTTGTTGGAAGAAGAATACCAACGACATTGCCAGAGAAAAGATGATGCGCGTGCAGAAAAACAAACGGATAAAACAAAGGCTGAAAACGGGGAAGTATGGACCTCCATTGCCACAAAATTAATAAAGAATGAGTTAGAAAATGGTCGTCCATCGAAAATTATTATGTGGAGTGATGGATGCGGCTACCATAATCTGAACGTAAAATTGTCTAATGCACTACTTGAATTAAGCCTACAACAAAATATAATTATTGAGCAAAAATACTTGGAGGTCGGGCATACACAAATGGAGGTGGATTCTGTACACAGTTCCATCGAGCAAAAGCTTCGCCGAAGGCGCAAAGTGTATGTGCCGGCCGACTATTTGGAAATAATTAGGTCGGCTAGAGAATATCCACGTCCTTATAAAGCTGTGTCTCTTTTTTATTCAGATTTTAATAATTTGAAACCATTTTTTACACGAGTATTAGACCAGGAAAGAAGAAGGGAGATCCTTGTGTTACCAATGTTTGTGCTTTTCAGTACAAAGATGGAGTCATAAATTACAAAGTTCAGTTTAATAATACGTGGACCGAGCTGCCAACTCGTCCCAAACATGCCACAATTCCAGTGGATCATCCCCCACTTTATACTGCACCGTGTGAAATTGAGGGTTCTAAATTTAATCATTTACAAGAACAAACTCAAACCATATATTCCAACAGATTATTACTTATTTTATGATAATTTGAAACACAAATAAGTTTCTATAAATTGTAAAATTAAAATAATAATAATAATATACTGCTTTTTTTCCCCCATTATTAATGAAACAGGTCGTATGTCACTATATGTAGCCAGTTTTTAGATACAATATGTCTTATGTCAAGGTTTTGACAAATCCCTAAAATTAACCTAAAAAAACTATTCAATAATCAAAAACAATTGCTAAAATGAAGGTTTGTTTCACTTGATCAATTATGTGAAACAACCGGAAAATCAATAAAATAGTTTTTTTGCTGTCCTGAAAATTGAGTACTTTTGACATACGACATATTGAAGTATCAGCGACGATATGTTATTTTTGTATATATGTCAAGAGAGTAAATAAAATGAGTTCAGACATTTTTGTGTGTATACCAGACATTACAATAACCATCAGCAAGCTTTTCAGCTAACCTTTAGAAATGTTACATCACTTATATCAAGCAATTTACCCCAATCTACTTTTCATTTATGTCAAGTTAGTATGGTTAAAATGAAGTAGCATTAATATCACATAACCTTTACTTAGGTTAGTACTAACTTAACAAATAATCAGATTTGTTTGAAAACTTACCTTCAATATAAACTACAACTCTGACATGAATGCTAAATAAATCCTATACATTAATAGTATATTTGACGCTGTTACAGTACACATAACCTAAAATATCTTATTTTTTTAATCTGTCAAGTACAAATATACCCTAAAGTTCTGTCAACATTTTGACATTTAAGGAGTTAAAACATATTATTAATAATAACTGAAAGAGAAAGAACAGAAATAAATATCAACACACATAAATATGTTTTTAAATTTAATAATAATTATAAAACATACATAATTTTTTATATAGATTATATTCATTGAAAATACTTTCGAAAAAAATAATTAATAATATAAAACATTAAAATATAACATTCAAAATTAACATATTGCAACTTTCTTTATCATCATCATCATATCAAAATTTTATTTTCCATTCTTCTTCTTAAAATAAACTATAAAGCAAGAAATGGCAACATAATATAATATAAAAAAAGACAGACAAATAGACACGTCATAATGAACTGTGCACAGCGCAGCAAAAACATAATATTTTCCATACAGAGTATACAAAAGAACCATTGTACCACACATAACATTCATAATTTGTCGATTTATAATGTAAATATTTATTTTATATAAACAACATCAATGCATGGTGGAAATATAACATAAATGTTATGTTAAAATTATCGTCGCTTATTTTGAAAAATATACATTTTATAAATTTATAACGATATAATTAACCCTCAACTATTATGTAGTCTATAAAATCATCAGAAACAAAACAAAATATTTATTGATTAAATATCAAATTCTGGTTTTGCTTTTTTACATCAATACTGACACGGGGTCTCGCAGACCTTATATCAAAATAATATGTAGAAATATTCTTTAATTAATTTGCAACCAAATCATTAATTCTGAAATTATTCTCCTTAAATTATTAATAAATTTTGCTTTTTGGAGAAAACTAATATTTTGCTATGAATTAAGTAGGCTCTAAATAAAGCAAAATTTATTTAAAAAGGTCCACGAGACCCAAGCTATTAATATTAAAAATTAAAATATTTAAATTTGTTTGGGTCTCATGGACCTTTTTAAATAAATTTTGCTTTTGAAAGAAAATAAGAATTTGACTATTAATTAAGTAGGTAGTACTTGTTCACTGACATTAAGTCTCTCAGACCCCTCAACATTAAAGTATAGTATCTTGTCAGACTTATTTGTGTTTTTTTTTTTTTTTAATTTCAATGTTTAATTGAACTAAACTGGGTCTCATGGACCATTTTGTTTTCAGTTTAAACAATTTTTTTCATGGCAATATTTAATTCAGTTTTTAACTCTTACATCAAGTCTCTCAGACCTGATATTGCAAATTCCAGGCCATAAACTGTTGAAAAATTCTATTTATAAAAAGCTAAATCCGGCCCTAAACTGTAAACAAATGCAAAACTCTATTTATAAAATGGCAGAAAAAGCAAAATTTGGCGATAAACAGTTGAAAAGTGCAAGGTTCTATTCAAAAAAACTGAAAAGTAGTTAATTCCGGTCATAAAGTGTTAAAATATTATCAGAAAAAACTAAAAATTGTTAAAAATTGCAAAATACTAATTATGCATTGTAAAAAATAGAAAAAATCCGGCAATAAACTGTTAAAAAGTGCAAAATTCTATTTATAAAATGTCAAAAATATCAAAATCCGGCTCTAAACTGTTAAAAATTTCAATATTTTAATGATAAAATTCTGAAAATAGTAAAAAAAAGCACTAAAATTCGTTGAAAAATGCAAAATTTTATCTTGAATTGCCAAAAATAGCAGAAAAGTGCTATGAAATGTTGAAAATATCAAAAAATTGTCAGAATGCACTAAAGTCCAGTTTTAAAATCTTAAAAAATGCTAAGATCTATTCATAAAATGTTAAAAATAGCAAAATTCGTTTATAAATTGTCGATATGTGCAAAATTATTTTTATGAAATGTCAAAATATTTTTAGAAAGCACCAAAGTGCGGTTATAAAATGTTGAAAAGTGCTAAATTCTATTTATGGATTGTTAAAAATAGCAAAATTCGACCCAAAACAGTTAAAAAGTGCTAAATTTTATTCATAAAAAGTAAAAGTTAGCTAAATCCGGCCATAAAGTATAAAAATATTGTAAGAAAATTCCAAAATGATGGATAAAAAAACAAAATTCTGTTTATAAAATGTTAAATAAAGCAAAATGAGACCATAATCTGTTTACAAGTGCAAAATTTTATTCATAAAAAGTGAAAATTAGCCAAAAAATATTAAAGTATTGTTAAAAAGTGCAAAATTCTATACAAAAAATAGAAAGTAAACTGTTAAAAATGCAAGATTTGATTAATAGAAAGTAAGAAGTAACAAAATCCGGCTATGAAATATCAAAACATTGTCAAAAAGTACTAAAATCCGATCATACATTGTCAAAAAGTGCAGAATTCTATTCATAAAATGTAAAATACAGCAAAATTTGGCTACAAACTATTGAAAAGTGCAAGATGCTAATAATAAAAGGTAAAATATATCAAAATGGCCATAAAATAACAAAATATTGTCAAAAAGCACCAAAATTTAGTCAAAAACTGTTAAAAAGCTCAAAACTTTATTTATTAAAGTCATAAATAGCTAAATCCTGTCATGATACATCAAAATATTATCAGAAAACACCAAATTCTAGCCATAAACTATTGAAAGTTCGAAATTCTATTTATAAATGTTAAAAATAGTAAAATCTGGCTATGAAGTATGAAAATATTGTTAGAAAGCACCAAAATTTGGTCATAAGCTGATCAAAACTGCTAAATTCTGTTAAAAAAATTAAATATTTTTAGATAAAACACCAAAATCCAGCCAAAACCGATTTAAAAGTACATAAAATGTCAAAAATAGCGAAATATTGTTATAAAAAAATAATTGAATAAAATTAATTAGCTTTGTTATTAAGTGCTGCTGTCCATTTCAACTAAGTGTACAGTCTTGTAGACTTCATGACAGTATTTACGACTTCAAAATGAAGTTTACATAAAATAATTGCTTGCTGTAATACAAAAATGAAATGGTAGACCGGTTAACATATGTTGTTTGTGGTCTGATAGACACCACGATAGTAGTTATAAATTAAAGTAAAAATGTGTATATAAAATAAGTTTTAATTTTGCAAATATCTCTTTTTTTTGTAAATAAATTTATAAAAAATTAAATAAATTTGTTCATTATTAATAAGTATGTGGTCTATCAGACACCAAGTCAGTAATTGCAAATTAAAATTCATTAAAAAAAGTTGTTCCACTTCTAATAGAATAAAATTAAACCAAATTTTTAAATAAGTAGCTTGTGTAGGTCTGTTAGACACCATGTCAGTATTTACATACTAAAATAAATGAAATAGTTTTTTTTCTCAAGTAGCTTTGTTGTTTGGGGTCTGATAGAGCTTAGTAATTTGTTAAAAAAATACAAAATGTAATACAATTTTTTTGTTTTGTTATAATTAAATGAAATTGAGCCTAATTTGCTTTGATAAGAGTAGTTATTTGTTAATAATACCAAATTTAATATATTTGTTTTGTTTATTGGCAATAATTTAAAAAAATGTTTTAATTGAATCAAATTTTTAATTAAGTAACTGTCATTAAAAGTTGCGTGTAGGGTCCTATAGACCCCATCAGTATTTGCAACTTCAAAATCAGTTTTACTTTTAATTTTGCAAAAATCTCAACTTTTGTTTCTATTGAATAAAATTTATAAGGAATTTTGATCCAGTAAAGTAGTAAAAATTATAAATATTGATGGGTTTCTATTAATTGAATAAAATGTGGCTTTATTTTTTGCATAGTAGTATTTTTGTCCCTGGTCTGACAGAGCCGTTAGTTGTGAAGAGTTAAAAAACAAAATATATATAATTTTTTTTATTATAAGTATCTTTATTATGTGTGGTCTGGTAGACACCACGTCATTAGTTGCCAATTAATAATATAATAATTATTTTAATTTAAAAAAAATTGTTTTTGATTCAAATCAATTTTTTTTATCTATTTGAATAAAATTTTATTGGTCTAATAGACATCGCATCAGTTAACAATTAAAAATCTAAAAAAATAATTAATTGAACAAATTTTTCATTTAGTAGCATTGTTATGCCTGGTCTGATAGACACCAAGTCAGTTGAAGAGTTAAAATATAAAATAAGTTTGTTTTGAATCAAATTTTTTTAAGTAGCTTTTAGACTATACAAGTCTGCTAAGCACCACAAACTAAATTTTTTTGTTTGTTTCTAATTGAATCAAATTAAAGCTAATATTTAAATATTGTGTGAGGTCTGATAAGTTAAAAAATACAAAATTTCATATAAATTTTGTTTGATATTAATTTGATAAGGCGGTCTAATAGACACCGCGTCACTAGTTGAGGGTTAAATTTAAATTTTTTTAAAATTTTCTACTTATTATGAATTAAGTAGTGTTTGGTGTTGAATCCCTTAATGTAATTAATATGGCAACATGTTGATAAAACGCCCAATTAGTTGCATGGACGTTTTAAGAGATCAAAAAAAAAAAAAAAATTCATTCGAGCGCACATAAAAATTAAATTTGGAATATATTGTTCATGAATAAATTATTTCCTAAAATATTTCTAATTGTCAATTCTAAAAAATATCGATTATTTTGCTTTCTTTGCTTACAAACTAATATAATAATAATGCACATTATTATAGTCACAAGTAGGAAATGAAATAAAAAATAAAAGTACTTTCAACCAGTTACACCATCCATCCATAACTGGTTTTATACATTTTTCAAGTTCAAGTTCACTTTATTATTATTATAACTGGTTGGTTGCTTGCTGCCTGTTGAATAGCAGAATCACTTCCTGATTATTATGAAACTGAACTGATTGCATTATGCGGGGCCCCCATTTGCGTTAACACTTTATCTAACCATTGTAAGGGACCGTGTAAATGCACTTCAATCCAACAAGGCGTGCTTGTAACATCTTGTCGATGGTATTCAGCCCCCCAACCCTTAACAAAACTCATACGTATCGTACACATCTTGGTTAATTCATAAACAGCTTCGAAACCGTGATTAACGCATTGTGATAACAATTGTGCAAACTCGGCATTGTTAAAAATTCTTAATGAACATCCAGCGGGGATTTTACAAACAGTCGATGGATGGAAACCGTGATGGTGGTTGCAGTTTCGTGATTGCACGAAAATAGCCGAATCTGATAAGCATTCTGCATAAACCTCACCATTAACGTAATATAAATGAACCCCTTTACCAATATGCCGTCGTGTATTTTCTATGGTCGAATTACGATTCACGTTGCTTAATTGACCTAAACAAAACCGATCACTGTTGTTGCTGGGGTTGGTAAATCCATCAACAATTACAGATGTTGATTGGCAATGAAATACTTCGCCGACGCGACAATTTAATTCATAATACGCAATGGAGGCCCAGTAGGGTTGTTCCTGATACGCAACCGGTTGCACGTCGGCTAAATTCGGTTCCGTATTGTTGTTTGCGGGTGTTTCATCCGTTGGACTATATGCGGGTGGTGGGGTTTCAGCCAAATTTGTGTACGGTGATTGCGGATTATTACTGCTAACACTACCCGGACTTGAAACATTAGATAAGGGCGAACTGGGGCTCATATGATTACTATTAAAACCCGATGAAGAGTAACTAACATTATGCGGCATATTCGTATCCACCAATTGTTGAAATGGAAGTAGCGAATGTCCAGGGACGAAATCATTATGTCTCGGAACCAAAACCGGTGGTAAAACTGGACTTTCAACTCGTTTATAATGATACGGATTGATACACACCTCTTTCTGTTTAGCCGAAAATGGAAACTGGCAATGTTCTAACGGCTTCAATTCGTGGTGACTTTGTAAATCCGGCCATCTCCATACACGACAGTATATAACATGCGGTAATCCCTTACGATGTGAAACTTGCAATCGACCATCCAAACTGCGCGGTATCGTAACGCATTTGCTCGGCGTTCCAGGACACGATAGAGCACGTTCCAATTCCTCGATTGCACCTTTACGTTTCTTCAATTTTTTCACTAAACTGTCGACCGCTTTTTCCGCCCATTTCTCTTCTTCGTCTCCTTGTTTCCAACCGAGTAATTTTTTAACAGCCGGACTCGTGAATGAAAATAAGCTGTTTAGTGATGATATAGGTCCACTACTCGATGATTCCGCCTCGTCCGTTTCCATTTTGTTATTGTTATTATTTCTAAAAACCAACATCACTAATTAATATTTAAAAAAAGTGAATGAGTCACAACATAAGAGGGTGTTGAGTCACACTATTGATGTTTCCTGGTACTCACAACACATCTTAATGGAAGCTTAATACTGGTTTTCTATTAGAAATTTTTACAAAACAATTGATGCAAAAAAAAAACAAACGAAACTTGTTCGCGGAACAAAACTAGTGCTCCCAGTGTTCTGACCGGACGGTTGAGTTGACTTGGTTGGTTTGGTCGTTTTGCAATCTTGCAAACCAGGAAACGTATAAAACGCTTACCTTATACAGGTTGTTGGTGGTATGTAAGGTGTAATTTATCTGCGTCGGATAGCGCTGATAGCGATCAATTAATAATACCATTTAACAAAAAACGAAACGGGATCGGGATTGCAATAACAGGCGACTCTCGGACGCCATATAGTTCTGAATATCAACGTCGCGCATATCCGTAGATTGGCGCTCGTGTCGAGACGCCATATTGACAAGCGCTAAATTTAAATTAAATTCTTACTGAATAGGTTCTAATTAGTCATTAAATTGCAATTTTGGCTTTAGTGCATAATATATTATGTAATATTTCCGTCATTTAATTGCTTAGCAATTTGTATGGTTTGTATTAAATAAAATAAAAAAATTAAAATCATTTTGAATATGCTTATTATTAGTGCTTTTTTTCAATTTTCGAGATTTGTCAAGAAGCATTTAAATGATCAAGTCGCTATGTACATTTTGTAGCATCCGTTGTCTTAGTAACGAAATGTAAATACAATTTAAACGTCAAATTAATTAAAATTAACAAATATTAATTCAATGAAGTAGATTGGTGTAAATAATAGCAAAAATTGGTGCGAATGTAATATGGATTTAGGAAGTCTTTAATATTGGATTTCAACAATTATTCCAACAATATTAAAGATAAAATTTTTGATAATTAAATTAATTATTTGCAGTGCAATGTTGATATCCCCAACAAGTTTATGGACGTAATTTTCGATGCTGAAGACCATGATTAATTTAAACCAAGGAATGGATGAAAAAATCAAAGAGAAAATTTTTAAAAGAAGCCCTTGATAAGGTATATTTGTTAATGATTTTTTTAAAATGTCTATAAACAATTATTTTTAGGTAGTAATGATAATTGGGGTTGTTGGGACCTGCCGTAATGTCTAATCTGAGCGTAAATATATCGAAAACAAAGGATAATTATTAATTTACTAAACACAAAAACAAATATTCACCGAACGTTTACAATTCTGAATGAACCAGGCGAAGAAATTTATTTTTTAGAAATCTTCAGAAAGTATGTTAATTTTTGTTTGATTTTTCACACATTTTGTCTAGGCAAATGCATGAATAAGCAAAATTACTTCTAAAATTATAAAATGCTCAATCTTACACTACTTTTCTTGCAAATGCTGGAATGGATGTATGGAGAATGGAAGTTTCCTGCAGTTACAAAAAATATTTTGCTATTTTTGACATTTTATTTATAGATTTTCACACTTTTAAATCGGGTTTGGCTGGATTTTAGTTTTATCTAATAATATTTTAATTTTTTATAACAGAATTCTGCAGTTTTTATCAGCTTATGACCAAAGTTTGGTGCATTCAGTATTTTAATGCTCCATGGCCAGATTTTACTATTTTTAAATAGTTTATGACCGGAATTCGGTGTTTTCTGATAATATTTTGATGTATCATCACAGATTTTGCACTTTTTTAACAGTTTTTAATTAAATTTTGGTGCTTTTTGACAATATTTTGTTACTTTATGGTCAGATTTTAATATATTTCACCTTTTATCATTAGTATTTTGCACTTTTCAAATGTTTATAGCCAAATTTTGCTGTACTTAACATTTTATGAATAGATTTCTGCACTTTTTGACAATTTATGACTCGATTTTAGTGCTTTTTGACAATGTTTTGATATTTCATAGTCGGATTTTGTTACTTTTCACTTTCTATAAATTAAATCTTGTATTTTTAACAGTTTATAGCCTAATTTTTGACATTTTAAGTATAGAATTTTGCATTTTTAAATCGGTTTTGGCTGGGTTTTGGTTTTATTTAAAAATAATTTACTTTTTATAACAGAATTTTGCAGTTTTTATAAGCTTATTACCAAAGTTTATTGCTTTTTAACAATATTTTAATACTTTATGGTTAGATATTACTATTTTTAAAAATTATAAATAGAATTTTGCTTTTTTCAATAGTTTATGGCCGGATTTTGGTATTTTCTGATAATATTTTGATGTATCATCACAGATCTTGCACTTTTTAACAGTTTTGGAGTAAATTTTGGTGCTTTTCGACAATATTTTGTTATTTTATGACCAGATTTTAATATATTTTACTTTTTATTATTAATATCTTGCACGTTTTAACAGTTTATAACCAAATTTTACTGTACTTAACATTTTATGAATAGAACTCTGCGTTTTTTGACAATTTATGGCCGGATTTTTAGTGCTTTTTGACAATGTTTGGATATTTCATAGCCGGATTTTGTTACTTTTTACTTTCTATGAATCAAATTGTGCATTTTAAAAAGTTTATAGCCTAATTTTTGACATTTTATGTATTGAATTTTGACAGTTATATAGTGCTCTTTAACAATACTTTACTAGATTTACTTTTTATGAATAAAATTTTGCACTTGTAAACAGTTTATGGTTGCATTTTGCTTTATTTAACATTTTATAAATAGAATTTTGTTTTTTTTTAACTACCAAGACCCAGATTTTGGTATTTTCTGACAATATTTTTATACTTTATGGCCGGATTTAGTTGACTTTTACTTTTTACGAATAGAATTTAGTACTTTTTAACCGCACTTTGGTGCTTTCTAAAAATACTTTGACATTTCATAAAAATAATATCGACAGTTTATAACCGAATTTTGCTGTTTTTAACATTTTTTAAGAGTTTAAAGCCGGAATTTAGTGCTTCCTGACAATATTTTGTGGTCGGATTTTAATATTTTCAAATTAAATTTTGCACTTTTCTGGTATTGTTAACAATTCATGATAGAATACTTATTAATAAAAAAATCTATTCAACTAAAAGCAACAAAACAAAAAAGTATATTATATTTTGTTTTTTAACTCTTCACAACTAAAGTGTTTGTCAGACCAGGGACAATAATACTACTATGCAAAAATTAAAGCCAATTTTATTCAATTAATAGAAACCCTTCAATATTTATAATTTTTACTACTTTACTGGATCAAAATTCCTTATAAATTCAATAGAAACAAAAATTAAGATTTTTGCAAAATTAAAAGTAATAAGTAACACTGATTTTGAAGTTGTAAATACTGATGGGGTCTATAAGACCCTACACGCAACTTTTAATGACAGTTACTTAATTAAAAATTTGCTTTAATTTGATTCAATTAAAAACATTTTTTAAATTGTTGCCAATAGACAAAACAAATATATTAAATTTGGTATTTATTAACAAATAACTACTCTTATCAGACAGCAAATCTGTCCAAATTAGGCTCCATTTCAATTAATTATAAACATTGTATTAAATTTTGTATTTTTTAACAAATTACTAAGCACAGGCCCCAAACAACAAAGATACTTGAGAGAAAAAAACTATTTTATTTATTTTAGTAAGTAACTACTGACACGGTGTCTAACAGACCTACACAAGCTACTTATCTAAAAATTTGCTTTAATTTTATTCAATTAGAAGTGGAACAACTTTTTTTAATGAATTTATAATTTTAATTTGCAATTACTGACTTGGTGTCTGATAGACCACATACTTATTAATAATAAAGAAATTTATTTAATTTTTTTTAAATTTATTTACCAAAAAGATTTTTGCAAAATTAAAACTTATTTCATATACACATTTTTACTTTATTTTATAACTACTATCGTGGTGTCTATCAGACCACAAACAACATATGTTAACCGGTATTGCAAGGTCTATCATTTGATTTTTGTATTATAGCAAGCAATTATTTTATGTAAACTTGATTTTGAAGCCGTAAATACTGTTATGAAGTCTATAAGACATTTTAGTTGAAATAGGCAGCAGCACTTAATAACAAAACTAATGAATTAAACATTAACTTTATTCTATTAAAAACAAAACAATTATTTTTTCTAACAATATTTTGCTATTTTTGACATTTTATGTATATAGAATTTCACACTTTTAAATCGGTTTTGGCTGGATTTTGGTTTTATATTTACAGAATTTTGCAGTTTTTATCAGCTTATGACCAAAGTTTGGTGCTTTCTAACAATATTTTAATGCTCTATGGCTAGATTTTACAATTTTTAAGTAGTTTATGGTCGGAATTTAGTGTTTTCTGATCATATTTTGATGTATCATTACAGGTTTAACATTTTTTAACAGTTTTTGACTAAATGTTGGTGTTTTTTGTCAATAATTTCATACTCTATAGCCAGATTGTACTATTTGTAACATTTATAAATAGAATTTTGCACTTTTCAATAGTTTATGGTCGGAGTTTGGTGTTTTCTGATAATATTTTGATGTATCATAACAGGATTTAGCTATTTATGACTTTAATAATTAAAGTTTTGCACTTTTTAACAGTTTTTGACTAAATTTTGGTGCTTTTTGACAATATTTTGTTATTTTATGGCAAAATTTCGTTTTTATCATTAGTATCTAGCACTTTTTAACAGTTTATAGCCAAATTTTGCTGTACTTAACATTTTATGAATAGAATTCTGCATTTTTTGACAATTTATGGCCGGATTTTAGTGCTTTTTGACAATGTTTTGATATTTCATAGCCGGATTTTGTAACTTTTTACTTTCTATGAATCAAATCTTGCATTTTTAATAGTTTATAGCCGGATTTTTTAATTTTTGACATTTTATGTATAGAAATTTTGCACTTTTTGATAGTTTATACCGAATTTTAGTGCTTTTTACTTTTTATAAATAAAACTTTGCACTTGTAAACAGTTTATGGCCGCGTTTTGCTTTATTTAACATTTTATAAATAAAACTTGTTTTTTCTACCAAGACCCAGATTTTCGGATTTTCTGACAACATTTTTATACTTTATGGCTGGATTTAGATGATTTTTACTTTTTATGAATAAAATTAAGCACTTTTTAACAGTTTTGGGCCGGATTTTGCTATTTTTAACAATTCATGAATAAAATATAGCACTTTTTAGCAGTTTATAACCTACTTTGGTGCTTTCTAAAAGTATTTTGACATTTCGTAAAAATAATTTTGTACATATCGACAATTTATAACCGAATTTTGCTATTTTTAACATTTTATGAGTAGAATGAGCACTTTTTAAGAGTTTAAAACTCGATTTCAGTGCTTCATGACAATATTTTGATATTTTTAACATTTCATAGCACAATTTTTGACAATTCAAGATAAAATTATGCATTTTTCAACGAATTTAGTGCTTTCTGATTATATTTAGCTATTTTCAAAATTTTATTATTAAAATATTGCAATTTTTAACAGTTTAGAGTCACATTTTGATATTTTTAATATTTTATAAATAAAATGTAGCACTTTTTAACAGTTTATGGCCGGATTTTTTCTATTTTTTACAATGCATAATTAGTATTTTGCAATTTTTAACAGTTTTTCTGATAATATTTTAACACTTTATGATCGGATTTAATTAATTATCACTTTTTTTGAATAAAACCTTGCACTTTTCAACTGTTTATCGTCAAATTTTGCTTTGTCTGACATTTTATAAATAGAGTTTTGCATTTGTTAACAGTTTAGGGTCGGATTTAGCTTTTGATAAATAGAATTTTTTATTTTTCAATTGTTTATGGCCTGGAATTAGCAATACCAGGTCTGAGAGACATGATGTAAGAGTTAAAACTTGAATTAAATATTGCCATGAAAAAATTTGTTTAAACTGAAAATAAAATGGTCCATGAGACCCAGTTTAGTTCAATTAAACATTGAAATTAAAAAAAAAAACAGAATTAAGTCTGATAAGATACTATATTTTAATATTGAGGGGTCTGAGAGACTTAACTTCAGTGTACAAGTAAAAAGTTGAATTAAATGTTACTAAAGCATACTTAATTAATAGTAAAATTCTTGTTTTTTTTTTATCAAAATTTAATTAAAAAAGTCATGAAACCTAAACAAATTTAAATATTTTAATTTTTAATATTAATAGCCTGGGTCTTGTGGACCTTTTTAAATAAATTTTGCTTTATTTAGAACCTACTTAATACACAGCAAAATATTAGTTTTCTTCAAAAAGCTAAATTTATTAATAATTTAAGGAGAACAATTTCAGTATTAATGATTTGGTTGCAAATTAATGGAAGAATATTTTTACATATTATTTTGATATAAGGTCTATGAGACCCCATGTCAGTATTGATGTAAAAAAGCAATACTAAAATTTGATATTTAATCGATAAATATTTTGTTTTGTTTTTGATGATTTTATAGACTACATAATAGTTGAGGGTTAATTATATCGTTATAAATTTATAAAATGTATATTTTTCAAAATAAGCGACGATAATTTTAACATAACATTTATGTTATATTTCAACCATGCATTGATGTTGTTTATATAAAATAAATATTTACATTATAAATCGACAAATTATGAATGTTATGTGTGGTACAATGGTTCTTTTGTATACTCTGTATGGAAAATATTATGTTTTTGCTGCGCTGTGCACAGTTCATTATGACGTGTCTATTTGTCTGTCTTTTTTTATATTATATTATGTTGCCATTTCTTGCTTTATAGTTTATTTTAAGAAGAAGAATGGAAAATAAAATTTTGATATGATGATGATGATAAAGAAAGTTGCAATATGTTAATTTTGAATGTTATATTTTAATGTTTTATATTATTAATTATTTTTTTCGAAAGTATTTTTAATGAATATAATCTATATAAAAAATTATGTATGTTTTATAATTATTATTAAATTTAAAAACATATTTATGTGAGTTGATATTTATTTCTGGTCTTTCTATTTCAGTTATTATTAAAAATAGTCTTTAAATGTCAAAATATCGTATTGATTTTTAGGTTATATTTGTATAGTTTTTTAGTTGATTGTTAGTATGATGTAGCGGTCTCCACTATATTGGTAGCGCTTGTATCTGATTGGTTCTGCTTTGGGTACGCTACAAATTTAGCGATCCGCTCCCGCCTTCCTGGACGCATGGCACTGAGTGCCAATGCCAACTTGACAGATTAAAATATGTTTTAAAGCTACATGTATTGTATCATAATACAAATCGACAAATTAGTTGTGGTGAACAATGTACTATTAATTAGCATTCATGTCAGATTTGTTTAATTTGTCCGATACTAACCTAATTAAAGATTATGTCTGTGGGTTTACTAATGCTACTTGATTTTAACCATACTAACCTAACATAAATGGAATAATTACTTTAAGATTTAATATTAATAATTAATTTGTCATTTTTGTGTTTTAATAAGCAAATAATTATATACATCAAATTTAAAAGTAATTACAATAATTATAGATATAAATTAAGTATTTTTACTACCACTGGTTACTTGCTTTTATATTTTATGTTGGAGTGGCTGCAACTATGTATACATCTTTGCTATAATTATGCAGACATTAGAATGCTAACATGTTTAAAATTTCGTTTGAAGCCACATTCAATGACAAATTGTTTACTCTCACCAATTTGATTATATCAGCAATGAATCCATCCTGTTCTGAAAGCAATAATTGACTATTACATCAAAATATTGATTTAAAATTGTTGTTTAATACCTTCTCTGCGGAATATTTGATTAATAAATTGCTTTAACATAACTGGCATCCACTATTTGGTTAAATATTTAATTAAATCTAAAACAAATTGCACAAAAAAGAAATGAAGTTCAAGCGGAATATTGGATTAGCTGGAAAGTAATATAATTAGTTAGCAAGAAATTGAATTTAAAAAAAGTTGCTGCTTAGTAAATAAATGGATCACACTAAATAGTCTTTATTCCTAACAAAAATTAAACATTAATTCTATAATAAAATCCAATATGGCTTCAGCATCTCTACGTTGGCCTGAAACATGCAACAAATTGCTTCAATTTATTTTTATTTTATTTTAAATTTAAAATTAAATATTAAATATTACTTACTTTACTACTAACTTTGTTATATGATTTTTCAATTATTTCATTCACTTACTTGCTACCTCATCACTGGTTGAGTTTAAAATATTCGAAAACCACTCACTACTTGCGTCTTGGCGTCATCTCTTGCAGGACTTACTTTAAGTGCAGTTGTAATTTTGTACTCTTCTAGAGCATGCTGATTAGGACTGGTGATTATTGCTCTGTGATGAACTGCGTTGCTCCTCCATTCCATATCTAACTAGATTATCCATTAAATCCAATCACGAAGCAACAACACAAATCACAAAATCACAATCTGAAAAAAAAATAGAAAATGTTTAATCATAAAACACTTTTTTTTATAAAACAAACTTAATGTAATGACAGATATAACCCAAAAAAATAATTTTAATTGGCAGTATTTGCAGGTATTTAATTTAAAAAATGTTTAGACGTAATTTGTCGCTTTGTGTGTCAATCTTTTCTAATGAACGAGTGTCAACTTTCTATGAAATCATTCATAGATGGAACAAATAAAAGAAAAATTTGTTCCTGATATCAGAACCGTAAAAAAACTACAAAGAAATTACGAACATGATATTTGGTTATTGATAAATAATGGCCCAATTTGCTTTCGAATGATTGGTCATAAAAAATTGTACAACAAAAATCATCTTTGAGAAAAAAAAACTACAAGTCATTTGCAAAGTAGCAATAATTGTCCGCAAAAAAAATCAAAATTAGACACCAAAGATGTTAAAATCGTTGTTTTCAACTTCTTCAATAAACTGTAAAAATCTGGCTACAAATTGTTAAAAACTGCAAACGGTAAAATTCGCTTAAAATCATGCATTTTTTTTAATTAAAATTGTAAAATTTGGCTAAAAACATTTAATTATTAAGCAAATCTGGCCACAAAAAGTAAAACTGGATTAAAAACTGCATAATTATTTCAATAAACTGCAAAAATCCGAATACAAATTGTAAAATCTGGGCAAAATCTGTAACATTTTTGCTTCAAACGGTAAAATTCTATTGAATTTATGCAAATCTTTTACTAAACTGTAACAATCTGATCAAAAATTGTAAAATTTGTCTGAAAAGGTTAAACTATAAAGAAAACTGCAAAAATCCTTTGACAAGTAATAAAAATCCGGCCCCAAAATTGGCCATTTTTTTCAGTTAACTGTAAACATTTGATTAAAATTGTAAAATTTAATAAAAAACGTTTAAATATTAAGAAAAGTTGCAACATTTTTTTGGCAAATATTAAAAATCCAACCACAAACAGTAAAATTCAGTTTAAATCTGCATGATTTCATTTAGCAAACGCTAAAACAAAGTTAAGATCGTGTAACTTATTTAGTAAATTGTAAAAATTCAGCTACAAATTGTAAAATCCGGCCAAAACCGTTCAGTTGTTAAGAGAAATTACAAAAAACTGTTAAAAAACAGTAAAAATTCAACCGTACACTGTAAAATAGCTTAAAATTTTTGCAATAAACTAACTAAAAATTGTAAAACTACAAAATTTTGATAGCAAATATTAAAAATTTGGCCACAAACGCTAAAATTTAGTTTATTCTTGTAGCAAACTGTAAAATTCAACAAGAAATTGTAAAATCTGGTCAAAAATATCCAAATATTAGAAGAAATTGCAGAAAAATAATTAAAAAAATTAGATGTAATTATCAAATTAACATTTTTTTTTTTAATTTTCCGGCCAGATTTTAATAATTTTATTATTTTTTAATATAATTTTTTTAGTAGCAATCCAGAATTTATTAATTTAAGTTAAATTTTAATTTTTTTTACTAATTAATAAGATTTTTGACAAAATTTCTTTAAAACTAATAAACATTTTGGCCAAATTTTGCCAATTTAAATAAGATTTATGAACTTTTCAACCGAATTTTTTTAGTTTTAGACAGATTATAGCATTTAAAGCAGAAATTATGCACTCTAAAACCAAATTTTGTTAGTTTGAAAACATTTTTATCATATTGGCCAGATTTTGTCAATTTAAATAAGATAGTATATAGACTTTTATTAAATTTTTGGCCAAATTTCATTAATTTTAGTCAAATTATAGTATTTAAATCAAGATTTTGTACTCTAAAGCCGGATTTTATTAGTTTTTTAAATCAATAATTCAAATAATAAACATTTAAGACAAATTTTGTCAATTTAATTATTATTTTGGCAGGATTTCTGTAGTTTAAAGCCAAATTTTATCAGTTTCAGTTAGTTTATTGCATTTAGAACAAGGTTTTTGTACTCTAGCGCCAGATTTTTTAGTTTGAAAACAAATAATCAACATTTTTACCGGATTTTGTTAATTTAAATAAGATATATAAACACTACGGCCGGAATTCTTTAGTTTCAAACCGGATTTCATTAGTTTAAATCAGATTATAGAATTTAAAGCAAGAATTATGCAGTCTGAAGACGGATTTTGTTAATTTGAGAACAAATAATTGTTATTTAGGACAGATTTTGTCAATTTAGATAAAATATATAAACATATTTCTTAAGTTTTAGATCAAATTTCATTCATCTTCATTTATGTCCGTCAGTTTATAAAATTTAAAGCAAGATTTATGCATTCTGAAGCCGGATTTTGTTAGTTTGAAAACAAATAATAAACATTTAAGCCGGATTGTATTAATTTAAATAAAATATATAAGCTTTCCATTTTGTTAATTTGAAAACATTGGTCAAATTTTTTAAGTTTCAGGCCGGATTTCATATGACTTAAGTTGGATTTCAATAGTTTTGTGCACATTATTATATTTAAAGCTAGACTTATTTACGCTAAAACCACATTTTGTTAGATTAAAAACAAAAAAATAATATTTGTGTAAAATTTTGTCAATTTAAAAAAGATATATAAACTTTTTGACCGGTTTTCTTAAGTTGCAAATTATTACAAACTATTAGCTTTTTTCTTGCATTTTTTTTAAGTTTTAGTAAAAAAAAAACTAAATTTTTATATGCAAACCATAATATTGAAATGAATTTAAGTTTTAAATGTTGACATTTTTATTGTTTTGTTTTAATTTGAAGCCAGAAATTGAATATTTTGATGGTTTTTGCCTTTTTATTGAAATTTTTTATTTTTTATTTTTAGTTCCTACTAGTATATAGAAATTCAATTAATACATTAGCAAAATTAGAATTCAATTAAAAAATTATTAATTTCTGCAGTTAAAACTTAGTTTTTGGCTCAAATTTGAGTATTTTGATGCCTTTTTGCTTTTATTTTGAAGTTTTTGAAGTTTGTTTGGAACAAAAACTAATTAAATACAAGCAAACTATAAATTTGATATAAAATCAAGCCTAAATACCAACGTTTTATTGTTTGAGTTGAGTTTGAAGCAAAATATTGATGTTTTTAAGCTGTCTTCCGCAAAATATTAAAGTCTTTAGTGGTAAAAGTTATTGAAATTTAATTAATGCATTAATATGAATTAAATTTAAGTAAAAAATCAGAATTTTCTGCTGTGAAATCATGGTTTTTGGCTAAAAGTTAAGTATTTTGATGGTTTTTGGCTTATTTCTTGTAATTTTATAAAAAAAAACTAATTAAATCTATGCAAATTATAAATTTGAATTTAATTTAAATTTAAATATTAAAATTTTTATTGTTTAGACTAAATTTGAAGCAAAAAATTGAGTTTTCTGATGGTTTGAAGCCTTCTTTTACAAAATATTAAAGTCCTTAATAGTAAAATTGACAAAAATTTAATTAATGCATTAACATGATTTGAATTTAAGCTAAAAATCATAAATATCTGCTGTTAAATTTTAGTTTTTGGCAAATAATTGAGTATTTTTCTGGTTTTTGGCTTATTTTTTTATTTTTTTGTAGTTTTTAGTAGCAAAAACAAAAATTTTATATGAAAACTACAAATATGATATTAATTTAAGCCTTAAATGTTGAAATTTTTATTATTGGATTTGGTTTGAATCAAAAAATTTAGTTTTTTGGTGATTTGAAGCCTTCTTCCACAAATCATTAAAGTCCTTAGTAGTAAAAATGACAAAAATTTGTTTATAACATTAACATTAATTAAATTCAAGCCAAAAATGATTATTGTTAGATGATAAACTTAAGTTTTTGGCTAAAAATTGAGTATTTTGAAAGTTTTTGACTTAATTTTTGCAAAAAAATGTTAAAATTAGTAAAAATTTGGCCGTAAACAGTAAAGTGTTCAAATGTTAGAAGAAATTGCAAAAACCCATTGACAAATAATGAAAATCTGACCACAAACAGTAAAAAAAACTACAACACAATTAAAATCTGTCATCTAAAACTGTTTTAAATTAAAAAAAAAAAAATTTGTAAAATAGTAAAAACTTGTTAAATATTGTTATTATTAAAATATAGCACTAACAAAACAATCAAATGGGTCCGTCGCAAAAATCTTTGAAATTATATTAGAAAGAAAGATGACAAATCTAATCTCTTGATAATAAACAGTATACAGAGTGGGCAAATTCACTAATTTCATTGATTATGAGCGTGTGGTTTAAAATGAAACTCACTCAAGTTTTATCTAGATTGAAAGTTTTTCTTTATTGCAAGGGCATTTGTTGTTAGATTAGAAACAAAAAAACAATTAGGATTTCTATCTAGGCAGAGGTTAAGTATAAAACTAAAACAAAGCCATACAAGGCTCATACAAATTAAAGGTGTCATCAGCATCTGCCAAGCACCTCACAATCAGTCTCAGTATCATTCACAGTGCTTTCAGCTACCATACAAGCTCCCCAGAAAAGAAAATCAGCAACCAATCAAGTTCGAGATCAAGAATTGTTCATTTAATGCCAGAAAACAAGATATTTTTGAGAATCATCAAAATTTGCGTAAAATTAGAAACACTACTCTAAACAGTTGTCAGTTGTTTTTTAATAATTTGTCAGTTGTTAATCGCCACTTAGTTAATTATTATTTAGTTGCAAACTGTCAATAATTTATAAACTTAAATCATTAAATATTATTAAGTCAAAAATTATTAAATCATGAAATATAAAATGAACTAACAAATGTTATATAATCTACAAACAATAATTATTTAATTAGTTGTTATTCATAAACATACAAAAACTTGAAAGAGTTGTCTGTGCTTAACTTTTGGTCACTATTTAATTTATGCACACTTTTCGGGCGCACTGTATATCAAACTCATTTTATTTCTTATGAAAGAATACACCATAAAAACTGTTTAGTTGAAAAACCTTTTTTGTGTTGTTTGTTTTATTGGATTTTATATAATGCGTACAAGAATTATTAGAAATATTATATAACAAGTTTAGTGTGCCAAAGCAAGATTTATTAAATTTTAATTGTGTTATGTCTATTTATATCTAATTAAGTGTAATCTATGTCCTTAGTAATAGAACAGCTGATGTGTTTTTAATATTTTTATTTAATTACAAATCAAGTTTCGGCATACAATACGCAACAATCACTTGGATTCAGTTTAAACGTATTTAATACATAATTATCAAGCTATCAATAATTTGACAATTATTTAATTGTCACTGTCATTTAATTATATGTCAAATATTATTTAATTATATGTGAAACTATTAATGTATTAATTAACAAATATGAATTGCCTACCGATGGATGTTCCCAGCATACATTGCACCATATGTCATATACGGCTAGGCCCGGGATTGAAACATTTTTACTTTTTCTGAATTTAAAAATGCTTTTGCACTGCAACCCGCTTGCATTTCGGCTTTGGTGTACATTGAAGCTGCTTTCTGCCAAAATTCATACAATTCCATTAGGTTTTTACAATAATATGAGCGAATTAATGACGATGTTGACAATTTACTGTGACTGATAATAAATGGCCAAAATAAAGTGTTGCCAACCTGACATAAATTAAACACTAATAATAAAATAATTTTATCAAATTAATTGTGTGAATTGGTAACAAATATTTATAAATTTGAATGAATTAATACTAATATCAAAACACGTGTTAAAGTATTAATGAAGAAATATCAATTGCATTAATTGCTTACCGATGATTATTCCCAGCATGCATTGCACCATATGTCATATGTCATATGTCATATACGGCTAGGCCCGGGATTGAAACATTTTAACTTTTTCTGAATTTGAAAATGCTTCTGCACTGCAACCTGCTAGCATTTTGGCTTTGGTATACATTGAGGCTGCTTTCTAGCAAAACTCATCACATTTCATTGAGTTTTCACAATAATATGAGCGAATTAATGACGCCTTTGACAATTTACTGCGAGTGATAATAAATGGCCAAAATGCAGTGTTGCCAAATTTAGATAAATTAAATATTAATAACAAAATAATTCTATTGATTTGATAACAAATGTTTATTAAATTATAAGAATTAATATAAATTAATTTGACTCATCACATTTCAATGTATTTTCACTCATACTGAAGTCGGAAGTAATTCGCCGCTGCAACGTGTTATTACATCACTATCTACATACATTAAGGCTGCTTTCTGCCAAAATCTGCATCATTCTATTATCTTTTGACAAAAATATGAGTGAATTATAAAGTGTTTGCAAAAACTTGAGCAACACTGTTGCCAATTGTAAATAACCAAAATTAATTTCAATAAATGCATTGTTGCAACTTATTTATATATTTCCCAGAATGCATTGTACTAATATAATTTCACTTATTTTGAAATTATATTGAATTCTACGCAGCAACCAATTTGAAATACTAATTTCTGTCAAAGTTTATTGTGTTTTTTATTGAATTATAACTAAAATAATCTGTAAGTAATGTTATCAATAAGGTTATAACAAAGTAGCTTTGCACAACTGCTGCCAATTCTAGAAAATAAAATTATGAAATGATTAGAAAATTAATTAACATTTAATGCAAACAATTTTTTGGTTATAATTTTTAGTTTACGTTTAGGCGGCCATATTGAATTCCAAATGTCATTTTGCTTCAATTTTTTTTAATACTTAAAGGCGTGCGCTTTGTAAAGTAAATGTCATTTACATTTACAATCTGAATAAATGTTAATGAACATTATTACATTTGTTACTTTTGGGAGTTATTTTGTATTTGAAATGTTACTTTTATTAAGATTGCAGCTATTTTATATTAAATAACGTTTAGAATACAAAATGGCTAGCATAATTAATAAATATTACTTAGCAAGTGATATTAAGAATATAAAATTATTCAAATATATATTATTTTTGCATTTAACACAAAACTTATGGCGTTTTTGGCTCTCTTTGTGCATTGGGATGCCTTCAGTGCATATTTTTGTGTTTGGCTGGCTAACATCGCGCTTTTTCAGACAAAGTTAAACGTCAAAACTTTGGGCTATTTCAAATATCACAGCCAAAAACGTAATAATTCTCAAATTACATTTAGAATACATAATATCATTTTAGTAATACAAAATGGCTGCCAATAATCACAAAAGTTATATTTTAAGCAAATTAACTGGACCCCTAAGCTCTTGGGGGCCGTCAGAAAAAAGCTAATAAAGCAAAGGGCAGCTTAAAGAGCACTAACAACTTCTGCGGTACGGACAAGTAACTCTACGCAAGTATACACAAAAGTGGAGAACTCTAGAACGACACTCAACATTACATTCAGGGCACAACAGAGGCCAAGCTGCCGAAAAGTAGTTGAGGAAGAAGTTATACTAAAGACTACATATGCCTTGGCTAAATTCTATAGACCAATTAGTCTGACTTTTTTTATGCTAAAACTATCAGAAAAAATAGTTGACAGGTATATACAGAACGGAACGTTAAGAGTTTTATCTTTGCACCAATACCAATCAACGAAAATTTTGCAAACTAGCCTTACATTAGCTAATTAATAGATTAGAGAAAAACTATACACTGCAAAGAAATTGCATTGAGAGTTTTTAAAATATAAATTTTCAATCACTAGCACTTGGGTGAGTGTTTGGGCTATAGAAGAAGAAGCTATCTGCCCATAATTTAAACTTGGTATCCGCTCACTCACCCAAGCGTTTGTGATCAAGAAATGTATTCACAAACACATGGGTGGAAACTAAAGTTAAAACTACTGTACCGCAATTATTGAACTTAGTGCCCCGCCCACCCACCCAACCGAGTGTGATTAAAAAATTGATTAACAAACACTTGAGCGGGTGGGCGGAAACTAAAGTTGAAATTACTGTCCCGCAATCATTAAACTTAGTGCTCCACTCACCTTCTCAACTGTTTGTGAACAAGAAATTGATTCAAAATTATGATAAAGTTGCAACTACTGTCCCGCAATCATTAAACTTGATACCCCGCCTACCCACCCAACAGTTTGTAATTAAAAAAATAATTCAGAAATATTTGAGTGGATAGGCGAGAACTAATATTAAAACTAACAATTATTAAACTTAGTTACTAACCCACCCCCCCCCCCAACTCTTTGTGAACAAAACATTGGTTCACAAAAACTTGGACGGGTGGGCGGGAACTAAAGTTAAAACTACTGTCTCGTATTTATTAAACTTAGTGCTCCACCCACCCACCAAAATGTTTGTGAACAATAAATTAATTAACAAACACTAGGGCGGGTAGGCGGGATTTAAAGTTAAAACTATTGACTTGCATTTATAAAACTTATTGCCCCACCCAACTGTTTGTAAACAATAAATTAATTCACAAACACTTGGACGGGTGGGCGGGAACTAAAGTTAAAACTACTGTCCCGTATTTGTTGAACTTAGTGCCCCACCCACCCACCAAATTGTTTGTGAACAAAAAATTAATTTACAAACACTTGGGCGGGTGGGATGGGACTTAAGTAGAAACTACTGACCTGCATTTATAGATCTTAGTGTCTCATCCACCCACCCAAGCGTTTGTAAACAAAAAAATTGATTCACAAACACTTGTGCAAGTGAGAGGGAACTAAAGTTGAAACTACTGTCTTGCATTCATTGAACTTAGTGCCCCACTCACCCACCTAACTGTTTGTGAACAAGAAATTGATTCGCAAACAGTTGGGTGGGCGGGCGGGAACTAAAGTTAAAACTACTATCTGGCAATTATTGAAGTTAGTGACCCACTCACCCACCTAACTATTTGTAAACAATAAATTAATTCACAAACATTTAGGCGGGTGGGCAAGAACTAAAGTTGAAACTACTGACCTGCATTTATAGAACTTAGTGCTCACCCAAATGATTGAGAACAAAAAAATAATTTCCAAACACTTGGGCGGGTAAGCGGAAACTAAAGTTGAAACTACTGTCCCGCATTCATTGAACTTAGTGCCTCACCCACCCACCCAACTGTTTGTCAACAAAAAATTTATTTACAAACACTTGAGCGGGTGGGCGGGAAATGAAGTTAAAACTACTGACCCGCATTTATTGAATTTAGTGCCCCACCCACCCATCCAACTGTTTGTGAACAAGAAATTAATTTACAAACACTTGAGCGGGTGAGCGGGAAATTAAGTTAAAACTACTGACCCGCATTTATTGAACTTAGTGCCTACTGTTCTGCAATCATTAAATTTATTGCCCCGCTTACCCACCCAACTGTTTGTAAATAAGAAATTAATAAACAAACACTTGGGTGGGTGAGCGGGAAATAAAGTTGAAACTACTGTCCTGCATTCATTGAACTTAGCAGCCTAGGAACACTATTGCATTGCAAGCAAACTGATAACAAGCGGCACTATAGGAGTTTGCCAATATAAACTGAAAATAAACTGCATAACTACTCTGAAAGCATTAACTAAGAACAGAAGGGTACGCTTGATCTAAATACCAAGAAATCAATGCAAAGAAAGGAATCTTAAAGCGGACCAGCTCGCCAAAGAAGGAATCACAAAAACCTAATTTTGGAATTCTATACGAGTTTAGTAATTAGATAATTTGAACAAAAAACTTAAAATCTATGGCAAAACTGCCAAGAAATAAAGTTATTCTTAACTGCAAAAGCTTACAGGACTGATAACTGGACACTGTGTCTTGAACAAACATATGAATATAAGCCGCGGATGTTTGGAGAAAGAAAAAAATCCGCTACATCTGCTGAGCAATTGCAAAACTTACAATAAGAAATGCAAGATTTGTTTGGAAAACATAACTAAAAAAGAGTTTCAAGACAAACCCTTAGCAAAACTTGAAGTAACAACCAAAAATTTGCACAATATAGAATGAGCAAGATTGCAGAGCAAGAAAGGAAGTAAAAAAGTGGGGTTTTTAGTCAGTAAAAACTTGACTAGACAGTCTTTTTAAAAAAATTGTATTCTGAATACAGAATAGCTGCATAAATATTCTATATGATATTTAAAACACGAAAAGACTCCCAAAAATAACAAATGTTTATTTTATTGACATTAGATCAGATTGTAAATGTAAATGTAAATTTGCTAAACAAAATATTCACCATTATTTTTTAGCAAACATAAATTTCTAATTGGTTGTTGCATAGAATTGAATATGATTCTAGAAAAAGTGAAATTGTATTGGAAAATTATATTGGTGCATGCATTGTGGGAAATATATAAATAAGTTGCAACAGCTATTTACAATTGTCGAATTTTTGGAAGCACTTAGTAATTCACTCATGTTTTTATCAAAAGACAATAGAATGATGCAGATTTTGGCAGAAAGCAGACTCAATGTATGTAGATAGTGATATGGTAATAGGTTACTCTCAACTTCAGTTTGAGTGAAAACATATCTTGGTCGAGACCATTGAAATATGATGAATCATTAGTAAATTATTAATTAATTTTATTTCTTACAATTTTATAAATATTTATTGCCAAATCAAACAATCAATTTGATTAAATTAATTAATAAAACTAATTTATTGGTAAAATATTAAATTTATCTAAACTTGGCAACACAGCATTTCGAGCATTTCTTATCACTCGCAGTAAACTGTCAAAGTTGTCATTAATTCGCTCATATTATTGCAAAAACCTAATAGAATAATATGAATTTTGTTAGAAAGCAGCCTCAATGTATATCAAAGTCGAAATGCAAGCGAGTTGCAGTGGAGAAGCATTCTGAAACTCAGAAAAAGTAAAAATGTTTCAATCCCGTGCAGTCAGTATATGACAGCAGCAGTGCATGCTGGGAAAAATCATCGGTAAGCAATTAATGCAATTGATATTTCTTAATTTATAATTTGATATTAGTATTAATTCTTACAAATTCATAAATATTTGTTATCAAATTACATAACTATATTGATAAAATTATTTTATTATTAATGTTTAATTTATGTAAGGTTGGCAACACTTCATATTGGCCATTTTTTATTAAAAGCAGTAAACTGTCAATGTTCACATTAATTCACTCATATTATTATGGAAAAGTAATGGAATGTTATGAATTTTGCCAGGAAGCAGCCTCAATGTCTACTAAAGCCGAAATGCTAGCAGGTTGCAGTGCAGAAGTATTTTAGAATTCAGAAAAAGTTATAATGCTTCAATCCCGTGCGAGCCCTATAATATGACATATGCAGCAGTGCAAGCTGGGAAATATCATCGGTAAGCAATTATTGCAATTAATAGTTTGACATTGATTAATTAAATAATAATGACAGTGACAATTTAATAATTGTCAAATTGTTGACAATTATGTATGATAAAAAATAATCAAACGAAAGACTGGTTTGCCATCTAGTTGCAATTTTTAATACTAAAATGTCCGCATTAATCGGTATCATTTTTGCATTTATGCAATTGGCAGTCATTATTAATTCATTTCATAATTATGTATGAATTTATTTAAACTGAATCCAAGTATTTGTTGAGTAGTGTACGCCGATTTGGGTTTAAATTTATATACTAATTAAAATTATATTGTAAATTACAAAGCTTATTTAAACAAAATTTCTAATTATTATCATTGAAAATATTAAAATTTAATACACAATTAATTATTGTATATTAATTAATTAAACTATACTTTAGATCAAATATTGAATAGAATTGTAAAATGTAAATTCAATGCATATTTATTTCGATAACATTCTATTAATACATTTATCTGCTTTACCTATAAAATAAGACGGAGATTTTTTTGCTTTTTATGTGTGCGCTGTTATCTCAAAAATCGAATAGTTTTTATCTCCGACCTTTTTATGGAGATAACAATTTATTTCTGCATCGTACTTTCTAAAATAATTTCGTACATATTATTTTTATAATATTGATGATTCATTTTAAGTTTTATATTGAAAATAGTAATAATTTATTAAAGGATACAAAGATACTGGATCACAATTTTAAAGCACGAAAATGTGCAAATTTAATTCCTTTCTAATTCTCATATTGTTAGGCAATGTTTTTTTAAATTTTATTTGCTAATTACACAACTGACAAGTATCAAATATACTTTTAAAATACAATACATTAAAACCTATTTTGCTAAGGAGTGCAAATACGTACAATTATATATTAAGATCACTCAGTTGCAATTAGTGCAATATTCAAAAATTGTTTTGCATCAAAAAATTTATTTCATGAAATTATTATTCATTTGAATAATGAAAAGTGCAGTAGATCCAATACCAGCAAATAACTGAAAAAATAAAATCAATTAATTATTAAATAATATTAAATTATAATATTTACCACAGGGATAAGACTTGCATCAATTTTGAACAAACCGCCGGCTGTGTTCTTTATTTCATCGTGCAGTATTTGCAAAAGAAACAACTTCTTCTGAAAATTAAATTAAATTATATAATTTTAATTAAATTAAATAAAAACTTACAATGTCCATTATTTTTGGATTAAAATATGAAATGTCAACTTCACAAAGGACTAATCCTGTTTTTTTAAACTAGAAATAATTAGATAATTAATAAAATACAATTTCTTACTAATATATGTTACCTCCGAAATAACCTGATGCGACATACAGCATATTGGTAATACAAACACAAAATTGAATAAAAGAAACAAAACCAATTCTTCAATTTCATTTATTCTGTACATAGTGACTCCTGCAAGAAGCGTAGCTGCTGGAACGGTTGTAGTTAGCAAATTAAACGCAATGGGCATTCCATACATTTTAAATGCATCATTTACACATTCAGACAATTTACGATGCGATTCCATCATCATATTTAAATCATCCGCTATAATATGAGGTGACTTGTCGCAAGTATTAATATTCAATATTAATTTATTAATTGCTTTCAGTTTCTTAAGCACGCTTATATAAAACAAAGTTACCACAAACATTGGATACGTTCTATGTATTGTTGCTATTAAATACATAAACATGTGAAGCAAATCCATGACTGATCTCTTATATATAACTAATGAAACGTAGATCTCAGTAAAAAATAAAATGTAACCGGATATAATAGTAAAATATAAAATAAATAAATAAAAAAAATAATCAAATCAAAGTGAAAATCGTTCGTACATCACACGATCAACTGAATCTAGGTTCTTTAGTAATTTGATTAAAACGGTTTGTGTTTTAACTGTGATCAAAACGCATACATTGCTTATGATTAATATTCCGGCAAAATAATATTTATAGCACATTTCTATAAACTGAGTATTGTAATTCTGTATTCTGATTCTTATAAAGCATGCTGCCAATGAGAGTCCAAGAACAACTAAAATTAAATATTTGTGATTTTTATAATATGTAGTAATAGTTATTAAATAATTACTTACTCAATAATCTAATATATAAAAAGATTCCTTTCGACTCTTTAATAACAGGCTTGCCATCAGAATTCAAACTAAGTTTAAATAATGGCAATAAAATTAAATGCAAACCAAATCTGATATTATAAATAAATTGAAAAACGTTTATATGCTTTAAATTCATTTTTATATATTTTATAAATTACATATATGTTACTCCGTGGTCAGCACAAGACTACATTTGATCGTTTATTATTATATAGAAATGTAATTTAAGTTACACATTTATTCATGAATAAACTATTATTATTATCATTATTGTGCATTTTATAAAAATTTTAATGTACAAATATCGTCATTATCTGATTATCTTTGTTATTATAATGTAATACATACATAAATTGTTAAAATTAATTCATAATCAATTTCAATTTGTTGAATGTTAAAATAAAAAATTTAAATTCAATTTGATTAAAACAACGACAAACATAAACCTGCCGAAAAGTATAAAATAAATGATTAAACTATAGATATAAACTTACATTTACGCAGAAAAATTATTTATTATTCAAAATTTAATTAATATTGCTCAAAAAAGTAATAAGAATGAAATTTGTTAATATTTGAACAAAATTAATTAAAAATTGCTTATAAAAATTATTTATTATTTAAAAATCATTAAAAATTGCATAGTTCTTTAGTATACAGAAAACTTATAAATTGCATTATGTTTACACCAAAACCTAAATATATAAAATCACTCATTTTAGCAAATAATGTTATATGAAATAATAAAACATGTTTTTTATCACAAATTTATTCTTACAATTACATTATTAGTTTTGACTCTACTAGAGCTTTCTACAGATGTAGTTAAATAACTAATTTTATCTGTAGAAGGCTCTAATAGAGCCAAAACTAGTAATATTTTTATAAGATACAAATTGTACATAGTAAATAGTTTTATTGTTTCATAAATATAAATTATCACGTAGTAGAGGTCATAACTATTTATTTAAAATTTCTGAAAAAGCAATTGTTACACTAAACTTCTCAACGCAAAAGTTGCACAAAAAGGTCAAACATTTTAAAAAATAACTAGTCTGAAATTGCTTGGAACATGCATAAAATTCATTAAAGATTGCACAAAAAAATTATTTATTGTTCGAAATGTATGTAATATTACACAATGGAGAGGTTTATTGCGTTGTAAACATATCCATAAAATTTGCATTAAAAACCTTTTTAAAAAAATTGCGCCAAAGTTTAACTAATTTTGCTAAAAAAAAATATGTTGCTTGAAATTAATCCAAAATAGCACAATTAAACCGTTTATTATTCAGAAAACTCATATAATTTATAAAAAATTATTCAAGAATGTCTTATATTCATTTAAAATCGCTCAGAAAATGTAATTATTGAATAACATTTATCAAAAATTACACAAACTATCATTTATAGTTCAATAAATCTATGAATAGTATAAAATATGCACAAATTTTTCTATTTAAAATTAATTTAAAGTCGCATACAAAATTGCATAAAATTTAGTCAAAAAGTTGTTGATTGCGTAGAAAACTTTTAAATTGCATAAAAAACTTTTGCAATTTATTAAAAATTGTGCAACGAACTCGTTTATTGCTTGAAATTGATCTAATATTGTCCAGAAACAACAATTGTTGCATGAAATTGATTTAAAATTGCACAATAAAACACATGTGATGCATAAAACTTTCATAAAAATCAATTTATTTGATGTAATTGTCGAAATTACTCGAAATTTGTCTGAAGTTGCATAAAATTTATTAAAAATCTTACAGAAAAGTAATTTCTTGTTATAAATTATATCAAATTTACACAAAAAACCTATTTATCTAATGCAATTCATCAAAAATCATTTATTATTCAAAATTTAATTAATATTGCTTAATAATAATAATAATTAGAAACAAGAACATGAAACATAAGCAGCAAACAAAACAACGCTAAAAGATCCAATAAACATAAGAAAAAAAGAAGCTCTAGAAATAGTAGAAATTTATACTGAAGAACAACTAATAGCTGAAACTAAATATTAAGAAATACTTGCAAAATATTCAGGATTAGATCCTACACAAAGAGAAACATTCAAAAGACCACAAATGGAGCTAATAGGTACAGTTATTAAAATAATTAATAAAATACTAGACAAAACATTATCTTTAGAAACCGAGTTTGAATAACTACACAAACATATATATTGCGCTGCAAAAACAATATCAGATCTCACAAATCCAATAAAAAACAACAATGTTAAACCTGCAAATTTTATACATAAACCCCCATGGCAAAAAAGAATAGAAAATAATATAGAGGAAACAAGAAGGCAAATAGGGCAGTTAACAAGATATATACAGGGAAATATCACCAATAAACTCTCAAACAAACTGATTCACGTGTTTAGAAAATCAAAATCTAATCACCCAATAAACACTGAATGCCATAGAGAAGATATGAAGCTCGTTTTAGAGTTATTAAAACAAAAACTAGCAGTATATTCTCACCACCTAAGGAATTATAAACTATCTTAGGAAAGAAAAATTCAAAATACTAATTAAAAAAAAAAAAACAAAAAACTTTTCTACCGCAAACTAAATGCAAACAATATTGAAAACTATCCAATGCCCCACAAAGAACAAATTGAAACCTTTTCGGAAAATATTTGGAGTAACACAGACAAACACAAAGAAGGATTCAAGAAGAAACTAAAAACCATATGCATATCGACCAAATGAAATTATTTGAAATAACATAACTAGATTAACTAAAAGTCCTAACTGGAGTGCATCAGAAAAAGACAAAATACAAAACTATTGGCTTAAAACCTTAACATCTACACACAAACATCTTGCAAGACTTTATAACAACATAATAAAAAACCCTAAAAAATTTTCAGATTTTATGATGCAAGGAGTCACATATTTAAAACCTAAAGATCAAACTAATACCAAAAACGCTGGCAAATATAGACCCATCACATGCTTACCTACTTTGTATAAATTACTATCATCTATAATAACTAAAATATCTAATCATCTTGAGGGAAACAACATAATGACAGAAGAACAGAAAGGATGCAAAAAAGGATCACGCGGCTGCAAAGAACAACTTATAATAGATACGGTCATTACTAACCAAGCTAGAACTAAAAACAGACATTTATACATGGGATATATTAGGTCTGTTCCAACATACGATTTGGACAGTTTGCAAACCGTTCAAACTGTGCACATAAACAAATATTTGTCATCCATAGCAATTTTTTATACACAGTAATTTGTTTGTGTGCATAGTTTGAACGGTTTGCAAACTGTCCAAATCGTATGTTGGAACAGACCTAGTGACTATCAAAAAGCATACGATTCTGTACCTTATTCTTGGATCAAACAAATTTTTGAAATATATAAAATATATCTTACAATCACTACGTTTCTTAATTACATTATGAAAAAATGGAAAACAGAAATGTACATTAGTAACGGAAAATCTACCGTAACAACTAAATTAATAAAAATACAAAGAAGAATATTTCAAGGTAAATAAATCCTATATCAAATGCGCTAAATAGGACAAAATATAGATATAAACTAAAAGGTACAATAACAAATCATACTATAAACCATCTACTTTACATGGACAACCTCAAACTGTACGGAGCCAATAAACATCAACTCACACATCTCATCAACGTAGTAGAAAAAATGAGTAGAGATCTACATATGACATTTGGCTTAGATAAATGTAAAATAGTAGCAATGGAAAAAAGCAATTGGAGCAACACAGAAATGATCAACCTTGATAATAACCAAACAATACAAAATATGAATGAAACGGAAATTTACAAATATTTAGGAATTATGCAAACAACAACAAAGAAATGAAAGAAATGATAAAACTCAAATTTAAAACTAGACTACAATCTATAACTAAAACCAATTTAAACTCAAAAAATTTAACGAAGGCAATAAATACATACGCAATTCCCGTACTAACATATTCGTTTGGTATTATTAAATGGAACAATACAGAACTCGAAGATCTAAACAGACAAATTAGAACAAAACTAACTAAAAACAGGGCACATCTTCCTAAAGCATGTTTACAAAGAATTACTCTTCCAAGATCTAGAGGAGGAAGAGGTATAATTGATGTAACACACTTACACTACAAACAAATTAATAATCTAACATATTTTAAAAACCAAACAAACGGCACTCTTTATATGACCATATCAGAAGCGGATAATCAACTAACACCCTTGAATCTAAACAACAACATTCAAATTAATAAAACTAATACTATACAACACAAAGAATTGGAATGGTCACAAAAAGAAATTCATGGCAGACATTTCTACCAACTACATAAAGAAGGCATAGATGTAGAATTATCAAACATGTGGCTAACCAAAGGTAATTTATTCCCAGAAACAAAAGGATCTATTCTTGCAATCCAATATCAAGTAATAAAAACTAAGAATTATGAAAAATATATACTGAAAGCCAACATAACAACAGATAAATGTAGAAAATATTATAAAACTGCAGAAACTATAACACATATTATCACAGGATCCAACTAAATATACAGAAAGACATAACAACGTAGCGGCAATTATACATAAAAAAATGATAAGTAATACAAATTTAGAAGAAGAAAATGACAAGGTATCATACTATAATTACATTCCAAAGCGCATTAAAGAAAACAACAATCATAAGATACTATGGGACATTTCTATACAGACTGACAAACAAATAATACATAACAGACCAGATATTATTTGGAACTACAAACTCACAAAAACAACATATTTAATAGACATAGTTCCAGCAAGTGAAAATATCATAAAGAAAACCGATGAAAATATACAAAAATACACAGAACTAGCATATGAAATGAAACAAATATGAAAATTAACAAACATAACAATATTACCAATTATAATCTCTGCAACAGGATTAATATCTAAAGAAACGGTAAAAAATTTAAAACTAATAATAGCTGAAGATACACTAGCAGATCTGCAAAAATCCGTTTTGCTAGACACAGCACATATGACACGTGCTTTCTTAAACTAAATTCATTTTTTTATAAATGACATTGTTATATATATATTGTTTAGGATTAAGAAATAATTACTATTTTATTACTTCAGTAATGTATATTGGCGGGTTGTTAATTTGAATTATATTAGTAAGCTTAGTGTAATCGGATTAGTGTATATCTTACGGGCTTTATTTATGTCTGTATTATTTAATAGGTTATTGATGCGGGTAGTAATGCTATGAAAAACCCAGATGTAATTAGGAAATGCCAGATGCATTTTTAAGCCATATATTAATACTTTTGGGTCTGCGTACCCACTCCACTCAATATTTTTAGTATATAAGGCAAACACTGTAAAGCAAAAAGTGAGTTATATTTTGAAAGCAAATAGAGTACATACGCCTAAACATTACGAGTTTTTATTCTCAATTATACCTAAACGACAGATCTAATAATAGTTTATTAGATCAAACAAAACCACGATCAAAAAGCTGATCGTGATCGATACATGGTCCTTCGAACCGGATTTGTTGTTAAAATCCAAACACAACTAAGCAACCAGTAGTTCAAGCAAGCAGCAGTTCCTAATCAAATTGGAAATAAAAACAAAACATGGCTGAACAAATCATAGCTCAATTGAAGGGAGCAAGTAAGCGATTAAAACAAGAATTAACGCGTCTCTCAAATACGCTCAAAGCAAATCCGAAGCCTACAGCACGCAGCATCAGAAATCGTCTAGATTTATGCGAAAACACTATGAAAACACTAGCGCAACTTGAAGAACAATTATATGGAATCGACGAAGAAACCGAATTTATCTCAGATGAGGATTTGGATGCTAGATATTATCAAGTACGAGATGAAGCCTGGAAATTTATATCCGAAGCTGAAGTAGAAACAACTTCGATGACAGCATCATCTGGAAGCGGAATTACGTCACAAATTAAATTGCCGGCGTTAAACCTACCCCAATTCGCTGGCGCATACGACAAATGGGTAGAATTTCACAATACTTTTGCCTCATTAATAGATGAAAACCCCGACATCAAGAAAATTGAGAAAATGCATTACCTAAAAGCAGCGACTAAACTGGAAGCGGCGGAAGTAATTAGTGCCTTATCTATAACTGCCGACAACTATGATGTAGCGTGGGCTCTATTAAAAGAGCGATACGAAGATGCTCGAGCTATAGTGCAGTGCCATGTACAGGGATTATTCAAACTCCCTTTGATGCCAAAAGCTTCGCATGAGGCGCTTCGTTCACTACTGGATAAATCTACACAGCACATACATGCGCTTCGTATATTAAAGCGCCCGGTAGAACATTGGGATGACATGTTGATACATTTAATAGTTCAGAAATTAGACGACAAAACAAGAAGCCAGTGGGAAGAATCGTTGGTGACGAAGGATGTTCCAACATTTAATCAATTGCGAGAATTTCTGACAATTAAATGTAGAACGCTGCGATCTTGCAAAGAAGACATGAAAGTGCCGCAACCCAAAATGGCAAGGAATTTATCAATTACGACCGCAACAAGAGCACTGAAATGTTACTTGTGCAATCAAGAACACCTAGTATACACATGTCCAAAATTAATTAATAAATCTCCGGCAGAGAGATTGAATCTAATAACAGAAAAGAAACTGTGCATAAATTGCATGAAATCAAATCATATCGCAAGAAATTGCAGATCAACTAAATGTAGAAAATGCAATAAATTGCATCATACATTATTACATATTGATGGCAACATTGAAGAAGAAGAGCCAGCTTCAAATTTAACAATAATTGGATGTCTGAATCAACAACAACTGCAGGAACCAGCTCAAGCTATATTGTCCACATGCGAAGTATATTTGGATGATTGCTGGGGAAACAAGCATTTGGTTAGAGCCCTACTAGATTCAGGTTCTCAAGTTCACCTTATAAGAACAGAAGTGGCTAAGAAATTGGGATTAAACATGCAAGCAACTTCTTTACCAATATCCGGGATTAACGAGTCAACCACAAATGCCCAGTTACAGACAACCACAATAATGCATTCAAGACATAATAATTTCAACGCAAAATTAAAATTATTTGTTTTGGATAAAATTACATCAAACGTGCCATCTCAAACATTCAACAAAAGTTTGATTGAAATTCCAAAAAATATTAAATTAGCGGATCCCAAGTTCAACGAATCGAGGCAAATAGATCTTCTCATAGGAGTGGATATATTCTACAAGTTATTATGCGTAGGACAAATATGTACCACAAACAATAAGGTGCTATTTCAAAAATCATTGCTGGGATGGATTATATCAGGAACCACACCACCACATGTAGATTCTGTGAAATGCCACATAAGCAATGTAAGGTTAGATAGTCGGATATCAAAATTTTGGGAAATAGAAGAACTTCCGCTAAGAAGACTCCGCTCACATGAAGAAAAGGCTTGCGAAGTTGAATTTAATAACACCCATCAGAGTTCACCAGATGGTCGGTTTATTGTCAAACTTCCATGGAAGGAGGATCCATTATCATTAGGCGATTCAAAGCAATTAGCTTTAAAGAGGTTCTATTCATTAGAACGGAAGCTATCAAGAGATGAAGATTTAAAAACGAAATATACCAATTTCATCTCAGAATATCAGTCACTTGGCCATATGCAACTAATGGAACCAATAGAGTGTGAGAAAAAGGGATATTATCTACCACATCATGCCGTCATAAATGAAGCTAGTCAAACTACCAAATTACGGGTAGTATTTGACGCTTCTATGAAAACAACAACCGGAAAATCTTTAAACGATATTTTAAAGGTTGGTCCAGCAATCCAGGATGAACTGTTTAACATTTTATGTCGATTTCGAACACATAAGTATGTAATATCAGCAGACATACAAAAAATGTATCGACAAATAAGGGTTTCGGAAGATGATGCAACTTACCAACGAATACTATGGCGGAACACTATTGAAGAAAATGTGCAAACATATCGACTAAATACGTTAACGTATGGAACTGCACCTGCATCATACTTAGCTACTAGATGTCTACAAGAATTAGCTGAAAGAAACAAAGACAAATATCCTACAGCTGCAAGAGTTATTACTGAGGATTTCTACGTGGATGACATGATCACCGGAGCTGAGAACATCGACGACCTAACAAAAATTAAAAACGAAGTTACAACAATACTAAATAAAGCAGGACTAATACTTCATAAATGGGCCTCTAACACCGAAGAAGCGCTGCTAGACTGTCTCCCAGGCAAATCAACGGTTCTCACTTTGGAAAAATCTGATATGGTAAAAACGTTAGGAATCCAATGGAACACCAAAGAGGATACATTCGGGTACAAAGGTGCTAAATTTGATGTAGAAAAGCGAACTACAAAGAGGTCTATTCTCGCAAGAATATCTCAAATATTTGACCCACTGGGATTAATGGGGCCTATTATAATTAAAGCAAAAATACTTATGCAGAGACTGTGGCAGGAAAAGATCCATTGGGATGAATCCGTACCAGCGCATATATACACAGAATGGAATAATTTTCTGATACAGTTAACGAATATTCATGACATCAGCATACCAAGATACTTGGCAACAAATAAAGCTTGTAATCTAGAAATGCATGCGTTTGGAGATGCCAGTGAGTCAGCATATGGATGTTGCATATACATAAAATCTGTTAACCAAGCAACGGGTAGCATATCATGCAATATAATATGTGCTAAATCAAGAATAGCACCAGTGAAAACAATAAGTCTCCCTCGCCTGGAAGTATGTGCAGCAGTTTTAACTGTACAATTAGTTAACAAACTACGTGGAGCTTTAGGTCTCAAATTTAAGAAAATATCATATTACTTTGATTCAACAATAACTTTGGCATGGATTAAGTCATCGTCAAACAAATGGAAGACCTTTGTTGCAAATCGCGTAGGCGAAATTCAATCAATATCCAAAGGTGAAGATTGGCATCATGTAAACACAAACGAAAATCCAGCAGACTTGATATCCCGGGGAACTACCATTGACAAACTGAAAGGTTCATACCTATGGTGGCATGGGCCTCAGTTTCTTTGTAACACCAATCTGCCATCTTTGCCCATAATTAACTACGAAAACTTGGACGTACCTGAAAGAAAAATATTAATAATACAAACAAATCCAAGGCTAAACGGTTTAGAATTGTTTGAAAAATACTCTTCATTCACCAGGCTTGTAAGAATCACGGCGTGGTGCTTAAGATTTATCAACATATGTCAACTAAAAAACAAACCTGAAAATGTTGCACTGTCAACAGATGAACTACAACAAGCCAAGACTCGATTAGTTAAAATGATACAGACCACCGAATTTGACACAGAGTTATTACAATTGCAGAAAGGAAAGGGTGTTAATAAACAAAGTAAGTTGTTATGCTTGAATCCATTTATTGATGACGACGGGCTTATACGCGTAGGGGGAAGATTAAGACATGCTGCATTACCTTATGATAAGCGATTTCCAATAGTAATACCATCAAAGCATCCCTTTACAAAATTAATCATACGATACGAGCATGAAAGAAACTTGCATTCTGGACCCGAAGCAACACTTGCTGTAATTAGAAGTCAATACTGGCCTCTAGCTGCCAGAAGCACAGTAAGAGGCATACTACGAAAATGTACCAGATGTCTTCGATTCAAGCCCACGATGAGTACGCCTATGTTGGGAGATTTGCCAAGACAAAGAGTCATACCTAAACATCCGTTTCTTAAAACAGGAGTTGATTATTGCGGACCCATTCCAATGAAAGAAGGCAACCGGCGATCTAAGAAACTTGTAAAATGTTATGTGGTAATATTTATTTGCATGGTTACCAAGGCGGTGCACATAGAATTAGCAACCGACTTAACCACCGAAGCGTTCTTAGGAGCTTTAAGAAGATTGGTATCCAGAAGAGGATTGATTAAAGAAATATTTTCCGACAACGCCACCAATTTTGTAGGTGCTAATAACGAATTGGGTGAGTTGCAGCGCTTATTTTGTGTTAATAATCTGCGGCTAAAAAACAAACTGATAGAAGAAGGTATAAACTGGCATTTTATTCCGCCCCGTACACCCCATTTTGGACTATTATGGGAAGCTGCAGTTAAATCTGCCAAGCGGCTTCTAAAGAAAACAATTGGAGAAACAGCATTAACCTACGAGGAATTGTATACACTGATGACTCAAGTAGAATCCATACTAAACTCCAGACCATTAACTCCTCTCTCAGCAGATCCAAATGACTTGGATGTTCTAACGCCAGGCCACTTTTTAATTGGAAGGCCATTGAATGTAGTGGCAGAACCTGATCTGCAAGACATAAAATTGAATCGATTATCTCGATGGCAGCTCGTGCAAAGATTGCAGCAACATTTTTGGAATCGCTGGAAAGGAGAATACTTATCAGAATTGCAAAAGAGGACAAAATGGATGGTAAACAAAGGTACAATTCCAAAAAAGAACCAAATAGCAGTTATTCAAGATGGCAGCACTCACCCGCTATTATGGAAATTGGCCAGGATCCAAGAATTGCATCAGGGAAAAGATGGAATAACCAGAGTAGCTACATTAAAAACATCAGATGGATTAATAAAACGGGCTATCCATAAGCTCTGCATCTTGCCCGATGACCCATCCTAATTTGAAACAAGGCGTTTCAACGGCGGCGGCATGTTTAGGATTAAGAAATAATTACTATTTTATTACTTCAGTAATGTATATTGGCGGGTTGTTAATTTGAATTATATTAGTAAGCTTAGTGTAATCGGATTAGTGTATATCTTACGGGCTTTATTTATGTCTGTATTATTTAATAGGTTATTGATGCGGGTAGTAATGCTATGAAAAACCCAGATGTAATTAGGAAATGCCAGATGCATTTTTAAGCCATATATTAATACTTTTGGGTCTGCGTACCCACTCCACTCAATATTTTTAGTATATAAGGCAAACACTGTAAAGCAAAAAGTGAGTTATATTTTGAAAGCAAATAGAGTACATACGCCTAAACATTACGAGTTTTTATTCTCAATTATACCTAAACGACAGATCTAATAATAGTTTATTAGATCAAACAAAACCACGATCAAAAAGCTGATCGTGATCGATACATATATATATATATATATATACCCTTGGGAAACTCGCGTATATATTGATAAAACACGACAAGTTAGTTAAAAAAAAAAAAAAAATAATACTAATAATATAGTTTATTTCTTCATAAATATACTTTAATTTTTTACACTATTGTATATTTTATTGTATTCTGTTTTTGTATATTTATGAAGAAATAAACTTTATTATTATTATTATTATTATATTTAAGCCAAATTTTAGCATTAATTAATTTTTTATATTATTTTGTCATTTTTTGTATTTTATGGCTTGATTACAATATTTTATCAATTTGATATTTAAACCAAATTTTATCAACAAACTTTTTGTATTTTATGGCTGGATTTTATTAATTTAAATTTGGATTTGAACCTTTTGATCAGTTTTTTCAAAATTACTTGGAGTAGGTAATGAAATGATTGAGCCTGAAACTTTTATTTCATGGTTTATTTAATTTATTAATATCTGTCTGATTTATAATAAATTTAATAAATTTTTTTATGCTAATTTTAATCAGCAAGTCAGTTTTTTGCCCAAATTATGACAAATTTGATAAAATATATAATTTTTTGTGCTAATTTTGTACAATTAAAAGATTTTTTACGCTATTTATGACTAATAATTGTATTTTTGAAGCGATTTTAAATGAATGTTTTGATATGCCATTTTCCTAAATAATTCTTGATAAATTACATATAAATTTTGTGGGTAATAAACACTTTTTAGATGTGGTTGTTAACCAATTCTTGTGTTTGTAACGTAATTATTTGTATTTTTAATTCTTATATTTTACTTATGATTTTTTTTAAATTTTATTTGCTAATTACACAACTGACAAGTATTGAATATACTTTTAAAATACAATACATTAAAACTTATTTTGCTAAGTAGTGCAGATACGTACAATTATATAATAAGATCACTCAGTTGCAATTAGTGCAATATTCAAAAATTGTTTTACATCAACAAATTTATTTCATGAAATTATTATTCATTTAAATAATGAAAAGTGCAGTACTTCCAATTCCAGCAAATAACTAAAAAAATAAAATCATATAATTATTAAATAATATTTAATTATAATATTTACCACAGGGATAAGACCTGCATCAATTTTGAACAAACCGCCGGCTGTGTTCTTTATTTCATCGTGCAGTATTTGCAAAAGAAACAACTTCTTCTGAAAATCAAATTTATTTATATAATTTTAATTAAATTAAATAAAAACTTACAATGTCCATTATTTTTGGATCAAAATATAAAATGTCCACTTCACAGAGGACTAATCCTGTTTTTTTAAACTAGAAATAATTAGATAATTAATAAAATACAATTTCTTATTGTATATTAATGTTACCTCCGAAATAACCTGATGCGACATACAGCATATTGGTAATACAAACACAAAAATCAATAAAAGAAACAAAACCAATTCTTCAATTTCATTTATTCTGTACATAGTGACTCCTGCAAGAAGCGTAGCTGCTGGAGCGGTTGTAGTTAGCAAATTAAACGCAATGGGCATTCCATACATTTTAAATGCATCATTTACACATTCAGACAATTTACGATGCGATTCCATCATCATATTTAAATCATCCGCTATAATATGAGGTGACTTGTCGCAAGTATTAATATCCAATATTAATTTATTAATTGCTTTCAGTTTCTTAAGCACGTTTATATAAAACAAAGTTACCACAAACATTGGATACGCTCTATGTATTGTTGCAATTAAATACATAAAGATGTGAAGCAAATCCATGACTGATCTCTTATATATAACTAATGAAACGTAGATCTCAATAAAAAGTAAAATGTAACCGGATATAATAGTAAAATATAAAATAAATAAATAAAAAAAATAATCAAATCGAAGTGAAAATCGTTCGTACATCACACGATCAACTGAATCTAGGTTCTTTAGTAATTTGATTAAAACGGTTTGTGTTTTAACTGTGATCAAGACGCATACATTGCTTATGATTAATATTCCGGCAAAATAATATTTATAGCACATTTCTATAAACTGAGTATTGTAATTCTGTATGCTGATTCTTATAAAGCATGCTGCCAATGAGAGTCCAAGAACAACTAAAATTAAATATTTGTGATTTTTATAATATGTAGTAACAGTTATTAAATAATTACTTACTCAATAATCTAATATATAAAAAAATTCCTTTCGACTCTTTAATAACAGGCTTGCCATCAGAATTCAAACTAAGTTTAAATAATGGCAATAAAATTAAATGCAAACCAAATCTGATATTATAAATAAATTGAAAAACGTTTATATGCTTTAAATTCATTTTTATATATTTTTTAAATTACATATATGTTACTCCGTGGTCAGCACAAGACTATATTTGATCGTTTATTATTATATAGAAATGTAATTTAAATTACACATTTATTCATGAATAAACTATTATTATTATCATTATTGTGCATTTTATAAAAATTTTAATGTACAAATATCGTCATTATCTGATTATCTTTATTATTATAATGTAATACATACATAAATTGTTAAAATTAATTCATAATCAATTTCAATTTGTTGAATGTTAAAATAAAAAATTTAAATTCAATTTGATTAAAACAACGACAAACATAAACCTGCCGAAAAGTATAAAATAAATGATTAAACTATAGACATAAACTTACATTTACGCAGAAAAAATATTTATTATTCAAAATTTAACTAATATTGCTCAAAAAAGTAATAAGAATGAAATTTGTTAATATTTGAACAAAATTAATTAAAAATTGCTTATGAAAATTATTTATTATTTAAAAATCATTAAAAATTGCATAGTTCTTTAGTATACAGAAAACCTATAACTTGTATAAAGTTTACACCAAAACCTAAATTTATTAAAAATTGCGCAAAAAACTTATTTATTACTTAATATTGCTCAGTCCAATGTCCAAAATGACACAATAAAGTTATTTATTGAGCTGAACAAAATGTGCACAACAAAACTATTTACTTAATATAACTCATCAAAAATTGCGTTGAAATCTCATTTATTGTTCAAAGTTTAAAAATTTGTAAATCGATACATAAAGTATTCACCAATATTAGCAAGTTTGGACTTTATTCCGAGTACTAGGCAAACTCAATCTTGCGTCATATTTTAAATAAAACAATTCAAAACCAATTATAGCATAAATAGAATAATTAAATAATTAATTTTATTAAATAATGATTCTAATTTTAAGTTGTTTATTGTTTATCCAATTTTGTTTAAATATTAATACCAAATTGTGCACAAAAAACCATTTATTGGCTTAAAATTAGCACAAAAAACTGATCTTTTTTAGTAGAAACTGCTCAGAAAACCCATTTATTGCACTTAAAATTAGTTTTTCTTGTAAAATAAAAATTTTACATGCAAAATTCTTTTATTGAATCAAAATAGCGTAAAAAAGTCATAAAATTTATTATAAATCGTGTAGAAAACTTTTTTATTGAATAAAATGAGCACAAAAAACTAATTAATTATAAATAGTGCAAAAAAATCATTTATTTATTATTTTATTATTATTATTATGCTTTTTACGGCAATTTTACATCGCCACAGTAAGTCTACGACTTGTTTAAAGTGGTTTGATGGGACCAACAGCTTAATACGTGACTTCCGAACCACGCTGATGGATAAAGAGCAAGTTATCATTTCAGTCATTTTGGGGATCGAACCCCGGACTGCTCGCATGATATGCAAGTGCTCTACCATTGAGCTATCACACCATTGAAAATAAATATTATTGAATAAAATTAGAACATAAAATCATTATAAATCATAAATCGCCTAAAAAAAAATGATTTATATCATAAAATTGATCTCAAATTGCATGAAATTGGCAACTTTTGAAATTTAAAATAAGTTAAGCAGAAACTTATTTTTTTGCAACAGGTTTATCTCAAGTTATTGCACTAAATTAGTACCAAAAACTGATTTAAATTAGGAAATTTGTCATAAATTGGACATAAAACTTTTTTATTATATAGAATAAGCACACAAAACTAGTTTATTGCAACAAAATCATCATAAACTGCGCAGAAAACCATTTTATTGCATAAAATGTAACATAAATTAAGCGGAAAATTCATTTATTGCATAAAAATAGCACAAAAAATTAATTTATCTTATGAAATTAATTATAAATTACGCAGAAAACACATTTATAATAAATTGCCCAAACACTTTTTAAAATTAGCACAAAAAATTGATTATAAATTAAGCTTATTTATCGTATAGAAACTAATTTAAAGTAAGAAATTTTTAATAGATTTATTTATTTTAAAAATGACAATACTAGAATCATATGAAATAGACAAATTAAAAAACAATAAAAATTACAGAACAAATCAATAACCCATACCAACATATCTATACATTTTTAAAAAATAATAATTACACTACAGTTAATCACTCGACAACAACAACCACAATACACAATAACCAATTAATGTAACAGTAACCACAACAAATTCACACCACCCGCAACACACAACAACACCTGTGAAAAGAAAAGAAAAGTGAGTTTTGTTAAAATCATCTATGTAACACATATAATGTAATCTTTTAGAACTGATGATGGCCTAACCGCCGAAACCGGTCTTAATATATAAAAATAAAATCAGCACAATAAAGTATAAAATTTTATTAAAATACCCTAACCTCAAAGATTAATTTATTTATTTACGGTACACCCGTTTAAAGCAAAATTAATATAACTTAGAGTAATGTATTACAAATATGAAAACATTTAATATACAATTAATTAAAGTGTTTTAAGTAATAACAATTATAATAATAAGAATTAACAAAAAAATCTATTCTAAACTTATTGCCTAAGCTCATTAGATGGCTTAAGGGGTTATTAAATAAATAATTAGTCCTATGAAATGAAATTCTAAACAAAGGAGCATTTCGTGTATGACGTCCGCTAAATGATAAATGAATCATCGAAAGAATTGTAGGTGAGTCAATGTAACTATGAATAATTTTAAACAAAATTGTTATATCAGACATATCCCGTCTAGAGTTTAAAGTCTTCATATTCAGAAAATTTAGTATAATGCCATCATTGCTGTTATTGGCTAAAATATTACATTTCTACGTGAAAATTTATTTTGCATTTTATCAAGCAAATCAATCAAATACTGCTGATAAGGAGATCAAATAGTAGAAGCGTACTCCAAAATTGGTCTTATCAAAGAACAGTAAAGAATTTTAAGTGTAACAGCAGAAAAATCACAACCAATTTTCATAATAAAACCTAACATTCTTAGAGATTTTATAGTAATATTGTTGATATGTGTCAAAAAACTAAAATCTTTTTCAAACAATTCCCCCAAATCTTTAATTTGAGATACACAATCCATGGTTGTTCCACTAATTTTATAAATGTTATTAAATTTCTGTCTGCATCTGTAAAAGCTAATGCTAAAACATTTTCCTGCATTAAAATATAACTTATTATGCTCACACCAAGACTCAATTCTTTGTACATTATCTTTCAACAGCTTAGTATCATCAACAGTCTTAATAACACAATACAACCTAAGATCGTCTGCATAAAGAAGAAATCTGCCATTTTGAATATATTTCCTAATATCATTAATAAAAATGTTAAAAAGTCAAGGCCCCAAGTGAGAGCCTTGAGGGACCTCAGACATAACCGGTATTTGATTTGAGAGACAGCCATTAATCCGAATTTGCTGAACTCGTGAAGACAAAAAACTAGAAATCCAATTAATAATCATAGTGTTAAAACCAACTATTTTTAATTTATTAATTAACAGAGCGTGATTGACGCTGTCAAAAGCCTTAGAGAAATCAGTGTAGATTGCATCAACCTGACACTGATCCTCCAAAGCTTCTAACAGATCAGACTGATAAGTAAAAAGAGTTGTAGTAGTTGATCTCCCAGAATGAAAGCCATGCTGTTCGTCAATTATAAAAATTTTGCCAAAGTTGATTTGTGACTAATTTATGGTGATGTTTGACCTATCTCCAGATTTATAAATTGGATTGATAAAGCTATTTTTCCAAATTTTAGGAAACAGTTCTTGAGCTAAGGATTTATTAAAAATGCAGGTCAATGGTTTAGTTAGGGTGCAAATATATTTTTTTAACAGCAAATTTGGTACGCCATCAGGGCCAATACTAGCAGATTTACTTCAATTCATGATTGCTTGATATACCGAAGTTTCATCAACCCTTAATGTAAGAGTGGAATCCACCATTTTATCACACACTAAATCAACATTAAATTTTCTACCATGAGATGGTGCAGAATAAATGGAAGCAAAGTATTCAGCAAACAAATGAGCAGTGCACTGAGAGGAATTACTATAGTTGTCTTTAATAAACATATTAGCAGGTACTCCTTGAGTTTTTTGTTATGAACTCACATAAGACCAAAAGACATTAGGGTTATTAGATATGTCTAACTCGGTTTGTCGAAGATATGTCTGATACAAAGAATTGCTTAAATGTTTACACTTATTGCGCACATTGCAGAATTTTAAATAGTCTATTAAATTGTTTATAATTGCAGTAAAGTGACTTTTTTAATTTAATTAAAGCTATTAACTTACAATTTATTATTTATATAACGCTTACAAAGAGGAACATAAGTTTTTATTCCACTAAACAATACAGAGTAAAATAATTCAGTCACATGATCAATATTATTTTCCATAGTTATTAATGAATTCCAGTCCAGCTAAATTAGAATTTTAACTGTTAAAATCTGCTTTTTTAAAGTTGTAGAACATTTCTTCACCACATAGCATATTACTCATAAAAGATGTATTAATTGAATTAACTAAACCAATATGTGTCGAGTTGGCATTAAGGAGATTATCACTAGCACTGACATCTACTTCATCATTGAAACCAAAAACTAAGTCCAGGAAAACATCCCTGGAATTAGGCACTTGGTTAACTTGTGACATATCAAAGTAATTATAAGTTCTAAGTAAATTCAGAGCAGGCTGGTTATTAGCGTGTTGAGTAACAACACTTCACTATCTTCGGTCCAATTTACAACGGGCAAGTTGAAATCTCCACAGATAAAAATTTTCAGTGTTGTAGATTTCCGCAATTTCTTCAAAATTATTGCAATGATTCACATATTTAGAGAGTTCAGATCGTGGTCGAATATATACAGCATATAATGGCAATAATAAGATTGGCCAATTCTAACAAATATTTGTTCAACATCATTTTGCGCAATTGAAATAACTGTAGAATTTATATTTTTTCTAACAGCAATAAATACTCCTCCACCATCAGATTTGTTACTAGTATATAAAGAGCGATCATTACGAAACAGATTATATTATTTAGCATTAATTCATTATCTAGAATATCAGATGTAAGCCAAGATTCATGATAATTATTATGTCGTAGTCATTCAGCATTACATTTTGAGAAAAATTACATAATTTTGTTTTTAAGCCACTTACATTATGGTAGTAAATCTTTAAAAGTTTTTTGACAAGTTGTTTGATGAATTGTGTAAATTTTTTAATTTGTGGTACGCCATGTACATATTTAATTGTCAAATTGAGCTCACCTGCATCTCTTCTACGTTTTAATTCATCTTGTTGTTCAGATAAAAAATGTTTTTGTTCAACAGTTAATTTTTATTGAATCACGTTTCTTAATTAAATTCATAGCAGTATTTTTATCCGACAAACAAACCTTCAGGGGTCGCGGTTTATTAGTTTTTTTTTACCAATTCTAATAACTTTTAGCCGCTTAGCTTCCGATTCATATTTGGTAAATAACTGCTAATGTATCATATGTACTCATATAATTTATAAAAAAATTATTCAGGAATGTCTTATATTTACTTAAAAAATGCTCAGAAATCCAATTATTGAATAACTTTTAACAAAAATTACACTAAAAATCATTTATTGTTCAGAAAATCTATGAATTATATAAAATTCGCATAATTTTTTTTATTTAAAATTAATTCAAAATTGCATACAAAATTGCATAAAATTTATTCAAAAAAGTTGTTTATTGCGTAAACAAATTTTAAATTGCATATAAAACTTATGTAATTTATCAAAAATTGTGCAACAACTTGTTTATTGCTCGAAAGTGGTCTAATATCGCCTAGAAACAATAATTGTTGCATGAAATTGATTTAAAATTGCACAATAAGACACATGTAATGCATAAAATTTTCATAAAGTTTTATTTATTTGATATAATTGTGTAAATAGCTTATGTATTACTCAAAATTAGTCTAAAGTTGCATAAAATTTATCAAAAATTTCATAGAAAAGTAATTTATTGTCATGAATTATATCAAATCACAAAAAACCTATTTATCTAATGTAATTCATCAAAAATTTCGCAGAAAAATCATTTATTATTCAAAATTTAACTAATATCGTTCAAAAAAGCAATTATTAAATAAAATTAGTTAAAATTTGAACAAAATTAATAAAAAAATTCTTATAAATTATTTATTATTTAAAATTAATTAAAAATAGCACAAAAAAGTTATTTAGTATACATAAAAACCATGAATTGCATAAAGTTTGCACCAAAACCTAAAATTGACTTCATACAATTTATCGAAATTGCTCAAAAAAAAAAACTGGTCAAAATATTACAATAAAGTTATTTATTAAGTTGAAAATGCATATATTGCACAAAATGTGCACAAAAAAATATTTACTTAATATAACATATCAAAAATTGCGCTGAATTCTTATCTATTGTTCAAAGTTTAAAAATTTGTAAATTGGTATATAAAGTGTCCACCATAAGCAAACTAAAACAATGCAAAACCAATTATAGCATAAATAAAATCATTAATTTTATTGAATAATAATTCTAATTTTAAGTTGTTTATTGTTTATGCAATTTTGTTTAAATATTAATCTCAAATTGTGCACAGAAAACCATTTATTTGCATAAAATTAGCACAAAAAACTGATCAATTTTAGAAGAAACTGCTTAGAAAACCTATTTATTGCATAATAGCTGCACTAAAAATTAGTTTTTTTGTAAAATTTATCGCAAAAAATTATAACATATAAAATCCTTTTATTGAATCAAAATAGCGCAAAAAAATCATAAAATTTATTATAAATCGCGTAGAAAACCTTTTTATTGAATAAAATTAGCACAAAAAACTAATTTATTATAAATTGTGGGATAAATTCATTTATAGCATAAAATTAGAACATAAAATAAAATTAGTTTAAATCATTATAAATTATAAATCACCTAGAAGAATTGATTTATATTATAAAATTCATCCCAAATTGCGCAAGATAACCTATTTATTGCATGAAATTGGCAACTTTTAAAATTTTAAATAAGTTAGGTAGAAACTTATTTTTTGCAACAGGTTCATCTCAAGTTGTTGCACAAAATTAGCACAAAAAACTGATTTAAATCAAAAAAATTATTATAAATCGCGCATAAAACTTTCTTATTATGTAGAATAAGCACACACACACACACACACAAACACACACACACACACCCTCACACACTATAAGTTTATTGCAGAAAATTTATGATAAATTGTACATAAAACTATATAATTGCAACAAAATCATCGTAAATTGCACAGAAAACTATTTTATAACATAAATTAAGCGGAAAATTTATTTATTGCATAAAAATTGCACATAATAATAATAATAATATATTTATTTATAATCACAAAAAAAACAGGTATAACATCGTCAAAATAAGTACAAAACATCAGTCATAATTAACTAAACGTACAGAATCACAAAATATAATGTGTAAAATTGAACATAAACAAAAAAAAATGCAAACTGTAGTGAAGTTTGTGTATGGCTATGATAACATTGAAACAAATTATTCTCGTTCAAATATAAAGTACAGATTAAAATAATTAGAAGTAAGCGAATACACATGCATAGTATAGACAATTTAAAACATAGAACACATATTTTATCACAGATTTATCACCATATTATGTTAAAAAAGTCTTTATAAGAATAAAGAACTTTGTTTGTTAACATTGTTTTAATAATTTTTAATTGGAAATTTCTGAATATGCTGAGGTAGTTTATTAAACATTTTTTTAGATAAATAATCATAATTATTTATAGTTTTTTGCAGTCTTACTTTGGGCAACATTAAGTTATGTTTTAACCTTGTGTTATGGTTATGTACATCAACAACTTTTTGTAGTTGTGTTAAATTTTGTTTTATGTATAATAGGCATTGTAACACATACAATCCCGGCGATGTTATTATACCTAGATCTGCAAAGTATGACTTACATGACACTAAATTATTTACTCTCACAATAATTCGCACTGCTTTTTTTGTAGTATTAATATTTGCTCTGCTAGCGGTGAACTTCCCCATAGTAAGATACTTTGGCCAACTAGTGAGTGAATATATGCTAGTATGCCATTTTTGTAATTCTGCTGTTTGAATTATCTGCAATTTTTCGTAATAGATATATATTTTTATTAATTTTTGTGCTCAAATTGTTTATTTGAACTTCCCAAGTGAGCTTTGGTTGAAAATAAACTCCTAAAAACTTAATGCTGTTATTTTTATGTTTGCTATTCAGATCAGATGTGAAATTATTTGTTTTATCTCTGTTCATTGCAAGCTTATTAGCTTTAAACTAGCGTTCTGCTTGTGCCACTCCATCGTTTATAATTTGCGAGGTCTTGTACTATTGTGGTATCATCTGCAAACATATATGTTTTTGTGTGAACATTGCTCGCTAAGTCGTTCACATAAACTAAAAATGAAAGTGGTCCTAAAATTGATTCTTGAGGGACACCACACGTTAGAGTAGCTATCTTTGATGCTTCACTATTAAATAATACAATTTGTTGTTTATTTAAAATGTATGATTTAAACAAATCTAGGGCATTACCACTCACTCCATAATACTCTAGTTTTTTTTTTTTTAAATTGATTATGACACACACAGTCAAAAGCTTTACTTAAATCCAAATAAGCGGAATCTAAACTGGTTCCAATTTCAAAAGATTCTGTTATATTTTTGACTAATTCACACATAGCACCTAACGTAGACGTTTTTTTCTGATATCCAAATTGAGCATTGCTAAATTTTTTATTCATGTAGGAATATAATCTCTCAAATATAATTTTCTCAAAAACTTTAGCTATAATTGGTATTATGGCAATTGGTTGCCTGTGATCTGTCCCTTTTTTTGTAAACTGAGGTTACTTTGGCAAACTTTAACTGATTTGGAAAATGATCATTTTCTAAGCATACATTAATATTGTGTGTAAGAATTTCCACTACTTTGTTACAGATACACTTTAAAACCGATGCATTCATGCCATAGAAATCCAATGCGTTTGAATTTTTTAGATGTGTTATGATATGTTTCACTTCATTCGTGTTGGTTGGTGACATAAAACAGGATTGATTTTGTGAAAAGTTTTGATTATTTAACAATGTTATATAATCATCTTGTTGTTGCAGATTACTAACAATTTTAGTATCTGCTTCTATAAAGTAACTCTGAAACTCATCTGACCGTAAGTCTGTAGTTTGATTATTTGAGCTATTATTGTTACTCAAACTATTAATAATTTGTCTGGGTTTATTCAGAGATTAGGCAATTTTATTACTAGTGTATAATTTTTTTGCAAGAGCAATATTTAATTTATAGCTTTTCTTTAACTGAACAATAAGATTATTTACCTCATTTGAGGGACTAGCTTTACTTATTGTTCTCAATAGATTTAATGTTTCTTATTGTGAAGCAAGATCTTGGTTGTACCATAAATGCTTATGTTTAACCTTACTATTATTTTTAGTCGTTAAAGGGCAACTACTATTAAATTCACAAATTAAAATGTCATGAAACATATCATAACACCTCTGCAGATCATTATATAATAAGATTTGTGAGTAGTCATTTTCCAAACTTGTTTTAAATTTTGTAGGTTGCTATGTGTTAATAATCTTACTGGCTTACAAGTTATTGCATCAACCTTTTGTGTTCCAACTCTCATATTAATCGCATAATGATCTGAAATAAAAGGCTGTACTTCTTCAACCTCGCAATGATAATGACGATTGACTATTATGTTGTCAATTCATGTAGCTGATGTTTTGGTAACTCTAGTATTTTCATGGACAATGTGTCTAAAATTAAAACTACTAATAATATTACAAAAAGTTTGTTTAAGGGGAGAATGTGTATTAAAATCAATGTTAAAATCTCCAGCTATAACTACAGATTTATTAAACTTATCTAGTTCTCGGTAACTCGTTTATAGTGTTTAAAAATAGTTGAATATCCCCTAATGGAGATCTATACAAAGAGAGAAAGATAGTGTCACAGTCTTTTAATAATATGCCACAAACTTCACAAGCAACTTCTACAGAAAACTTCAACTCAATATTTGGTAAGTTCTTATATTGAAGTGTGTCTTTCACTAGTAATAATGTCCCTCCATGATTGGTGAACTTCCTGTTAAATGAACTAGCCACAATATACCCTCCAATTTGAAGCAGACCAACTTCTTCTTGTCGTAAAAAATGTTCATTAACCTATACTACATCTAAATTACGCGGAATAATATATCTTTCTAGTTCAAAATCCTTATTCCGTATAGAACAGAGATTAATGTGAAATAATGAAAAATAACCTGGATTGTTTTCTTCAGTTATCTTCTTTCTTAAGATTGAGGTTTCTGCCGAAAATTTCCATTAATATTTTTTGATGATTTATAATACGAGATAAATTCACAAACAGCTACTCCGAGTGGTCACACATCTGGTACTAGTAATTTTAATATAAACGTTTCTTTTATTCTTACTTTATATGAACAGACGTCATCCGTTGATGTTAGACGATGGCATTTAACTTCTTTGATGTTTAAAATATTCATTACATAATTAGCAATTGTTTCTTCTTTGGTTCCTGGTTCTACTCGATGTACATGTAGCCACTGCCTTCGTTCAATTGCAGCAAATGTGCAGTTTTCATCTGCATTTAACTGCTTCGTTCCTATAAATATAGGTTTTTTTGTATGTTTTTTACGGTAATTTACTGTGGTAAATTCAGTATTTTTTGATGGTACACTATCGCTTGCATTGTTTTTAAAAGTTTTATCCGTTTTCGGAGTTACAACTTTATTTGTTTGCGTATTTAAATCAGCTGTTTTGCATAAATATTTATTTTCATTGTCGTTTCTTGAACTCATTTTTTTGTCAGTCTTTTTTACTTTATTGTTTGACTTTCCTCTCGTTGTTCTACGTTCTATTTCTACGACAGGAGAATTCTCTGGCAATGTAATGAATTTATATGTTTCATTGTTATCAATTTCTTTACTTTGATTGTTAATTATTTCTGCTTCTTGTTTCGGGAGTTTCGTTATTAAAATTGGCAACTTTTTGTTGTTCACAATTAACATTTTGATTTATCAGCAGTTTGTCATAAGTTGTAATATGATCTTGCAGAAATTTTATATTATGGGTTAAATTACTAATTATGTTATCCTTTGTTTGTATTAGGCATTTTAAGTATTTTATTTCTACTTGCAATTCATTTTTATTTGTATTCACAACAGTAATTCCACTGTGAGATGAACAATTGAGATCCTCGCCATTTTCTGCACATAATCAAGTCTTTGTCTATCTGTGTTACGTTTTTCATGTATTTAACACATCCTGGATGCATCTTTATTCCACAGGTAACACATTTTGGTCCACTTTGTGGTATACCACTACAATACTTGCACTTTTTCGAGGGAGCTCGCGACTGTACGTTTCCACTAGCCGCCATCTTTCTAAAAATTTCTTAATTCGATATAAAACAAAATTCAATATACAATATTGGTTATTGCAAAATTAATATTAAACTCAATAATCAATAAATACGTAGCGATACTTTGAGTAAATGTAAAAAAGCTATTTAGATTGCAATAAAGTCAAAGTTATATTATATCTGTTATATAGATTTGATTTTAGTAATAGCACAAGTAATATGATTCTCCAATTTTATTTGCAGTTTCTTTAACAAAATTGTAACGTCGTTAATAAAATCTTTATTAAATTAAACACGCGAGCAAAATTAGAAATTCGATCCTTAATTGCATCCAGTTGGTTTTATTAAAGCCACACTCATTTTTTTTTTGGTCTTCATAAAATGTATTAAGAAACTATTTTCTTCCACTAATGACGAAAATAAAATTTACAAAAGATAATTTATTTTAAACGAAGGTTAAATACAGAGCTAAAATTAAGTTATCTTATAAAATTCATTACAAATTACGCAGAAAACCCATATATTGGATAAAATAAAGCTAATTTATAATAAATTGCCCAAACACTCTTTAAAATTAGCACAAAAAACTGATTTATAAAATTCATTATAAATTAAGCTTATTTATTGCATAATAACGCAAGAAATTTATTATAAATCGCAAAGAAAGCCTTTTATTGTTTAAAATAAGCATACAAATCTGATTTATCTCATAAAACTTATCATAAATTGGGCATAAATCCAAATTATTGTATAAAATCAGCACAAAAATTGTTTTAACTCAACAAATTTATTAATAATTGTTTGAGAAACCCATTTATAACATAATAGTAGTTCTAAAAATCAGTTATTAGAAATGTTTACATCAAAAATTTTATTTCATAAAATTATTATTCATTTGAATAATGAAAAGTGCAGTACTTCCAATACCAGCAAATAACTGAAAAAATAAAATCAATTAATTATTAAATAATATTAAATTATAATATTTACTACAGGGATAAGACCTGCATCAATTTTGAACAAACCACCGGCTGTGTTCTTTATTTCATCGTGCAGAATTTGTAAAAGAAACAACTTTTTCTGAAAATCAAATCTATTTATATAATTTTAATTAAATTAAATAAAAACTTACAATGTCCATTATTTTTGGATCAAAATATGAAATGTCAACTTCACAAAGAACTAATCCTGTTTCTTTAAACTAGAAATAATTAGACAATTAAAGAAATACAATTTCTTACTAATAAATGTTACCTCTGCAATAATGTGATATGACATACAACATATTGGCAATACCAGCACAAAATTCATTAAAATCATGATAAACAATTCCCAAATTTCATTTATATTGTACATAGTGAAACCTGCAAGAAGCATAGCTGCTGGAACGGTTGTTGTTAGCAAATTAAACGCAATGGGCATTCCATACATTTTGAATGCATCATTTACACATTCAGACAATTTACGATGCGATTCCATCATTATATTTAGATCATCCGCTATAACTTGAGGTGACTTGTTGCAAGTATTAATATCCAATATTAATTTATTAATTGCTTTTAGTTTCTTCAGCGCTCCTAAATAGATCAAAGTTACCACAAACATTGGATAACTTCTATGTATTGTTGCTATTAAATACATAAACATGGGAAGCAAATCCATGACTGATCTCTTATATATAATCAATGAAACGTAGATTTCAAGAAAAAAAAATATGTAAGCAGATATAGGAGTAAAATAACAAATAAATGTTTCTAAAAAGTAATTAATACGAATTGAGAATCGTTTGTACATCATACAATCAACTGAATTTAGACTAATTATTGATTTGATTAAAACGGGTTGTGTTTTAATTGTCATTAATAGGCACGCATTGCTTAAGATTAATATTCCGGCAAAATAGTATCTATAAAACATTTCCATAAAGTGAGTATTGTAATTCTGGATGCTGATTCTTATAAACCATGCTGTCAATGAGAGTGCAAGAACAACTAAAATGAAATATTTTTGATTTCTATAATATGTGGTATTAGATATTAAATAATTACTTACTGAATAATCTAATATATAAAAAGATTCCTTTGGATTTTTTAATAACAGGTTTGCCATTTGAATTCAAACTAGTTTCAAATATTGGAAATAAAATTAGATGCAAAGCAAATCTAATATAATAAATACATTCTAAAAGATTTATATGTTTTAATTTCATTTTTATATATTTTTTGTAAATTACGTTCAAGTTAGTCTGTGGTCAACACAATACTACGTGTATTGTATAGAAATGTTATTTGAATTACCTAATAATATCAATTTAATTATTCATAAGTAAATTATTATCATCATTATTGTGCATTTTATTAAAATCTTAATGTACAAATAATGTCGTGTTTTCTGATTATCTTTCTAATTATTATGTAATACATACATAAATTGTTAAAATTAATTCATAATCAATTTCTAATGTATGAATAGATGAGTAAAAAAAAATTTTGAATTTAGGCTAATTTAATTTTTGAATTTAATTAGTGCAAAATCTACTATGTCAAATTTATAGATTGCGTAGTTTTAATTGGAGTAAACCACCCACCCAAGTGTTAGTCATTAAAGAAAGAAAATCAAAGTCAAAAATATTGTCAAGTTGAAAAGATAAGATAAGATAAGATAAACTTTAATTGCATAAACATAGTAAAATAATGTAGTACAAAAACGTCAGGTACAAGTTGTGGGTTAATATAAAAAGAAATCATTTTTACATGCACACTTATGAACATTAACAAAACAATTTAAAAACTTAGATTAAAATAATCATTAACATGATATAATTCATTATTTAATAATATTTTTTTAAGAGATAGATAATTTTTGGATTGTATAGAGTAAAATATTATACATTTTGACTGACATATAATGAAACAAATTTAATGTTTTTGTTAGTCTGCAGTATGGCAAGCAGATGTTTTTACTTGATTTGGTACAATAATTATGCAATTCATTTTGAAACTTGTAATTTCCAGCATCTATACCTTCTCTCACATGCACCAAACATGCCAATACATATAAAAACCCAGTTTTTTAAGTGATACTTACACGTATCTCTAAAACCAAGACCCGCAACTGCACGAACAGCTTTCTTCTGCAAAACAAAGATTCGATTAGCATGATGAGAACTACCCCACAGCAGCACTCCATACTCAATTAAAAATTGAATAATTGCAAAATAAGCTATTTGTGTAACCATTAAATCCGTGTTCTCAGCTATTTTTTTTATTAAATAAATATTACTGCTTAATTTTGTAGACAATGATTCCACATGCTGTTGCCAAGATAATTTATTGTCTAAGTGAATACCCAAAAATTTTATTGATTTATTAACACCTTCATTTGCATTAAGTAATGAAGCTTCATTTAACTTTAAATTATTTGCATGAAACCATTGTTTTGCTTCTTCTAAAGGACTCAACCCATCCACCACAGAAGCTGTTACACTTTGAATAAGAATTGTGTCATCGGCATAAAGATATGTCCTTGCTAGTGTTACATTATATTCAAGATCATTTATGTACAACAGAAACAGCAGGGGACCTAAAATAGACCCCTGCAGCACACCGTAGTATATTTTTTTTCTATCCACTAGCAAAGACAATCTGTTCTCTGCCAGTTATGTAGCTGTTAACAATATTTAATGCTACACCTTTTATGTCATAGAATTCGAGTTTGTGCAACAACTTCTCTGGGTTGACTGAGTCGAATGCCTTGCTTAGATCTAAAAAAAAGCAGACATAACACTTTTGCATTCAAAGGCTTGTTCGATGTCAAGATCAAGTTGTTTTACAGCTTTTATTGTAGATCTAGATCCAACAAATAAATTTTTCTAAAAAAGAGAACAAGCGCTTTTTTAATAACATTTCAAATACTTTAAAAAAAAATTAGTGTTATTGATATAGGCCAATAATTTTCACATTGATTTATATTCCTTTTTTTAAATATTGGTATGACTTTTGATAATTTTAGTTCAGAAGGAAAAATTCCAACCATTTATAACATTTTCCAAAGGTTCTACAATAACATATTTAAGTACTTTAGAATTTAGATTTTACAGATCTATACAATTAGAACTTTTTAACAATGCTATTACAGATTTGATTTCCATTGTTGAAACTGGAAGCGCTCGTATCACTTGTGTAATCGATTGATACTTCGTGATCGGATTTACGAATTGAAATATTGATTAGTTTGTGCATTATTTAAATTATAATTAATTATTTATTAATATACAAATTATCAGCTTTTTGCTGATACGGAAAAATTTGATAATTGAAAAGTTTAATTAAAGCTTTGTACATTAATTATTTAAATAATTAGATAATTTTTTTTAATAATAATTAAGTATCATTTGAAAATTAAACTTAATGCGTTATCTTAGTTAATACTAACTAACATTAAGAAAAAAAAATTAAATTATTATCAAAAAACATTTTTAGACTTAATTAATATATAATTTATCCAAAGTTGGCAACACTGCATATCGGCCATTTATTATTATTCGTAGTGAACTGTCAAGTCCTCATTAATTTACTCGTATTATTCTAAAAACCTAATGGAATGTTATGAATTTTGCCAGAAAGGAGCCTGAATGTGTACTACAGCCAAAATGCAAGCGAGTTGCAGTGCAGACGCATTTGGAAACTGAAAAAAGTAAAAAAGTTTCAATCCCGTACGAGGCGTATATGACTTATGCAGCAGTGCATGCTGGGAAAGTTTATCGGTAAGCAATTCATATTTGATAATTAATACAATAATAGTTTGACATATATTATTATCAATTGATATGACATTAATTAAACAATAATTTATATATTGGGTTTTCCAATAAGAAGTTTCATTTTAATAAAAAAAAAAATGGGTATTTTTTAAAAGAAATCAATAAATGTTTATTTCATTGTAAAGAGGAAGGTATGCCATTAACATTTAAAAACGGTATCAGTCAAATGGCCGCCACAGTTACGGTTGCAGTACCACATTTTTTTTCATAAAATGTTCCATGACCAATTTGCACATTTGCGGCTGTATGTCCTCGATAACTTCACAAATTCCATCTTTAAGGTCTTGGATCGATTGTAGAGGCATAGACTTTATCTTTTACGTAGCCTCAAAGAAAATAAGTCTAAAGGTGTTAAATCACAAGAATTCGGTGGCCAATTGTGATCACTTCTTCGAGAAATAACACGGTTAGGTTAGGTTAGGTTAGGTTAGGTTAGGTTAGGTTAGGTTAGGTTAGGTTAGGTTAGGTTAGGTTAGGGCCGGGCAAGGAAAAGCTCTTAACGCAAGGGGTCCCCCAAGGATCAGTACTAGGGCCGACGTTATGGAACATCCTGTATAACGCAGTACTGGACTTGGAATTACCACCGGAGTGCGAAACGGTAGCGTACGCGGACGACCTGACACTGGTCGTGAGAGCAAGCAGCGAACTGATCCTCACAAGAATCGCTAACATCAGCCTAAGCCAAATCGACAGCTGGATGACGGAGAACGGGTTAGAACTGGCACCAGAGAAAACGGAAGCAATCGTAACGAGAGGCACTCAAAAAAGGAAAGATGTGTTCTTCACCATAAGAGGCAATAAGACGTGCCACCAAAAAACGGTAAAATACCTAGGCATCACGATTGACGACCAAGGCATCTTTGGACACCATGTTAGAAGAGTGGCAGAACGGGCGGAAGCCCTAGTGACTGCGGTACAGCGGATACTTTCAAACATAGGAAAATGCGGAAGCCGTAGACGTGAAATATTCAACACGATAGCTATGTCGATTTTTAAATATGGCGCGCCGATATGGCACCAAGCACTGGGGTGTGCTAACCACCGAAATACGGTGGGGAAGGTACAGCGAAAGATATTGCTATAGAACGGCAAGTTATGACGCCTTCTGCGTTATCACGGGCATAACGCCTATAGACCTAACAATAAAGAAACTGGCCAATATCATGGGAAAGAAAACAGGTTGGTGCTCAACCCAACAGTGGCAGGAAAGGTAAGACCAAACGAAGGACAGGGCCCAATGGACAAAGAAACTAATCCCAGTGATAACAGCTTGGCTGGAATGCCCTCACAGGAGGACAAACTACTACCTAAGCCAATTCCTCACTGGCCACGGGTGTTTCAACACCTACTTATACCGCACTAAAAAAAAAAGGAAATGACAAGTGCCCGTACTGTGGCAAAGAAGACACTCCGGAACATACCGTATTTAGTTGTGACCGATGGAGCGTGCACAGAACGGTGCTGAGACTTGAGATCGGGGAATCAGACGCGTCCAACATAGTGCCAAAAATGTTAGACAGTAAAAGTGCATGGCATGCGGTAGAAAACTACATTACAACAATCCTAAAAACAAAGGAGGAAGAAGAAAGAAGCAGGCAGTAAGACAATATAAGGGGCGAGGCGATGGTAAGTCACCGACATGATAATTTCCATCTCCGTTCCTTTCTGCTAACCTAATCTCCACTATGGAACCAAGTTCTGGAATATTATATATTTAAATACAAATTGTAAATATATAAATAATTATAATAAATATAAAAAAAAAAAAAAAAAAGTTCTTTTGGGAACTGGTAAACGTGGTCTGGCAAATACCAGACCGTGCGCCCCTTGGTGGGGGAAACTCCGGAGGTTAGGTTAGTTTTTTTTTGCAAAATTGCAATTGTTTTGTTGCTTGTGTGGCACGTAGCGCCGTCTTGCTGAAAATAAACGTTGTCCACATCAATACCTTTCAATTCCGGCCATAAAAAACCATTAATCATAGCTCGGTAGCGCTATCCATTTACCGTAACATTTGCTCCAGCCTCATTAAAAAAAAAGTAAAATGTTTATAAAAATCAAGAAAAAAATGACAAAATTATTGGGTAAATTGTTCAGTTTTAAACCTAATTTTTGGACTCAAATTTTTGTAAACCAATTTTTTTAAATTATTTTTTAAAGCAGCAGTATTTTTTAGTTTTCTTAAAATTTTCAAAAAAATCAACAAAACTTAGCAAAATTATTGAGTAAATTAGACTAAAAATCACTCTATAACCCAATTTTTGTGTAAATTTTTTTTGTGAACTAATTTTATTAAGTAAATTTTTAAAGGCAGTTGTATTTTGATTTTTTTCTAAAATGTTTGTAAAAATCAAACCAAAATTGGTAAAATTATTGTATAAATTAGGCCAAAAATCAGTTTTAAACCCAATTTTTGAGCTCAAATAATTTTTAAACCAAATTTTGTAAACAATTTATTAAAAGCATCAGTATTTTGCATTTTTCCTGAAATTTTTATAAAAATCAAACAAAAATTTGAAAAATTATTGAGTAAATTAGGCCAAAAATCAGTTTTAAACCCAGTTTTTGAGCTCAAATAGTTTGTAAACCAAATTTTGCAAACAATTTATTAAAAGCAACAATATTTTGCACTTTTCCTGAAATTTTTATAAAAATCAAACAAAAATTTGAAAAATTATTGAGTAAATTGGGTTTTAAACTGATTTTTGGTCTAAAAATCAGTTTAAAACTCAATTTTTAAAACCAATTTTTTTGTAAACCAAATTTTCTTTAATAACTTTTTAAAGACAGTTGTAATATACACTTTTCCTAAATTTTTTATAAAAATCAAATAAAAATTGACAAAATTATTGGGTAAATTGTTTTGGTTACATTTTTTAGTGAACTTTTTGTAAACCAGATTATTTCTAAGAATTTTTTTAAGATGGCAGTTTTTTGCACTTTATCATCAAACAAAAATTTTGGGTACAAATTTGGTAAACTAAATTAGAACAGTTGGGTGGGTGGGTGGTCCACTCCAATCCAAACTACTGACTGGTTATCATGCTCTGAAGTGACCCACCCATTAATTCATTCAGTTATTATAATTAAAGATTTATTAATACTTAGCAGCTTGACACTTATTGTATCACTTTGCATCGAACCCAACATTTAATTTCAAATAACTAATTATATTGTGTTGCTTGGTGAACGATTTTGTCATTTTGCTAATATTAAGGTATGAGAAGCTATAAAACTGTTTATGCATATCTGTATTTATGGTTGCATACTTATACTACAGGAATTGGATAACCCTTCAACGCAACGTATTTTATTATGGGAAGGTAGTTATAAATTAGAACGAGAAGATGGTTTGCTTAAAGATGGTGTCGGATGGTGACCTACAACAAAATATAAATTTGATATAAAAATTATTAAAGTAAACATAGAAAGCATTGGATATATACATACAAGTTTTAGATAGCTACACTCGGCGGTTTAACATCTTCAGCAATGTTAAAAAAGAACAGTTTTTTTATCAATATTTTGGCTCAAATATATATGTAGACAATATTACATACAAAATGATTAATACTGTTTATTTAAAAACTTATAACAAATAACATTTTAAAATAATTATACTAGCTATTTTAAGAAATTTAAGATAAATTTGCTTGCAATTTACTGATATTTTTCTGAGCAATTTGATAAAATTAATTTATGAAATTATGTTAATGTTAATATTTAATTTATTCAAGTTTGGCAACACTGCGTTTTGGCCATTTATTATTACTCGCAGTAAATTGTCAAAGTCCTTATTAATTCACTCATATTATTGTGAAAACCTAATGGAATGATATGAATTTGGTCAGGAAGCAGCCTCAATGTGTACTAAAGCCGAAATGCTAGCGGGTTGCAGTGCAGAAGCATTTGGAAATACAGAATAAGTGAAAATGTTTCAATCCCGTGCTGACTGTATATGACAGCGGCAGTGCATGCTGGGAAAATTCATCGGTAAGCAATTAATGCAATTGATTGTTATTAATTAATACGTGTTTTGATATTAGTATTAATTCTCACAAATTCATAAATATTTGTTACCAAATCATACAATCAATTTGATAAAATTAATTTATTATTAATATTTAATTTATCTAAGTTTGACAACACTGCATTTTAGTCATTTCTTATCACTCGCAATAAACTGTCAAAGTCCTCACTAATTCACTCATATTATTGTAAAAACCTAATGGAATGATACGAATTTTGACAGAAAGCAGCTTCAATGTATATCAAAGCCGAAATGCAAGCAGGTTTCAGTGCAAAAGCATTTTCAAATTCAGAAAAAGTGAAAATGTTTCAATCCCCTGCGAGCCGTATATGACATAATGCAGCGGTGCATGCTGGGAACATTCATCGGTAAGCATATTAATACATTAATAGTTTCACATATGTTGTTAAATTAAATAATATTTGACATATAATTAAATGACAGTAACAATGAAATAATTGTCAAATTATTGATAGCTTGATAATTATGTATTAAATAACATTTAAACTAAATTCAAGTGATTGTTGCGTAGTGTACTCTGAAACTTGATTTGGAATTAAATAAAAATATTAAAAACACATCATCTGTTCTATTATTTAGGACATAGATTACACTTAATTAGATATAAATAGACATAATACAATTAAAATTTAATAATTCGTGCTTTGGCACACTAAACTTGTTTTATAATATTTCTAATAACTTTTGTACGCATTATATAAAATCCAATAAAAGAAACAACACAAAAAGGGTTTTCCAATGAAACAGTTTTTATGGTGTATTCTTTCAAATAAAATAAAATGAGTTTGATATACAGTGCGCCCGAAAAGTGTGCATAAAGTAAATAATTACAAAAACTCTTTCAAGTTTTTGTATGTTTATGAAAAACAATTGATTAAATGATTTTTGTTTGTTGATTATATAACATTTGTTAGTTCATTTTATAGTTTATGATTTAATAATTTTAATATTTAATGAAAGTTGATTGAATAAAAGTTTATAAATTATTGACAGTTTATAACTAAATAATAATTAATTAAGTGGCGATTGACAACTGACAAATTATTTAAAAAAAAACTGACAACTGCTTTGAGTAGTGTTTCTAATTTTACGCAAATTTTGATGATTCCCAAAAATACCTTGTTTTCTGGCATCAAATAAACAATTCTTGATCTTGAACTTGGTTGGTTGCTGGTTTTCTTTTCTGAGAAGCTTGTATGGTAGCTGAAAGCACTGTGAATAATTGTGAGACTGATTGTGGGGTACGTGGCAGATGCTGATAACATCTATAATTTGTATGAGTCCTGCTGCTGGCTTTGTTTTAGTTTTATATTTAACCTCTGTCTAGGTAGAAATCTTAATTGTTTTTTTTGTTTCTTATCCAATGACAAAGGCGCTTGCAATGAGAAAATTTTTTCAATCTTTGAATAAAACTTGATTGAGTTTCATTTTAAACCACGAGCTCATAGTCAATGAAATTAGTGAATTTGCCCACTCTTTTTACTTTTTATTATCAAGAGATTAGATTTGTCATCTTTTCCATCTAAAATAATCTCATCAATCTTTGCAACGGACGCAGTTGATTGTTTTGTTAGTGCTAAATTTTAATAATTACAATATCTAACAAGTTTCTACTATTTTACAATTTTTTAATTTTTTATTTAAAACAGTTTTAGATGACAGATTTTAATTGTATTGTAGTTTTTTTACTGTTTGTGGTCAGATTTTCACTATTTGTCAATAGGTTTTTGCTATTTCTTCTAACATTTGAAGACTTTACTGCTTACGGCCGAATTTTTACTAATTTTGATATTTTTTTTGCAAAAAATAAATCAAAAACTTTCAAAATACTCAATTTTTAGCCAAAAACTTAAGTTTATCATCAAACAATAATCATTTTTGGCTTGAATTCAAATAATGTTAATGTTTTAAACAAATTTTTGTCATTTTTACTATTAAGCACTTTATTGATTTGTGGAAGAAGGCTTCAAATCATTAAAAAACTAAATTTTTTGATTCAAACCAAATTCAATGATAAAAATTTTAACATTTAAGGCTTAAATTGATATTATATTTATAGTTTGCATATAAAAATTTTGTTTTTGCTACTAAAAACTACAAAAAAATTAAGAAGCAAGCCAAAAACCATAAAAATACTCAATTTTTTGCCAAAAACTAAGTTTTAACAGCAAATATTTATAATTTTTAGCTTGATTTCAAATTATATTAATGCATTAATTAAATTTCTGTCATTTTTATTACTAAGGACTTTAATATTTTGTAAAAGAAGGCTTCAAACCATCAAAAAACTTAATTTTTTGCTTCAAACTTAGCCTTAACAATAAACATTTTTTTAGATTAAACTATAATTAATTTAAATTTATGATTTGCATAGATTTAATTAGTTTTTTTTAATAAAAACTTTGAAAATTACAAGAAGTAAGTCAAAAACCATCAAAATACTTAATTTTTAGCTAAAAATCAAGAGTTTTGGCTTGAATTCAATTTAAGTTAATGCAATAATTAAATTTTAATAACTTTTACTACTAAAGACTTTAATATTTTGCGGAAGAAAGCTTCAAAACATCAATATTTGGCTTCAAACTCAACTCAAACAATAAAATGTTGGTATTTCAGGCTTGAATTTATATAAAATTTATAGTTTGCTTATATTTAATAAGTTATTGTTACCAAAAACTTTAAAAACTTCAAGAAAAAGCATCAAAATACTCAATTTTGAGCCAAAAACTAAGTTTTAACAGTAAACATTCATAATTTTTGAATTGAATTTTAATCCTGCTAATGTATTAATTAAATTTCAGTAGTTTATACTAGTAGGAACATTAATATTTTGTAGAAGAAAGTGTCAAACCTTAAAAAAATTTAAGAAAAAGGCAAAAACCATTAAAATATTCAATTTCTGGTTTCAAATTAAAACAAAACATTAAAAATTTCAACATTTAGAACTTAAATTCGTATCAAATTTATGGTTTGCATATAAAAATTAAGTTTTTTTTACTAAAACTTAAAAAAAATGCACGAAAAAAGCTTTTAGTTTGTAATAGCTTAAGAAATCCAAATCAAAAAGTTTATAAATCTTATTTAAATTGATAAAATTCGACACAAATATTATTTTCTTGTTTTTAATCTAACAAAATGTGGTTTTAGTGTAAATAAATCTAACTTTAAATATAATAATGTGCACAAAACTATTGAAATCCGACTTAATCATATGAAATCCGGCCTGAAATTAAAAAAAAATGTGACCAATGTTTTCAAATGAACAAAATGGGCCTGGAAAACATATATTTTATTTAAATTGATACAATCCGGTTTAAATGTTAATTATTTTTTTTCAAATTAACAAAATCCGGCTTCAGAATGCATAAATCTAGCTTTAAATTTTATAAGCTGACGGACATGAATGAAAATGAATAAAATCTGGCCTAAAACTTAAGAAATCTGTTTATATATTTTATTTAAATTGACAAAATTTGTCTTAAATAACAATTATTTGTTCTCAAATTAACAAAATCCGGCTTCAAAATGCATAAATCTTGCTTTAAATTCTATAATCTGACTTAAATTAATGAAATCCGGCTTGAAACTAAAGAAGTCCGGCCGGAGTGTTTATATATTTTATTTAAATTAACAAAATCCAAATGTTGATTATTTGTTTTTAAACTAAATAATTTGGCGTTAAAGTACAAAAACCTTGTTCTAAATGCAATAAGCTAACTGAAACTGATCAATTAATTGGCTTCAAACTACAAAAATCCGGTCAAAATGATTATTAAATTTAACAAAATCTGTCTTAAATGTTTATTATTTGAATTATTGATTTAAGAAATTAACAAAATTTGGCTTTAGAATACAAAATCTTGCTTTAAATACTATAATTTAACTAAAACTAATGAAATTTGGCCTAAAATTTAAAAAAGGTCTATATATTATCTTATTTAAATTGACAAAATTCGGCCAAAATTATAAAAATGTTTTCAAATTAAAAAAATCCGGTTTTAAAGTGCATAATTTTTACTGTAAATGCTATAAATTGTCTAAAACTAAAGAAATTTGGCTAAAAAAATTTTAAATCTTATTTAAATTGACAAAATTTGGCCAAAATGTTTATTAGTTTTAAAGAAATTCTGCTAAAAATTTTATTAATTAGTAAAAAAAATTATAATTCAATTTAAATTAATAAATTCTGTATTGATACTGAAGAAATTTTATTAAAAAATAATAAAATTATTAAATTCTGGCCGGAAAATTAAAAAAAAAAAAAAAAATTGTTAATTTGATAATTACATCTAATTTTTTTAGTTATTTTTCTGCAATTTTGTCTAATATTCGAATATTTTTGACCAGATTTTACAATTTCTTGTTGGATTTTACAGTTTGCTACAAGAATAAACTAAATTTTAGCGTTTGTGGCCAAATTTTTAACATTTGCTATAAAAATTTTGTAATTTTACAATTTTTAGTTAGGTTTTTACAGTTTATTGCAACAATTTTAAGCTGTTTTACAGTGTTTGATTGAATTTTTACTATTTTTCAACAGTTTTTTGTAATTTCTCTTAATAATTGAACGATTTTGGCCGGATTTTATATTTTATAGCAAGATTTTTACAATTTACTTAAAGAGTTACATGATCTTAACTTTGTTTTAGCGTTTGCTAAATGAAATCATGCAGATTTAAACTGAATTTTATTGTTTGTGATCGGATTTTTAATATTTGCCACAAAAAAAAAGCATTTTTTTTTAATATTTAAACGTTTTGTTCAATTTTTACAATTCTAATAAAATGTAACAGTAACCACAACAAATTCACACCACCCGCAACACACAACAACACCTGTGAAAAGAAAAGAAAAGTAAGTTTTGTTAAAATCATCTATGTAACACATATAAGTTTATAATTAATGTAATATTTTAGAACTGATGATGGCCTAACCGCCGAAACCGGTTTTAATATATAAAAATAAAATCAGCACAATAAAGTTTAAAATTTGTATTAAAATACCCTAACCTCAAAATGTTTACAGTTAACTGAAAAAAATGGACACTTTTGGGGCCGGATTTTTATATTATTTGTCAAAGGATTTTTACAGTTTTTTTCATAGTTTAACCTTTTCAAATAAATTTTACAATTTTTGGCCAGATTGTTACAGTTTAGTAAAGGAGTTGCATAAATTTAATAGGATTTTACCGTTAGAGGCAAAAATTTTACTATTACATATGTAAATAGATTTTGGCCGGATTTTACAATTTGTAAAAACTATGCAGTTTTTAATCCACTTTTACTTTTTATGGTCAGATTTGCTTAATAATTAAATATTTTTACCCAAATTTTACAAATTTAAATTAAAAAAAAAAATGCATCTTTTTAAGCGGCTTTACCGTTTGCAGTTTATAACAATTTGTAGCCTGACTTTTACAGTTTACTGAAGAAGTTGAAAACTCTTAAGAACATCGGTTTTAACATTTTTGGTGTGTAATTTTGAATTTTGATATAAAAATTATTAAAGTAAGCATAGAAAGCATTGGATATATACAATACAAATTTTAGATAGCTACACTCGGCAGTCTAACATCTTGAGCAATATTGAAAAAGAACAGTTTTTTTATCAATTTTTTGGCACAAATATGTACATATGTAGACAATATTACATACAAAATGATTAATACTCTTTATTTAAAAACTTATAACAAATAACATTTTAAAATAATTATACTAAATATTTTAAGAAATTTAAGATAAATTCGCTTGCAATTTACTGATATTTTTCTGAGTAATTTGATAAAATTATGTTATAATTAATATTTAATTTATTCAAGTTTGGCAACACTGCATTTTGGCCATTTATTATTACTCGCAGTAAATTGTCAAAGTCCTTATTAATTCACTCATATTATTGTGAAAACCTAATGGAATGATATGAATTTTGTCAGGAAGCAGCTTCAATGTGTACTAAAGCCGAAATGCTAGCGGGTTGCAATGCAAATGCATTTGAAAATTCAGAATAAGTGAAAATGTTTCAATCCCGTGCTGACTTTATATGACATAGCAGCAGTGCATGCTGGGAAATTAAATAGGTAAGCAATTAATGCAATTGATAGTTATAAATTAATACGTGTTTTGATATTAGTATTAATTTTCACAAATTCATAAATATTTGTTACCAAATCATACAACCAATTTGATAAAATTAATTTATTATTAATATTTAATTTATCTAAGTTTGGCAACACTGCGTTTTGGCCATTTTTTATCACTCGCAGTAAACTGTCAAAGTCCTCACTAATTCACTCATATTATTGTAAAAACCTAATGGAATGATACGAATTTTGGCAGAAAGCATATTCAATGTATACCAAAGCCGAAATGCTAGCAGGTTGCAGTGCAGAAGTATTTTCAAATTCAGAAAAAGTGAAAATCTTTCAATCCCCTGAGAGCCGTATATGACATATGCAGCGGTGCATGCTGGGAACATTCATCGGTAAGCAATTCATATTAATACATTAATAGTTTCACATATGTTTAATTAAATAATATTTGACATATAATTAAATGACAGTGACAATTTAATAATTGTCAAATTATTGATAGCTTGATAATTATGTATTAAATAACACTTAAACTGAATTCAAGTGATTGTTGCGTAGTGACTCTGAAACTTGATTTGGAATTAAATAAAAATATTAAAAACACATCAACTGTTCTATTATTAAGAACATAGATTACACTTAATTAGATATAAATAGACATAACACAATTAAAATTTAATAAATCTTGCTTTGGCTCACTAAACTTGTTTTGTAATATTTCTAATAATTCTTTTACGCATTATATAAAATCCAATAAAACAAACAACACAAGAAGGGTTTTCCAACGAAACAGTTTTTATGGTGTATTCTTTCATATAAAATAAAATGAGTTTGATATACAGTGCGCCCGAAAAGTGTGCATAAATTAAATAATGATCAAAAGTTAAGCACAACTTTTTCAAGTTTTTGTATGTTTTTGAAAAACAATTGATTAAATGATTTTTGTTTGTTGATTATATAACATTTGTTAGTTCATTTTATAGTTCATAATTTAATAATTTTAATATTTAATGAAAGTTGATTGAATAAAAGTTTATAAATTATTGACAGTTTGTAACTAAATAATAATTAATTAAGTGGCGATTGGCAACTGACTAATTATTTAAAAAACAACTGACAACTGCTTTGAGTAGTATTTCTAATTTTACGCAAATTTTGATGATTTCCAAAAATATCTTGCTTTCTGGCATCAAAAGAACAATTCTTGATCTCAAATTTGATTCGTTGCTGATTTTCTTTTCTGGGAAGCTTGTATGATAGTTGAAAGCACTGTGAATGATACTGAGACTGATTGTGGGGTGCTTGGCAGATGCTGATGACATCTGTAATTTGTATGAGTCCTGCTGCTGGCTTTGTTTTAGTTTTATATTTAACTTCTGTCTAGGTAGAAATCTTAATTGTTTTTTTGTTTCTAATCTAACGACAAAAGCGCTTGCAATGAGGAAAAACTTTCAATCTTTGGATAAAACTTGAGTGAGTTTCATTTTAAACCATGAGCTCATAGTCAATGAAATTAGTGAATTTGCCGACTCTTTTTACTTTTTATTATCAATTAGATTTGTCATCTTTTCCCTCTAAAATAATCTCATTAATCTTTCCAACGGACGCAGTTGATTGTTTTGTTAGTGCTAAATTTTAATAATAACAATATCTAACAAGTTTCTACTATTTTACAAAATATTTTTTTATTAATTTAAAACAGTTTTAGATGACAGATTTTAATTGTATTGCAGTTTTTTACTGTTTGTGGTCAGATTTTTACTATTTGTCAATGGGTTTTTGCTATTTCTGCTAACATTTGAACACTTTACTGTTTACGGTCGGATTTTTATTAAATTTAACATTTTTTTTGCAAAAAATAAGTCAAAAACTTTCAAAGTACTCACTCAATTTTTAGCCAAAAACTTAGGTTTATCATCAAACAATAATAATTATTGGCTTAAATTCAGTTATTGTTAATATTTTAAACAAATTTTTGTCATTTTTACTACTTAGGACTTTAATGATTTGTGGAGGAAGGCTTCAAATCATCAAAAAACTAAGTTTTTTGATTCAAACTAAATTCAATGATAAAAATTTCAACATTTAAGGCTCAAATTGATATTGTATTTATAGTTTGCATATAAAATTTTTGTTTTTACTACTAAAAACTACAAAAAAATTAAGAAGTAAGCCAAAAACCATAAAAATACTCATTTTTTTGCCAAAAACTAAGTTATAACAGCAAATATTTATAATTTTTAGCTTGAATTCAAATTTTAATATTGCATTAATTAAATTTCTGTCATTTTTATTACTAAGGACTTTTATATTTTGTGAAAGAAGGCTTCAAACCTTCAAAAAACTTAATTTTTTGCTTCAAACTTAGCCTTAACAATAAAAATTTTATTAGTTTAAACTAAAATTAAATTTAAATTTGTAATTTGCATAAATTAAATTAGTTTTTTTTTTTAATAAAGATTTTAAAAATTACAAAAAAAAGACAAAAACCATCAAAATACTTAATTCTTAGCCAAAAATCAAAATTTTTGGCTTGAATTCAATTCAAGTTAATGCAATAATTAAATTTTAATAACTTTTATTACTAAAGACTTTAATATTTTGCAGAAGAAAGCTTCAAAACATCAATATTTGGCTTCAAACTCAACTCAAACAATAAAATGTTGGTATTTTAGGCTTGAATTTTTATCAAATTTATAGTTTGCTTATATTTAATAAGTTATTGTTACCAAAAACTTTAAAAACATTAAGAAAAAGCATCAAAATACTCAAATTTAAGCCAACAAGTAAGTTTTAACAGTGGACATTTATAATTTTTGAGTTAAATTCTAACCCTGCTAATGTATTAATTAAATTTCAGTAGTTTATACTAGTAGGAACTTTAATATTTTGTGGAAAAAAGTGTCAAACCTTAAAAAATTTCAAGAAAAAGGCAGAAACCATTAAAATATTCAATTTCTGGCTTCAAATTAAAACAAAACAATAAAAATTTCAACATTTAGAACTTAAATGCATTTTAATATTATGGTTTGCATATAAAAATTTGGTTTTTTTTACTAAAACTTTTAAAAAATGCTAATAGTTTGTAATAACTTGCAACTTAAGAAAACCGGTCAAAAAGTTTATAATATAATCTTTTTTAAATTGACAAAATTTGACACAAATATTATTTTTTTGTTTTTAATCTAACAAAATGTGGTTTTAGTGTAAAAAAATTTAGCTTTAAATATAATAATGTGCACAAAACTATTGAAATCCGACTTAAGTCATATGAAATCTGTCCTGAAACTTTAAAAAAATTTGACCAATGTTTTCAAATGAACAAAATGGGCCTGGAAAACATATATTTGATTTAAATTGATACAATCAAGTTTAAATGTTTATTATTTGTTTTCAAACTAACAAAATCCGTCTTCAGAATGCATGAATCTAACTTTAAATTTTATTAACTGACAGACATGAATGACAATGAATGAAATCTGGCCTAAAACTTAAGAAATCTGTTAATATATTTTATTTAAATTGACAAAATTTGTCCTAAATAACAATTATTTGCTCTCAAATTAACAAAATCCGGCTTTAAAATGCATAAATCTTGCTTTAAATTCTATAATCTGACTTAAACTAATGAAATCCGGCTTGAAACTAAAGAAGTCTGGACGAAGTGTTTATATATTTTATTTAAATTAACAAAATCCAAATGTTGATTATTTGTTTTTAAACTAAAAAATTTGGCGTTAGAGTACAAAAACCTTGTTCTAAATGCAATAAGCTAACTGAAACTGATCAATTGGCTTCAAACTATAAAAATCCGGTCAAAATGATTATTAAATTTGACAAAATCTGTTCTAAATGTTTATTATTTGAATTATTGATTTAAGAAACTAACAAAATCCGGCTTTAGAGTACAAAATCTTGCTTTAAATACTATAATTTAACTAAAACTAATGAAATTTGGCCTAAAATTTAAAAAAAGTTTTTATACTATTTCATTTAAATTGACAAAATTCGGCCAAAATAATAAAAATGTTTTCAAACTAACAAAATTAGGTTTTAGAGTGCATAATTTTTGCTTTAAATGCTATAATTTAACTAAAACTAAAGAAATCAGGCTGGCAAGTTTATATATCTTATTTAATTTGACAAAATTTGGCCAAAATGTTTATTAGTTTTAAAGAAATTCTGCTAAAAATTTTATTAATTAGTAAAAAAATTTATAATTCAACTTAAATTAATAAATTCTGTATTGATACTGAAAAAATTTTATTAAAAAATAATAAAATTATCAAAATCTGGCCGGAAAATAAAAAAAAATAAAATTGTTAATTTGATAATTACATTTAATTTTTTTTAATTATTTTTCTGCAATTTTGTCTAATATTTGAATATTTTTGACCAGATTTTACAATTTTTTGTTGGATTTTACAGTTTGCTTCAAGAATAAACTAAATTTCAAATTCAAATTTTTAATATTTGCTATCAAAATTTTGTAGTTTTACAATTTTTAGTTAGTTTATTGCAACAATTTTAAGCTATTTTACAGTATACGATTGAATTTTTACAATTTTTCAACAGTTTTTTGTAATTTCTTTTAATATTTGAACGATTTTGGCCGGATTTTACAATTTGTAGCATGATTTTTTCAATTTACTTAAAGAGTTACACGATCTTAACTTTGTTTTAGCGTTTGCTAAATGAAATCATGCAGATTTAAACTGAATTTTACTGTTTGTGGTCGAATTTTTAATATTTGCTAAAAAAATGTTGCAATTTTTCTTACTATTTAAAAGTTTTTGTTCAAATTTCACAATTCTAATAAAATGTTTACAGTTAGCTAAAAAAAGTGGACAAGTTTGGGGCCGGATTTTTATTATTTGTCAAAGGATTTTTGCAGTTTTTTTCATAGTTTAACCTTTTCAAATAAATTTTACAATTTTTGGCCAGATTGTTACAGTTTAGTAAAAGAGTTGCATAAATTTAATAGGATTTTGCCGTTTGAGGCAAAAATTTTACTATTATATATGTAAATAGATTTTGGCCGGATTTTACAATTTGTAGTCGTATTTTTACAGTTTATTGAAAAAATTAGGCAGTTTTTAATCCACTTTTACTTTTTATGGTCAGATTTGCTTAATAAATAAATATGTTTAACCAAATTTTACAATAATTTATTAAAAAAAATTGCATGGTTTTAAGCGGATTTTACTGTTTGCAGTTTTTAACAATTTGTAGCCTGATTTTTACAGTTTACTGAAGAAGTTGAAAACTCTTAAGAACATCGGTTTTAACATCTTTGGTGTGTAATTTTAAATTTTAATATAAAAATTATTAAAGTAAGCATAGAAAGCATTGGATATATACAATACAAGTTTTAGATAGCTACACTCGGCGGTCTAACATCTTGAGCAATGTTAAAAAAGAACAGTTTTTTAATCAATATTTTGGCACAAATATATACATTTGTAGACAATATTACATACAAAATGATTAATACTCTTTATTTAAAAATTTATAACAAATAACATTTTAAAATAATTATACAGTATACGTAAAACTACTAGCTATTTAAGAAATTTAAAATAAATTTGCTTGCAATTTACTGATATTTTTCTGAGCAATTTGATAAAATTAATTTATGAAATTTATGTTATTGTTAATATTTAATTTATTCAAGTTTGGCAACACTGCATTTTGGCCATTTATTATTACTCGCAGTAAATTGTCAAAGTCCTTATTAATCCACTCATATTATTGTGAAAACCTAATGGAATGATATGAATGTTGTCAGGAAGCAGCCTCAATGTGTACTAAAGCCGAAATGCTAGCGGGTTGCAGTGCAGAAGCATTTGGAATTACAGAATAAGTGAAAATGTTTCAATCCCGTGTTGACTGTATATGACAGCAGCAGTGCATGCTGGGAAAATTCATCGGTAAGCAATTAATGCAATTGATAGTTATAAATTAATACGTGTTTTGATATTAGTTTTAATTCTTACAAATTCATAAATATTTGTTACCAAATCATACAATCAATTTGATAAAATTAATTTATTATTAATATTTAATTTATCTAAGTTTGGCAACACTGCATTTTAGTCATTTCTTATCACTCGCACTAAACTGTCAAAGTCCTCACTAATTCACTCATATTATTGTAAAAACCTAATGGAATGATACGAATTTTGCCAGAAAGCAGCTTCAATGTATACCAAAACCGAAATGCTAGCAGGTTGCAGTGCAGAAGTATTTTCAAATTCAGTAAAAGTGAAAATGTTTCAATCCCCTGTGAGCCGTATATGACATATGCATGCTAGGAACATTCATCGGTAAGCAATTCATATTTGTTAATTAATTCATTAATAGTTTCACATATAATTAAATAATATTTGACATATAATTAAATGACAGTGACAATTAAATAATTGTCAAATTATTGATAGCTTGATAATTATGTATTAAATAACATTTAAACTAAATTCAAGTGATTGTTGCGTAGTGTACTCTGAAACTTGATTTGGAATTAAATAAAAATATTAAAAACACATCAACTGTTCTATTATTAAGGACACAGATTACACTTAATTAGATATAAATAGACATAACACAATTAAAATTTAATAAATCTTGCTTTGGCACACTAAACTTGTTTTATAATATTTCTAATAATTCTTGTACGCATTATATAAAATCCAATAAAACAAACAACACAAAAAAGGGTCTCTCAACAAAACAGTTTTTATGATGTCTTCTTCTTTATAAAATAAAATGAGTTTGATATACAGTGCGCCCGAAAAGTGTGCATAAGTTAAATAATGATCAAAAGTTAAGCACAGACCACTCTTTCAAGTTTTTGTATGTTTATGAATAACAACTATTTAAATGATTATTGTTTGTAGATTATATAACATTTGTTAGTTCATTTTTATAATTTAATAATTTTTGACTTAATAATATTTAATGACATTTGATTGAATAAAAGGTTATAAATTATTGACAGTTTGTAACTAAATAATAATTAATTAAGTGACGATTGACAACTGTCAAATTAGTAAAAATACAACTGACAACTGCTTTGAGTAGTGTTTCTAATTTTACGCAAATTTTGATGATTTCCAAAATTATCTTGTTTTCTGGCATTAAATGAACAATTGTTGATCTCGAACTTGATTGGTTGCTGATTTTCTTTTCTGGGAAGCTTGTATGGTAGCTGAAAGCACTGTGAATGATACTGAGACTGATTGTGGGGTGCTTGGCAGATGCTGATGACATCTATAATTTGTATGAGCTTTGTTGCTCGCATTGTTTTAGTTTTAGGCTTAATAGGTAGAGGTGGAAATTTCAATTGTTTTTTTGTTGTTTATTATTCTTAATCTAACGACAAAGACGTTTGCAATGAAGAGAATTTTTTAATTTTTGGATAAAACTTGGGTGGGTATTTGGGTCGTTCCATTTTAAACCACACGCTCATAATCAATGAAATTAGTGACTTTGCTTATTTTCTTCGCTGTTCATTTATCAAGAGATTAGATTTGTCATATTTTTCCTCTAATCTAATTGCAAAGATCTTTGCGACGGACCCAGTTGATTGTTTAGTTAGTACTATATTTTAATATCAACAATATCTAATAAGTTTCTACTATTTAACAAAATAATTTTTTTAAAAATTAAAACATTTTTTGATGTATTTTAGTTGTTTTTACCGCTTGTGGTCGGATTTTTACTATATGTCAGTAGGTTTTTGAATTTCTTTTGAACAATTTACTGTTTACGGTCGGATTTTTATTCTTTTCAACAGTTTTTTTGCATAGTCAAAAATGATCAAAATACTTAATTTTTAGCCAAAAACTTAGGTTTATCATCAAACAATAATTATTTTTGGCTTGAATTCAATTAATGTTATTGCTTTAAACAAATTTTTACTACTAAGCACTTTAAAGATTTGTGGAAAAAGGATTCAAATCCCCAAAAAACTATTTTTTCAATTCAAACCAAATCCAATGATAAAAATTTCATTATTTAAGTCTTAAATTGATATCATATTTATAGTTTGCATATAAAATTTTTGTATTTACTACTAAAAACTACAAAAAAATCAAGAAGTAAGCCAAAAACCATAAAAATACTCAATTTTTTACCAAAAACTAAGTTTTTACAGCAGATATTTATAATTTTGAACTTGAATTCAAATCATGTTATTGCATTAATTAAATTTTTGTCAATTTTACTATTAAGGACTTTAATATTTTGTAAAAGAAGGCTTCAAAGCATCAGAAAACTCAATTGTTTGCTTCAAACTCAGCCCAAACAATAAAAAAATTTAATATTTTAAACTAAAATTAAATTTAAATTTATGATTTGTATAGATTTAATTAGTTTTTTTTCATAAAAACTTTAAAAATTACAAGAAGTAAGCCAAAAACCATCAAAATACTTAATTTTTAGCTAAAAATCAAGAGGTTTGGCTTGAATTTAATTCAAGTTAATGCAATAATTAAATTTCAATAACTTTTACTACTAAAGACTTTAATATTTTGCTGAAGAAAGCTTCAAAACATCAACATTTGGCTTCAAACTCAACTCAAACAATAAAATGTTGGTATTTCAGGCTTGAATTTTTATCAAATTTATAGTTTGCTTATATTTAATTAGTTATTGTTACCAAAAACTTTAAAAACATTAAGAATAAGCATTAAAATACTCAAATTTAAGACAAAAAGTAAGTTTTAACAGTGGACATTTATAATTTTTGAATTGAATTCTAACCCTGCTAATGTATTAATTAAATTTCAGTAGTTTATACTAGTAGGACTTTTAATATTTTGTACAAGAAAATGTCAAACCTTAAAAAAATTCAAGAAAAAGGCAAAAACCATCAAAATATTCAATTTCTGGTTTCAAATTAAAACAAAACAATAAAAATTTCAACATTTAGAACTTAAATTCATTTCAATATTATGGTTTGCATATAAAAATTTAGTTTTTTTTACTAAAACTTTCAAAAAATGCAAGAAAAAAGCTAATAGTTTGTAATAACTTGCAACTTGAGAAAATCGGTCAAAAAGTTTATAATATAATCTTTTTTAAATTGACAAAAATATTATTTTTTTGTTTTTAATCTAACAAAATGCGGTTTAAGTGTAAATAAATCTAGCTTTAAATATAATATTGTGCACAAAACTATTGAAATCCGACTTAAGTCATATGAAATCCGGCCTGAAACTTAAAAAAAATTTGACCAATGTTTTCAAATTAATAAAATGGGCCTGGAAAACATATATTTTATTTAAATTGATACAATCCGGCTTAAATGTTTATTATTTGTTTTCAAACTAATAAATTCTAGCTTCAGAATGCATGAATCTAGCTGTAAATTTTATTAACTGACGGACATGAATGACAATAAAATCTGGCCTTAAACTTAAGAAATCTGTTTATATATTTTATTTAAATTGACAAAATTTGTCCTAAATAACAATTATTTGTTCTCAAATTAACAAAATCCGGCTTTAAAATGCATAAATCTTGCTTTAAATTCTATAATCTGACTTAAACTAATGAAATCCGGCTTGAAACTAAAGAAGTCTGGACGAAGTGTTTATATATTTTATTTAAATTAACAAAATCCAAATGTTGATTATTTGTTTTTAAACTAAAAAATTTGGCGTTAGAGTACAAAAACCTTGTTCTAAATGCAATAAGCTAACTGAAACTGATCAATTGGCTTCAAACTATAAAAATCCGGTCAAAATGATTATTAAATTTGACAAAATCTGTTCTAAATGTTTATTATTTGAATTATTGATTTAAGAAACTAACAAAATCCGGCTTTAGAGTACAAAATCTTGCTTTAAATACTATAATTTAACTAAAACTAATGAAATTTGGCCTAAAATTTAAAAAAAGTTTTTATACTATTTCATTTAAATTGACAAAATTCGGCCAAAATAATAAAAATGTTTTCAAACTAACAAAATTAGGTTTTAGAGTGCATAATTTTTGCTTTAAATGCTATAATTTAACTAAAACTAAAGAAATCAGGCTGGCAAGTTTATATATCTTATTTAATTTGACAAAATTTGGCCAAAATGTTTATTAGTTTTAAAGAAATTCTGCTAAAAATTTTATTAATTAGTAAAAAAATTTATAATTCAACTTAAATTAATAAATTCTGTATTGATACTGAAAAAATTTTATTAAAAAATAATAAAATTATCAAAATCTGGCCGGAAAATAAAAAAAAATAAAATTGTTAATTTGATAATTACATTTAATTTTTTTTAATTATTTTTCTGCAATTTTGTCTAATATTTGAATATTTTTGACCAGATTTTACAATTTTTTGTTGGATTTTACAGTTTGCTTCAAGAATAAACTAAATTTCAAATTCAAATTTTTAATATTTGCTATCAAAATTTTGTAGTTTTACAATTTTTAGTTAGTTTATTGCAACAATTTTAAGCTATTTTACAGTATACGATTGAATTTTTACAATTTTTCAACAGTTTTTTGTAATTTCTTTTAATATTTGAACGATTTTGGCCGGATTTTACAATTTGTAGCATGATTTTTTCAATTTACTTAAAGAGTTACACGATCTTAACTTTGTTTTAGCGTTTGCTAAATGAAATCATGCAGATTTAAACTGAATTTTACTGTTTGTGGTCGAATTTTTAATATTTGCTAAAAAAATGTTGCAATTTTTCTTACTATTTAAAAGTTTTTGTTCAAATTTCACAATTCTAATAAAATGTTTACAGTTAGCTAAAAAAAGTGGACAAGTTTGGGGCCGGATTTTTATTATTTGTCAAAGGATTTTTGCAGTTTTTTTCATAGTTTAACCTTTTCAAATAAATTTTACAATTTTTGGCCAGATTGTTACAGTTTAGTAAAAGAGTTGCATAAATTTAATAGGATTTTGCCGTTTGAGGCAAAAATTTTACTATTATATATGTAAATAGATTTTGGCCGGATTTTACAATTTGTAGTCGTATTTTTACAGTTTATTGAAAAAATTAGGCAGTTTTTAATCCACTTTTACTTTTTATGGTCAGATTTGCTTAATAAATAAATATGTTTAACCAAATTTTACAATAATTTATTAAAAAAAATTGCATGGTTTTAAGCGGATTTTACTGTTTGCAGTTTTTAACAATTTGTAGCCTGATTTTTACAGTTTACTGAAGAAGTTGAAAACTCTTAAGAACATCGGTTTTAACATCTTTGGTGTGTAATTTTAAATTTTAATATAAAAATTATTAAAGTAAGCATAGAAAGCATTGGATATATACAATACAAGTTTTAGATAGCTACACTCGGCGGTCTAACATCTTGAGCAATGTTAAAAAAGAACAGTTTTTTAATCAATATTTTGGCACAAATATATACATTTGTAGACAATATTACATACAAAATGATTAATACTCTTTATTTAAAAATTTATAACAAATAACATTTTAAAATAATTATACAGTATACGTAAAACTACTAGCTATTTAAGAAATTTAAAATAAATTTGCTTGCAATTTACTGATATTTTTCTGAGCAATTTGATAAAATTAATTTATGAAATTTATGTTATTGTTAATATTTAATTTATTCAAGTTTGGCAACACTGCATTTTGGCCATTTATTATTACTCGCAGTAAATTGTCAAAGTCCTTATTAATCCACTCATATTATTGTGAAAACCTAATGGAATGATATGAATGTTGTCAGGAAGCAGCCTCAATGTGTACTAAAGCCGAAATGCTAGCGGGTTGCAGTGCAGAAGCATTTGGAATTACAGAATAAGTGAAAATGTTTCAATCCCGTGCTGACTGTATATGACATAGCAGCAGTGCATGCTGGGAAAATAAATAGGTAAGGAATTAATGCAATTGATAGTTATAAATTAATACGTGTTTTTATTAATTCTCACAAATTCATAAATATTTGTTACCAAATCATACAACCAATTTAATAAAATTAATTTATTATTAATATTTAATTTATCTAAGTTTGGCAAATCTGCATATTGGCCATTTCTTATCACTCGCAGTAAACTGTCAAAGTACTCACTAATCCACTCATATTATTGTAAAAACCTAATGGAATGATACGAATTTTGCCAGAAAACAGCCTCAATGTGTACCAAAGCCAAAATACTAGCAGGTTGCAGTGCAAAAGCATTTTCAAATTCAGAAAAAGTGAAAATGTTTCAATCCCCTGTGAGCCGTATATGACATATGCAGCAGTGCATGCTGGGAACATTCATCGGTAAGCAATTCATATTTGTTAATTAATTCATTAATAGTTTTACATATTATGTTTAATTAAATAATATTTGACATATAATTAAATGACAGTGACAATTAAATAATTGTCAAATTATTGATAGCTTGATAATTATGTATTAAATTACATTTAAACTAAACTCAAGTGATTGTTGCGTAGTGTACTCTGAAACTTGATTTGGAATTAAATAAAAATATTAAAAAGACATCAACTGTTTTATTATTAAAGACATAGATTACACTTAATTAGATATAAATAGACATAACACAATTAAAATTTAATAAATCTTGCTTTGGGCACAGTAAACTTGTTTTATAATATTTTTAATAATTCTTGTACGCATTATATGAAATCCAATAAAACAAACAACACAAAAAGGGTTTTCCAACTAAACAGTTTTTATGGTGTATTCTTTCATATAAAATGAAATGAGTTTGATATACAGTGCGCCCGAAAAGTGAGCATAAATTAAATAGTCACCAAAAGTTAAGCACAGACAACTCTTTCAAGTTTTTGTATGTTTATGAACAACAACTAATTAAATGATTATTGTTTGTAGATTATATAACATTTGTTAGTTCATTTTATAGTTCATGATTTAATAATTTTAGACTTAATAATATTTAATGAAAGTTGATTGAATAAAATTTTATAAATTATTGACAGTTTGCAACTAAATAATAATTAATAAGTGGCGATTGACAACTGACAAATTATTAAAAAACAATTGACAACTGCTTTGAGTAGTGTTTCTAATTTTACGCAAATTTTGATGGTTCCAAAAAATACTTTGTTTTCTGGCATTAAAAGAACAATTTTTGATCTCGAACTTGATTGGTTGCTGATTTTCTTTTCTGGGAAGCTTGTATGATAGCTGAAAGCACTGTGAATGATACTGAGACTGATTTTGGGGTGCTTGGCAGATGCTGATGACATCTATAATTTGTATGAGCTTTGTTGATGGCTTTGTTTTAGTTTTATATTTAACTTCTGTCTAGGTAGAAATCCTAATTGTTTTTTTGTTTCTAATCTAACGACAAAGGCGCTTGCAATGAGGAAATACTTTCAATCTTTGGATAAAACTTGAGTGAGTTTCATTTTAAACCACGAGCTCATAGTCAATGAAATTAGTGAATTTGCCCACTCTTTTTACTTTTTATTATCAAGAGATTAGATTTGTCATCTTTTCCCTCTAATATAATCTCAAAATCTTTGCGACGGACCCAGTTAATTGTTTTGTTAGTACTATATTTTAATAATAACAATATCTAACAAGTTTCTACTATTTTACAAAATATTTTTTTTTTAATTTAAAACAGTTTTAGATGACAGATTTTAATTGTATTGTAGTTTTTTACTGTTTGTAGTCAGATTTTCACTATTTGTCAATGGGTTTTTGCAATTTCTTCTAACATTTAAAGACTTTACTGCTTACGGCCGAATTTTTACTGATTTTAACATTTTTTTTTGCAAAAATAAGTCAAAAACTATCAAAATACTCAATTTTTAGCCAATAACTTAAATTTATCATCAAACAATAATAATTTTTAGCATGAATTCAATTAAGGTTAATGTTTTAAACAATTTTTTGTCATTTTTACTACTAAGGACTTTAATGATTTGTAGAAGAAGGTTTCAAATCATCAAAAAACTATTTTTTTTAATTCAAACCAAATTCAATGATAAAAATTTCAACATTTAAGGCTTAAATTGATATCTTATTTATAGTTTGCATATAAAATTTTTGTTTTTGCTACTAAAAACTACAAAAAAATCAAGAAGTAAGCTATAAACCATAAAAATACTAAATTTTTTGCCAAAAACACAGTTTTGACAGCATTTATAATTTTTAGCTTGAATTCAAATTATATTAACGCTTTAATTAAATTTCTGTCATTTTTATTACTAAGGACTTTAATATTTGGTAAAAGAAGGCTTCAATTTATCAGAAATCTCAATTTTTTGCTTCAAATTTAGCCTAAACAATAAAAAATTTAATATTTTAAACTAAAATTAAATTTAAGTTTATAATTTGCATAGATTTAATTAGTTTTTTTTAATAAAGACTTTAAAAATTACAAGAAATAAGGCAAAAACCATCAAAATACTTAATTTTTAGCCAAAAACCTAGATTTTATAGCAGAAAATTGTGATTTTTGGCTTGAATTTAATTCAAGTTAATGCATTAATTAAATTTCAATAACTTTTACTACTAAAGACTTTAGTATTTTGCGGAAGAAAGCTTCAAAACATCAATATTTGGCTTCAAACTCAACTCAAACAATAACATGTTGGTATTTAGGTTTGAATTTATATCAAATTTATAGTTTGCTTGTATTTAATTAGTTTTTGTTCCAAAAAACTTGAAAAACTTCAAGAAAAAAACAAAAAAGCATGAAAATACTCAAATTTGAGCTACAAACAAAGTTTTCAGAATTTCATAATTTTTAAATTGTATTCTAACTTTGCTAATGTATTAATTAAAATTCAGTAATTTATACTAGTAGGAATTTTAAAAAATTCAAGAAACAGACAGAAACCATCAAAATATTCAATTTCTAGCTTCAAATTAAAACAAAACAATAAAAATTTCAACATCTAGAACTTAAATTCATTTCAATATTATGATTTGAATATAAAAATTTAGTTTTTTCTACTAAAACTTAAAAAAATGCAAGAAAAAAGCTAATAGTTTGTAATAACAACAATAACTGACAAAAATCGACACAAATTTTATTTTTTTGTTTTCAAGCTAACAAAATGTGGTTTTACTGTAAATAAATCTAACTTTAAATATAATAATGTGCACAAAATTATTGAAATCTGACTTAAGTCATATGAAATCCGGCCTGAAACTTAAAAAAAAAATTGACCATTGTTTTTAAATTAACAAAATGGGCCTGGAAAACATATATTTAATTTAGATTGATACAATCCGGCCTAAATGTTTATTATTTGTTTTCAAACTAACAAAATCCGGCTTCAGAATGCATAAATCTTGCTTTAAATTTTATTAACTGACGGACATGAATGACGATGAATGAAATCTGGCCTAAAACTTAAGAAATTTGTCTTAAAAGATTATATATTTTATTTAAATCTGTCCTAAATAACAATTATTTATTCTCAAATTAACAAAATCCGGCTTTAGAATGCATAAATTTTGCTTTAAATTCTATAATCTGACTTAAACTAATGAAATCCGGTTTGAAACTAAAGAATATATCTTATTTAAATTAACAAAATCCGGTATAAATGTTGATTATTTGTTTTCAAACTAAAAAATCTGGCGTTAGAGTACAAAAACCTTGTTCTAAATACAATAAATTAACTGAAACTAATGAAATTTGGCTTTAAACTACAGAAATCCGGCCAAAATGATAATTAAAATTGACAAAATCTGTCTTAAATGTTTATTCTTTGAATTATTGATTTAAAAAACTAACAAAATCCGGCTTTAGAGTACAAAATCTTGCTTTAAATACTATAATTTAACTAAAACTAATGAAATCTGGCCTAAAATTAAAAAAAAGTTCATATACTATTTTATTTAAATTGACAAAATTCGGCCAAAATTATAAAAATGTTTTCAAATTAAAAAAATCCGGTTTTAAACTGCATAATTTTTACTGTAAATGCTATAAGTTGTCTAAAACTAAAGAAATTTGGCTAAAAAATTTATAAATCTTATTTAAATTGACAAAATTTGGCCAAAATGTTTATTAGTTTTAAAGAAATCTTGTCAAACATCTTATTAATTAGTAAAAAAATTTATAATTCAACTTAAATTAATAAATCATGGATTGATACTAAAAAAATTATATTAAAAAATTAATAATATCATTAAAATCTGGCCGGAAATTTAAAAAAAAATTAAATTGTTAATTTGATAATTACATCTACATTTTTTAATCATTTTTCTGCAATTTCTTCTAATATTTGGATTATTTTGACCAAATTTTACAATTTCTTGTTGGATTTTACAGTTTGCTACAAGAATAAACAAAATTTTAGCGTTTGTGGCCAAATTTTTAATATTTGCTATAAAATTTTTGTAATTTTACAATTTTTAGTTAGGTTTTTACAGTTTATTGCAACAAATTTAGGCTATTTTACAGTGTTTGATTGTATTTTTACTGTTTTTTAACAGTTTTTTGTTATTTCTTTTAATAGTTGAACGATTTTGGCCGGATTTTACAATTTGTAGCAGGATTTTTACAATTTACTAAAAGAGTTACATGATCCTAACTTTATTTTAGCGCTTGCTAAATGAAATCATGCAGATTTAAACTGAATTTTAATGTTTGTGGTCGGATTTTTAATATTTGTTAAAAAAATGTTGCAATTTATCTTACTATTTTAACGTTTTTGTCCAAATTTCACAATTCTAACCAAATGTTTATAGTTAACTGAAAAAAATGGACAATTTTGGGGCCGGATTTTTATTATTTGTCAAAGGATTTTTGCAGTTTTCATCATAGTTTAACCTTTTCTAATAAATTTTACAGTTTTTGGCCAGATTGTTACAGTTTAGTAAAAGAGTTGCATAAATTTAATAGGATTTTACCGTTTGAGGCAAAATTTTTACTATTATATAAATAGAGTTTGGCCGGATTTTACAATTTGTAGTCGGATTTTTGCAGTTTATTGAAAAAATTATGCAGTTTTTAATCCACTTTTACTTTTTATGGTCAGATTTGCTTAATAAATAAATATTTTACCCAAATTTTACAATAATTAATCAAAAAAAATTGCATGGTTTTAAGCGGATTTTACTGTTTGCTGTTTTTAACAATTTGTAGTCTGATTTTTACAGTTTACTGAAGAAGTTGAAAACTCTTAAGAACATCGGTTTTAACATCTTTGGTGTGTAATTTTGAATTTTGATATAAATATTATTAAAGTAAGCATAGAAAGCATTGGATATATACAATACAAGTTTTAGATAACTACACTCGGCAGTCTAACATCTTAAGCAATATTAAAAAAGAACAGTATTTTAATCAATATTTTGGCACAAATATATATATGGACAATATTACATACAAAATGATTAATACTGTTTATTTAAAAACTTAAAACAAATAACATTTTAAAATAATTATACTAGCTGTTTTAAGAAATTTAAAATAAATTCGCTGGCATTTACTGATCATTTTCTGAGCAATTTGATAAAATTAATTTATGAAATTATGTTAATGTTAATATTTAATTTATTCAAGTTTGGCAACACTGCGTTTTGGCCATTTATTATTACTCGCATTAAATTGTCAAAGTCCTTATTAATTCACTCATATTATTGTGAAAACCTAATGGAATGATATGAATGTTGTCAGGAAGCAGCCTCAATGTGTACTAAAGCCGAAATGCTAGCGGGTTGCAGTGCAGAAGCATTTGGAATTACAGAATAAGTGAAAATGTTTCAATCCCGTGCTGACTGTATATGACAGCAGCAGTGCATGCTGGGAAAATTTATCGGTAAGCAATTAATGCAATTGATAGTTATTAATTAATACGTGTTCTGAGAATTAATACTAATATCAAAATATTAGTATTAATTCTCACAAATTCATAAATATTTGTTACCAAATCACACAATTAACTTGATAAAATTAATTTATTGTTAATATTTAATTTATCTAAGTTTGGCAACACTGCATTTTGGCCATTTCTTATCACTCGCAGTAAACTGTCAAAGTACTCACTAATTCACTCATATTATTGTAAAAACCTAATGGAATGATACGAATTTTGGCAGAAAGCAGCTTCAATGTATACCAAAGCCGAAATGCTAGCAGGTTGCAGTGCAGAAGTATTTTCGAATTCAGAAAAAGTGAAAATGTTTCAATCCCGTGCCGGCTGTATATGACATATGCAGTGCATGCTGGGAACATTCATTGGTAAGCAGTTCATATATGTTAACTAATTCACATATATTGTTTAATTAAATATTATTTGACATAAAATAAAATGACAGTGACAATTAAATAATTGTCAAATTATTGATAACTTGATCATTATGTATTAAATAACATTTAAACTGAATCCAAGTGATTGTTGCGTAGTATACACTCTGAAACTTGATTTGGAATTAAATAAAAATATTAAAAATCACATCAACTGTTCTATTATTAAGGACATAGATTACACTTAATTAGATATAAATAGACATAACACAATTAAAATTTAATAAATCTTGCTTTGGCACACTAAACTTGTTTTATAATATTTCTAATAATTCTTGTACGCATTATATAAAATCCAATAAAACAAACAACACAAAAAAGGGTCTCTCAACAAAACAGTTTTTATGATGTCTTCTTCTTTATAAAATAAAATGAGTTTGATATACAGTGCGCCCGAAAAGTGTGCATAAGTTAAATAATGATCAAAAGTTAAGTACAGACAACTCTTTCAAGTTTTTGTATGTTTATGAATAACAACTAATTAAATGATTATTGTTTGTAGATTATATAACATTTGTTAGTTTATTTTATAGTTCATGATTTAATAATTTTTTACTTAAAAATATTTAGTTGACTGAATAAAAGTTTATAATTTATTGACAGTTTGCAACTAAATAATAATTAATTAAATGGCGATTGACAACTGACAAATGATTAAAAATACAACTGACAACTGCCTTGAGTAATGTTTCTAATTTTACGCAAATTTTGATGATTTCCAAAAATACCTTGTTATCTGGCATCAAATTAACAATTCTTGATCTTGAACTTGATTGGTTGCTGATTTTCTTTTATGGGAAGCTTGTATGGTAGCTGATAGCACTGTGAATGATAGTGAGACTGATTGTGGGGTGCTGATGACACCTGTAATTTGTTCTGTTGCTGGCTTAGTTTTAGTTTTATGCTTAATAGATAGAGGTAGAAATTATAATTGTTTTTTGTTGTTAATTGTTCCTAATCTAACGTTTGCAATGAAAAGAAACTTTTAATTTTTTGATAAAACTTAGGTAGATATTTGGGGCGTTCCATTTCAAACTAGACGCTTATAATCAATAAAATTAGTGACTTGCCCACTCTTTTTACTGTTTATTATCAAGAGGTTAGATTTGTAATCTTCTCCCTCTAATCTAATGGCAAAGATCTTTGCGACGGATCTAGTTAATTGTTTTGTTAGTGTTATATTTTAATAATAATAATATCTAACGAGTTTCTACTATTTTACAAAATAAATTTTTCAAAATTCAAAATGTTTTAGATAACATATTTTAATTGTATTATAGTTTTTTTAATACTTGCGGTGAGATTTTTATTATTTGTCAATGGGTTTTTGCAATTGCTTTTAACATTTAAACACTTTACTGTTTACGGCCGGATTTTTATTGTTCTTAACATTTTTTTTGCAAAAAATAAGTCAAAAACTATAAAAATACTCAATTTTTAGCCAAAAACTTGAGTTTATCATCAAACAATAACAATTTTTGGCTTAAATTCAATTAAAGTTAATGTTTTAAACAAATTTTTGTCATTTTTACTACTAAGGTTTTTAATGATTTGTGGAAATAGGTTTCAAATCATCAAAAAACTAAATTTTTTTATTCAAACCAATGCCAATGATAAAAATTTTAACATTTAAGGCTTAATTGATATCAAATTTATAGTTTGCATATAAAATTTTTGTTTTTGCTACTAAAAACTACAAAAAAATTAAGAAGTAAGCCAAAAACCATAAAAATATTTAATTTTTTGCCAAAAACTAAGTTTTAACAGCAGATATTTATAATTTTGAAATTGAATTCAAATCATGTTAATGCATTAATTGAATTTTTGTCAATTTTACAATTAAAGACTTTAATATTATCTAAAAGAAGGCTTCAAAACATCAGAAAACTTAATTGTTTGCTTCAAGCTCAGCCTAAACAATAAAAATTTTAATATTTTAAACTAAAATTAAATTTAAATTTATGATTTGTATAGATTTAATTAGTTTTTTTTCATAAAAACTTTAAAAATTACAAGAAGTAAGCCAAAAACCATTAAAATACTTAATTTTTAGCTAAAAATCAAGAGTTTTGGCTTGAATTTAATTCAAGTTAATGCAATAATTAAATTTCAATAACTTTTACTACTAAAGACTTCAATATTTTGCGGAAGAACGCTTCAAAACATCAATATTTGGCTTCATACTCAACTCAAACAATAAAATGTTGGTATTTCAGGCTTCAATTTTTATCAAATTTATAATTTATTTATATTTAATTAGTTATTGTTACCAAAAACTTTAAAAACATTAAGAAAAAGCATAAAAATACTAAAATTTGAGCCAAAAACTAAGTTTTAACAGTGGATATTTATAATTTTTGAATTAAATTTTAACCCTGCGAATGTTTTAATAAATTTTCAGTAGTTTATACTAGTAGGAATTTTAATATTTTGTAAAAGAAAGTGTCAAACCTTAAAAAAATTCAAGAAAAAAGCAAAAACCATAAAAATATTCAATTTCTGGTTTCAAATTAAAACAAAACAGTAAAAATTTCAACATTTAGAACTTAAATTCGTATCAAATTTATGGTTTGCATATAAAAATTAAGTTTTTTTTTTATTAAAATTTAAAAAAAATGCACGAAAAAAGCTTTTAGTTTGTAATAGCTTAAGAAAACCAAATCAAAAAGTTTATAAATTTTATTTAAATTGATAAAATTTGACACAAATATTATTTTTTTGTTTTTAATCTAACAAAATGTGGTTTTAGTGTAAATAAATCTAGCTTTAAATATAATAATGTGCACAAAACTATTGAAATCCGAATTTGGCCTGAAACTTAAAAAAAATTGACCAATGTTTTCAAATTAATAAAATGGGCCTGGAAAACATATATTTTATTTAAATTGATACAATCCGGCTTAAATGTTTATTATTTGTTTTCAAACTAATAAATTCTAGCTTCAGAATGCATGAATCTAGCTGTAAATTTTATTAACTGACGGACATGAATGACAATGAATGAAATCTGGCCTAAAACTTAAGAAATCTGTTTATATATTTTATTTAATTTGACAAAATTTGTTCTAAATAACAATTATTTGTTCTCAAATTAACAAAATCCGGCTTTAAAATGCATAAATCTTGCTTTAAATTCTATAATCTGACTTAAACTAATGAAATCCGGCTTGAAACTAAAGAAGTCCGGTTGGAGTGTTTATATATTTTATTTAAATTAACAAAATCCAAATGTTGATTATTTGTTTTCAAACTAAAAAATCTGGCACTAGAGTACAAAAATCTTGTTCTAAATGCAATAAACTAACTAAAACTGATAAAATTTGACTTCAAACTACAAAAATCCGGTCAAAATGTATATTAAATTTGACAAAATCTGTCTTAAATGTTTATTATTTGAATTATTGATTTAAGAAATTAACAAAATCCGGCTTTAGAGTACAAAATCTTGCTTTAAATACTATAATTTAACTAAAACTAATGAAATTTGGCCTAAAATTTAAAAAAGTCCATATTCTATTTTATTTAAATTGACAAAATTTGGCCAAAATATTAAAAATGTTTTCAAACTAACAAAATTAGGTTTTAGAGTGCATAATTTTTGCTTTAAATGCTATAATTTATCTAAAACTAAAGAAATTCGGCTGAAAAGTTTATAAATTTTATTTAATTTGACAAAATTTGGCCAAAATGTTTATTAGTTTTAAAGAAACCCTGCCTAAAATTTTATTAATTAGTAAACATTTTCATAATTTAACTTAAAATTAATAAATTCTGGATTGATACTAAAGAAATTTTATTAAAAAATAATAAAATTATTAAATTCTGGCCGGAAAATAAAAAAAAATAATAAAATTGTTAATTTGATAATTACATTTATTTTTTTTAAATTATTTTTCTGCAATTTCTTTTAATATTTGGAAATTTTTGACCAGATTTTATAATTTCTTGTTAGATTTTACAGTTTGTTACAAGAATAAACTAAATTTTAGCCTTTGCGGCAAAATTTTTAATATTTGCTTTCAAAATTTTGTAATTTTGCAATTTTTAGTTGGGTTCTATAATTTATTGCAACAATTTTAAGCTATTTTACAGTGTGCGATTGAATTTTTACTATTTTTCAACAGTTTTTTGGCATTTCTCTTAATAGTTGAACGATTTTGGCCGGATTTTACAATTTGTAGCAGAATTTTAATAATTTACTAAAAGAGTTACACGATCCTAACTTTGTTTTAGCGTTTGCTAAATGAAATCATGCAGATTTAAACTGAATTTTACTGTTTGTGGTCGGATTTTTAATATTTGCCAAAAAAATGTTGCAATTTTTCTTAATATTTAAACGTTTTTGTCCATATTTTACAATTCTAATAAAATGTTTACAGTTAACTAAAAAAAAATGGACAATTTTGGGGCCGGATTTTTATTACTTGTCAAAGGATTTTTGCAGTTTTTTTTATAGTTTAACCTTTTCAAATAAATTTTACATTTTTTGGCCAGATTGTTACAGTATAGTAAAAGAGTTGCATAAATTTAATAAGATTTTACCGTTTGAGACAAAAATTTTACTATTACATAAATAGATTTTGGCCGGATTTTACAATTCGTAGTCGGATTTTAAAAAATTATTGAAAGAATTATGCAGTTTTTAATCCAGTTTTATTTTTTGTGGTCAGATTTGCTTAATAATTAAATGTTTTTAGCCAAATTTTAAAATTTTAATTAAAAAAAATTGCATGATTTTAAGTAGATTTTACCAATTTGTAGCCTGATTATTACAGTTTACTGAAGAAGTTGAAAACTCTTAAGAACAACGGTTTTAACATCTTTGGTGGGTAATTTTGAATTTTGTAAAGGGATGTTCTAATGTGGACAATTGCTGCTACTTTGCCATTAACTTGTAGTTTTTTTTCTCAAAGGTTATTTTTGTTTCTTTGAATAAATCTTATGACCAATCATTCGAAAACAAATTGGGCCATTATTTATTGATAACCAAATATCATGTTCGTAATTTCTTTGTAGTTTTTTACGGTTCTGATATCAGGAACAAATTCTTTTTATATTTATTCCATCCAAGAATGATTTCATAGAAAGTTAACACTCGTTCATTAGAAAAGATTGACATATAAAGCAACAAATTACGTCTAAACATTTTTTAAATTAAATACCTGCAAATACTGTCAATTAAAATGATTTTTTTGGATTATATCTGTTATTACATTAAGTTTGTTTTATAAAAAAAGTGTTTTATGATTAAACATTTTCTATTTTTTTTTTCAGATAGTGATTTGTGTTGTTGCTTCGTGATTGGAATCAATGGATAATCTAGTTGGATATGGAATGGAGGAGCAACGCAGTTCATCTCAGAGCAATAGCAGTCACCAGTCCCAATCAGCATGCTCTAGAAGAGTGTAGGATTTCAACTGCACTTAAAGTAAGTCCTGCAAGAGATGACGCCAAGACGCAAGTAGTGAGTGATTTTGGAATTTATTTTAAAGTCAACCAGTGATGGTTGCAAGTGATTGTAAGTGAGTGAAATAAAATAGTTGAAAAAATTTATAACAAAGTTAGTAGTAAAGTAAGTATATTTAATTTCAATTTATAATAAATAAAAATATATTGAAGCAATTTGTTGCATGTTTCAGGCCAACGTAGAGATGCTGAAGCCATATTGGATTTTATTATAGAATTAACGTTTAATTTTTGTTAGGAATAAAGTTTAACTATTTAGTGTGATCTATCTATTTACTAAGCAGCAACTACTAATTATATTTCTTTTCAGCTAATCCAATATTCCGCTTGTTCTTCATTTCTTTTTTGTGCAATTTGTTTTAGATTTAATTAAATTTTCAATCAAATAGTGGACACCAGTTATGTTAAAGCAATTTACCAATCAAATATTCCATATAGCAGGTATTAAACAACAAATTTAATTCAATAGTTTGATGTAATCAAGATTGTTACTTTTAGAATAGGATGGAGTCGTTGAAATGGTAAAATAGTTCAAGTCGAACTGAAGAAATGTTGAAGTAAGTTAATATTTTATTTTACAAAATGTTATTAAAACATTTAAGTGGGATAATTTTGACCATCTTTTAAACATTTCAAATTAAGTTCTAGTTTGTAGTGTTTGGTTTTCCCTCAGGTTTTGTCATTTGTGCGGTATTAATTTTATTATTTTGCAATTTAAGTTTTGTTACAAAATTTCAAATCAATCTGTCAAACATGAGTCTCTTGAACTCACATTAATTAATTTTCAAAGAACTCCTTATTCCACAATTAAAATAAAATATATCCATCACGTTTTATAAATGTGTGCTTTATTCTTCTCCTCTTGTACAGTAATTATTTACACAATAGACGATTGTAGGTAAATAAAATAAATAACACACACTTTATAGCCTTTCATTCGCATTTTAATTGTACGAGCAAGTAATGCGCTATCATAAAAGGTATAGAAATGATGACAATCTTCGAGAACGGTACAAGTATTGCGACAGGAAAGTAGGCACTTTACCTCCATTACGTACAAATCGGATGCGATTCTTAAAACGATCATCTCGGCCCAATTTTTACCATGAATTTCTATGGTAATTGATGTTAACATCGACATGTTTGTTCGCTGACAATTTCCATATAGAATTTATTGGTAACGGGGAATAGTTTTTTATTAATATTGGATTTCATGATGGAATTAATATTTCTAATAGATTGTTAAGTTAGATAAAAATGTGCTTTCAATTGTCATAAAATGATATATGGTTGGAAATAGGAAAGTTGGCAGGTGCATTAAAAGCAAAATGTGATAAATATAGTCTATTAGGAGAAGCTATTGTCTATTTTAAACTAGTCTCCAATCAGATTTGTGTTGTAATATTTATTTTTATATTAATATTTATTTAAACCAACATAAAGCACTTATTGAAAGTTGTTTACAGACAATTTGTATGAAATTCCATGAATTAAAAAAAATATATATATATTTTTTAATTTTATTTTTCAAAAGCATTTATTGGAGATTATTTACTGAAAATTTTAACAGATTTTATAAACAAAATAGTACAAAAAATAAACAATTTATGATGAACTATTTCAAAAATTCCAAAAAAATATTTTACGTACGAAATTTAATTTTTTAAAATTATTAACATATGAAGCACCTATTGAAGTATATTTACTAAAAATTTGAACAATATTCTTTACTTTTTTTAGAATCTATGAACAAAATAGTAAACCAAAAATAAAAAGATTGTAATAAACTATTTAAAAAGGTAAAAAAAAAAATATTTTTGGTACAAAATTTAATTTTTTTTAAATTTCATCAAGTAAAGCATTTATTGAAGATTATTTTCTAAAAATTTGAACAAAATTCCTCAACTTGTTTAGATTTTATGAACAAAATAGTAAAAAAAAAATTGTTATAAATTATATCAAAAATTATAAAAAAAATATTTCAGTACAAAATTTAATTTTTTTAAATTATCTACATATAAAGCACTTATTAGAGATTATTTACTGAAAATTTGAACAAAAATTTTTAATTTTTTTAGATTTTATGAATAAAATTATAAAAATAAATCAAAAATTTGAAATAAATTAAAAAAAAATATGTTTAGTACGAAATTTAATTTTTCAAATATACCAACATATGAAGCACTTATTGGAGTATATTCACTAAAAATTCTTAAACTTTTTTAGATTTTATGAACAAAAATGTAAATAAAAAATTAAAAAATTGTAATAAACTATTTAAAAAATTCCAAAAAAATACTATTAGAACAAAATTAATTTTTTCAAATATATCATCATGTGAAGCACTTATTGGAAATTATTTTCTAAAAGCTTGAACAAAATTACTCAACTCATTTAGATTTTGTAAACAAAATAGTTAAAAAAGAATCGAAAACTAGTAATAAGTTATTTTAAAAATTCCAAAAAAATATTTTTGGTACAAAAATTAATTTTTCAAAATGACCAACATATGAAGCAATCATTAGAAATTATTTTATGAAAATTTGAACAAAATTCTTCAACTCGTTTAAGTTTTATGAACAAAATAGTAAAAAAAAATTAAAAATTTGTAATAACTTATTTCAAAAATTACAAAAAAATATTTTCTTTACGAAATTAATTTTTTTAAAATTACCAGCATATAAAGCACCTATTAGAGTATATTTTCTGAAAATTTGAACAATATTCTTGAACTTGTTTAGATTTTATGAACAAAATAGTAAACAAAAAAGATAAAATTTGTAATATTTAAAAAAAAATACTTTTAGAACAAAATTTAATTTTTCAAAAATACCATCATATGACGCACTTATTAAAGGTTATTTTCTAAAAATTTGATGAAAATTACTTAACTGGTTTAGGTTTTATGAACAAAATAGTAAAAAAAAATTAAAAATTTGTAATAAACAAAATTTAATTTTTCAAAATTACCAACATATGAAGCACCTATTGGAGTATGTTTTTTAAAAATTTAAACAATATTCTTAATCTTATTTAGATTTTATGAATAAAATAGTAAAAAAAAATTAAAAAAATTTTAACAAACTGATTAAAAAATTCCAAAAAATACTTTTAGAACAAAATTTAGATTTTCAAAAATACTATCATGTGAAGCACTTATTGGAGATTATTTACTGAAAATTTTGAGAAAATTTCTCAATTCTTTAAATAAGTTTATGAACAAAATAGTAAAATAATTCAAAATTTTGTAATAAGCTTTTAAAAAAATGAAAAAAAAAAAATGTTTTCAATACAAAATTTAGTTTTTCAAAAATACCAACGTGTGAAGCATTTATGGGACATTATTTACTGAAAGTTTGAACAATAATTTTAAACTAGTTTAGATTTTATGAACAAAATAGTGAAAACAAAATTAAAAATTTGTTATAAATTATTTCAAAAATTTCAAAAAAATATTTTTAGTACAAAATTTAATTTTTCAAATTTACCAACATATGAAGCACCTATTGTAGTATGTTTTTTGAAATTTTGAACAATATTCTTAAACTTTTTTAGATTTTATGAATAAAATAGTAAAAAAAAATTAAAAAAATTGTAATAAACTGATTAAAAAATTCCAAAAAATACTTTTAGAACTTAATTTAGATTTTCAAAAATATTTTCATGTGAAGCACTTATTGCAGATTATTTTTTGAAAATTTTGAGAAAATTTCTCAACTATTTAAACAAGTTTATAAACAAAATATTAAATTAATTCAAAAATTTGTAATAAGCTTCTTAAAAAATTTAAAAAAAATGTTTTTAATTTGAAATTTTGTTTTTCAAAATTACTAACATATGAAGCATTTATTGGAAATTATTTACAAAAAATTTGAACAAAATTCTTCAACTTGTTTAGATGTTATGAACAAAATAGTAAACGGAAAATAAATATTTCTAAAAGCTATTTCAAAAATTACAAAAAAATATTTTCCGTATAAACTCTATTTTCTTAAAATTGCCAATATGTAAAGCACTTATTGAATGATATTTTTTGAAAATTTGAACAGTAATTTTAAACTCGTTTTTACTTTATAAACAAAGTTATAAAAATAAATCAAAAATTTGTAATAAGTATTCCAAAAAATAATTTTTAGTAATAATTTATTTTTTCAAAATTACCAACATATGAAGCACTTATTGGAGCTTATTTAGTGAAAATTTGAACAAAATTCTTCAACTCGTTTTGATTTTATGAACGAAATTGTTTGAAAAAAATCAAAAATTTGTGATAAGCTATATCAAAAATTGCACAGAATTGTTTTCTGTACAAAATTTAATTTTCTGAAATTACAAACCTGTGAAGCACTTATTGTATATTAATTACTTAATATTTGAACAAAAATTTTCAACTTGTTTAGATTTTATAAACAAAATAGTGAAAACAAAGTTAAAAATTTGTAATAAATTATTTCAAAAATTTAAAAAATATAAAAAAAAAAAATATTCTTAGTACAAAATTTAATTTTTCAAAATTACTAACATATGAAGCATCTATTGGAGTATATTTTTTGAAAGTTTGAACAAAATTACCCAACTCGGTTAGATATTATCAACAAAATTGATTAAAAAAATCAAAAATTTGTAATAGGTTATTTCAAAAATACCAAAAAAATATTTTTAGTACAAAATTTAATTTTTCAAAATTACCATCATATGAAGCATCTATTGGAGTATATTTACTAAAAATTTGATCAATATTTTTTACTTTTTTTAGATTTTATGACCAAAATAGTAACAAGAAATTAAAAAATTGTAATAAACTATTTCAAAAAAATCTAAAAAAATACTTTTAATGTAAAATTTAATTTTTCAAAAATTTCATCATGTGAAGCACTTATTGGAGATTATTTTCCGAAAATTTGAACAAAATTACTTAATTCGTTTAGGTGTTATGAACAAAATAGTAAAAAGAAAATCAAAAATTTGTAATAAATTATTTCAAAAACTAAAAAAAAAAATACTTTTAGTACAAAATTTAATTTTTCAAATTATCTACATATAAAACACATAATGGAGATTATTTACTGAAAATTTGAACAAAATTCTTCAACTTGTTTAAATTTTATGAATTAAGTTATAAAAATAAATCAAAAATTTGTAAATATATAAAAAAAAAAACAGTAATAAATTTAATTTTTTAAAATCACCAACATATGAAGCACTTATTGGAAAATATTTTCTGAAAGTTTGAACAAAATTCTTAAACTCGTTTAAATTTTATGAACAAAATAGTAAAAAAAAAATTAAAAATTTGTAATAATTTATTTCAAAAATTACAAAAAAAAATTCTTTGCGAAGTTTAATTTTTTTTAAATTACCATCATATGAAGCACATATTGGAGTATGTTTATTAAAAATTTGAACAAAATTCTTAATCTCGTTTAGATTTTATGAACAAAGTAGTTAAAAAAAATTAAAAATTTTTGATAAGTTATTTCAAAAACTCAAAAAAAAAAAATGATTTAGTACAAAATTTAATTTTTTAAAATTACCAACATATAAAGCATTTATTGAAAATTATTTACTAAAAATTTGAACAAAATTCTTCAACTTGTTTGAGTTTTATGAACCAAATAGTAAAAAGTAAAACAAAAGTTTATAATAAGCTTTTTAAAAAAATACAAAAAAATATTTTGAGTACAAAATTTAATTTTTCAAAATTGCCAACTCCTGAAGCTGTTATTGGCAATTATTTACTGAAATTTTGAACAAAATTCTTCAACTCATTTAGGTTTTATGAACAAAATAAGAAAAAAAAAAAATTAAAAAATTATAATAAGTTATATCAAAAATTCCAAAAAAATATTTTTGGTACAAATTTTAATTTTTTAAAATTACCAATATATGAAGCACTTATTGAAAAATATTTACTAAAAGTTTGAACAAAATTCTTAAACTCGTTTAGATTTTATGCTCAAAATAGTAAACAAAAAATTAAAAATTTGTAATTATTATTTCAAAAATTACAAAAAATATTTTCTTTACGAAATTAAATTTTTCAAAATTACCAGCATATAAAGCACCTATTGGAGTATATTTTCTGAAAATTTGAACAATATTCTTGAACTTGTTTAGATTTTATGAACAAAATAGTAAACAAAAATTTAAAAAAATGTATTATATTATTTAAAAAATTCCAATAAATACTTTCAGAACGAATTTTAATTTTTCAAAAATACTATCATGTAAAGCACTTATTAAAGATTATTTTCTGAAAATTTTAGTTTAGTTTTAGTTTAGGTTTTATGAACAAAATAGTAAAAAAAAATTAAAAATTTGTAATAATTAATTTCAAAAATTACAAAAAAATATTTTCTTTACAAAATTTTTCAAAACTACCAACATATGAAGCACTTATTGGAGTATGTTTTTTAAAAATTTGAACTATATTCTTAAACTTTTTTAGATTTTATGATCAAAAAAGTAAAAAAAAAATTATAAAAATTGTAACAAACTGATTAAAAAATTCCAAAAAATACTTTTAGAACAAAATTTAGATTTTCAAAAATACTATCATGTGAAGCACTTATTGGAGATTATTTTCTGACAATTTTGAGAAAATTTCTTAACTCTTTAATTAAGTTTATGAACAAAATAGTAAAATAATTCAAAAATTTGTAATAAGCTTTTTAAAAAAATTAAAAAAAAATGTTTTTAATGCAAGATTTAGATTTTTAAAATTACCAACGTATGAAGCATTTAATGGACATTATTTACTGAAAGTTTGAACAAAAATTTTTAACTAGTTTAGATTTTATGAACAAAATAGTGAAAACAAAATTAAAAATTTGTAATAAATTATTTCAAAAATTTCAAAAAAATATTTTTAGTACAAAATTTAATATATAATAACATATGAAGCACTTATTGTAGTATGTTTTTTGAAAATTTGAACAATATTCTTAAACTTTTTTAGATTTTATGAATAAAATAGTAAAAAAAATTAAAAAATTGTAATAAACTGATTAAAAAATTCCAAAAAATACTTTTAAAACTTAATTTAAATTTTCAAAAATATTTTTATGTGAAGCACTTATTGGAGATTATTTTTTGAAAATGTTGAGAAAATTTCTCAATTATTTAAACAAGTTTATAAACAAAATATTAAATTAATTCAAAAATTTGTAATAAAATTCCAAAAAAATATTTTTAATACGATATTTTGTTTTTTAAAATTACTAACATATGAAGCATTTATTGGACATTGTTTACAAAAAATTTAAACAAAATTCTTTAATTTCTTTAGATGTTATGAACAAAATAGTAAACGGAAAATAAATATTTCTAAAAGCTATTTCAAAAATTACAAAAAAATATTTTCCGTATAAACTCTATTTTCTTAAAATTGCCAATATGTAAAGCACTTATTGAATGATATTTTTTGAAAATTTGAACAGTAATTTTAAACTCGTTTTTACTTTATAAACAAAGTTATAAAAATAAATCAAAAATTTGTAATAAGTATTCCAAAAAATAATTTTTAGTAATAATTTATTTTTTCAAAATTACCAGCATATGAAGCACTTATTGGAGCTTATTTAGTGAAAATTTGAACAAAATTCTTTAACTTGTTTTGATTTTATGAACAAAATAGTTTAAAAAAATCAAAAAATTGTGATAAACTATATCAAAAATTGCACAAAATTGTTTTCTGTACAAAATTTAATTTTCTGAAATTACAAACCTGTGAAGCACTTATTGTATATTAATTACTTGAATTTTGAACAAAATTTTTCAATTTGTTTAGATTTTATGAACAACAAAGTTAAAAATTTATAATAAATTATTTCAAAAATTTCAAAAAAATATTTTTAGTACAAAATTTAATTTTTCAAAATTACTAATATATGAAGCATCTATTGGAGTATATTTTTTGAAAATTTGAACAAAATTACCCAACTCGTTTAGATTTTATCAACAAAATTGTTTAAAAAAATAAAAAAATTGTAATAGGTTATTTCAAAAATACCAAAAAAAAATTTTTAGTACAAAATATAATTTTTCAACATTACCATCATATGAAGCATCTATTGAAGTATATTTTCTAAAAATTTGAACAGTTATTTTTACTTTTTTTAAATTTTATGACCAAAATAGTAAACAAGAAATAAAAAATTGTAATAAACTATTTAAAAAATTCCAAAAATTACTTTTAGTACAGAATTTAATTTTTCAAAAACTCCATCATGTGAAGCACTTATTGAAAATTATTTTCAGAAAATTTGAACAAAATTCGTCAACTCGTTTAAGTTTTATGAACAAAATAGTAAAAAAAAAAAAAAATAATAAAAATATTTTTGATACAATATTTAATTTTTTTAAATTGCCATAATATAAAGCACTTATTGGAAATTATTTTCTGAAAATTTGAACAAATTTTCTCAGTTTGTTTGGGTTTTAATTTAAACAAAATCGTAAGAAAATCAAAAATTTGTTTACAATAATAAAAAAAAAAAAAAAAATTTGTTATGACATTTAGTTTTTCAAAATTACTAACATATGAAGCACCTATTGGAGTATATTTACTCAAAACTTGAACAATATTCTAGAACTGTTTTAGATTTTATGAACAAAATAGTAAACAAAAAATAAAAAAATTGTAATAAACTATTTAAAAAAATCCAAAAAATACTTTTAGTAAGAAATTTAATGTTTCAAAAATTTCATCATGTGAAGCACTTATCGAAGATTATTTTTTGAAAATTTGAACAAAATTCCTCAACTCGTTTAGATTTTATTAACAAAATAGTTAAAAGATAATCAAAAATTTGTAATAAGTTATTTAAAAAATTCCAAAAAAATATTTTTGGTACAAAATTTAATTTTTCAAAATTACCAACATATAAAGCACCTATTGGAGTATATTTTTTAAAAATTTGAACAACATTGTTGTACTTTTTTTAGATTTTATGAACAAAATAGTAAACAAGAAAAAAAAATTGTAATAAACTATTTAAAAATATCAAGAAAAAAACTTTTAAAATAAAATTAAATTTTTCAAAAATTACATCATGTAAAGCTCTTAATTGAGATTGTTTTTTAAAAAATTGAACAAAATTACTTAACTCGTTTAGATTTTATGAACAAAATAGTAAAAAAAAAATAATTTTTTTTAATAATTTAATTCAATAAATTCAAAAAAATATTTTTGATACAAAATTTAACTTTTCGAAATTGCCAACATATGAAGCACTTATTGGAAATTATTTTCTGAAAATTTGAACAAATTTCCTCAACTTGTTTGGGTTTTACGAACAAAATAGTAAAAAGAAAATCAAAAATTTTTAGTAAGCTGTTTCAAAAATTCCAAAAAAATATGTTTAGTATAAATTAAATTTTTTTAAAATTACCAACATATGAAGCACTTATTGGAAATTGTTGACTGAAAATTTAAACAAAGTTATTAAACTTTTTAGATTTTATGAACAAAATAGTAAAAAGAATAAAAAAAATTGTTTCAAAAAATCCAAAAAAAATCTTTTAGTTTGATATTGAAGTTTTCAAAACTACCAACATATGAAGCATTTATTGAATATTAGTTACTAAAATTTTGAACAAAAAATTTAAACTTGTTTACATTTTATGAACAAAATAGTACAAAAAAACAAAAAGTTTTTTCTAAAATTTAAAAAAAATATTTTTTATACGTAATTTAATTTTTCAAAATTACCAACATGTGAAGTACTTATTGGAGATTATTTACTGAAAGTTTGATTAAAATTCCTCAACTTATATAGAATTTATGAAAAATAATTTGAAAAAAAATTGAAAATTTATTAAAAAAATAAAAAAAAATTTTTTGGTACAAATTAATTTTTTCAAAATTACTAACAGATGAAGCACTTATTGAATAATATTTAACGAAAATTTGAACAAAATTGTTCAACTCGTTTAGATTTTATAAACAAAATAGTAAAAAAAAAAAAAATTGTATTAAACTATTTAAAAAATTCCAAAAAATACTTTTAGTAAAAAATTTAATTTTTCAAAAATTTCATTATGTAAAGCACTTATTGAAGATTATTTTTTGAAAATTTAAACAAAATTCCTCAATTTTATCAACGAAATAGTTAGAAAATAATCAAAAATTTGTAATAAGTTACTTAAAAAATAAAAAAAAAAATTTTTGGTACAAAATTATTTAAAAAATTAAAAAAAAAAAAAAAAATTATAAGAAATAGAAATTTTCAAAATTGCCAACATATAAAGCACCTATTAAAGATTATATACTAAAAATTTGATTAAAATTTTTCAATTTCTATAAAATGTATGAACAAAATAATTTAAAAAAAATATTTAAAAATGCATAAAATTTATTCAATATTGAAAACCCTGCCAAAATTGCTAACATAAACTTTAGAGGAGGTGCTGTAGCAATGGCTGATCCATCTCTTACACTCATTAAAGATAATCCTCCAAGCATCAATAATCCTTTAAACGAATGTTTACATTTTTCTATCCCATTCTTACAAGACAAACTGCATGTATTTTTAGTTTATATTCACCCATATTCCCAGATAGATAATACAATTTTTGTCAAAGCATCTCTTTTTCCTCACTCTCTAATTATTGGTGACTTTAATTTAAATTCTAGAAAATCGCGCCACCTCCAACAATTTCTGGCAAACTCTGATTTTACAAAAATTATTACTCTACCCACATTCATTATGAATGAAACTCAGAGTACCACCCCCGATCTTATCCTTTGTTCGTCAAGTATAAAATCCTTAATTCACTCTGTTAAAGTTATTCCAGATTTATGTTCGGATCACATGGCGCTTTATTTTGAAATTAACGTTCAAAAATTAAATTTTAATAAAGAGTATACTTATAATCTAAATCTATGCAATATTATAGCAGTTAATCAAGACATGGAGTCATTTATTAACTCTAATTCAAATATATCAAAAAATACAATTTCATCATTTACAAAATCACTTTCATCATCTATTCAGCAACATTCACCTAAATTTTTAAAATCATATTACAATTATCCACTCCCACCATTCATTTTAAGACTTATTAAATATAAACGACAACTTTATAGAGAGTTTAAAATGACAGAAGACAGATTATTAAAAAGACAATTCAATGACCTAAACAAAAACATTCATAACTTAATATTACAATTCAGACATGACAAATATGTAATCGCTTGTAATAAGATTAATGAAAAAAAAGGTAAAAATTTTTTTCAAGAAATTAAGAAACTTACTAATTATAGACGATCATCACAAGTCTGCTCTATAACAGACCCTGACACTAATGAACATTTTTCTAAAAGTACAGATGTTGCTAAAATATTCAGTAAACATTTTAATAACTCATTTTCTTTTTCAAACAACAATAATTTTGACAAACATCATTTAGAAGACATAAACAATTGGTATGAGACATTTTGTAAACAGACGTATATCACTCCGGAAGACGATAAAATTGACGAAGACACATATTATAACGTATTATCTAACGGCAAAAACACAGCACCAGGACACGACTTAGTTACACGAAAAATTTTAAGACAATTAAATTATAGCATCCATGACTACATAATACAAATGTTTAACTTTTGCTTTACTACTCAATATTTTCCAGACGAATGGAAAAAGGGAACCATTATTTGTATTCCTAAAAATGACTGTAATGCGTCCCATCCAGCTAACTATCGCCCAATTACACTGCTTCCTGTTATAGGGAAAATATTTGAATCCATTCTGCAAAATAAACTCATTTCTCATGTAAATAACAAAATTCCTATCACACAGTTTGGTTTTATGAAAAATAAATCAACCACCCATCCATTAATAATAATGACATCCAATATACAAACATCTCATCTTGAGGGCCGGCATTCGAGCGTCTTGTTTATGGACATAAATAAGGCATTTGATTCGGTCTGGCACAAAGGTCTTATTTTTAAATTGTCTGCTTTAAAGATACCAAATCATCTCATAAATATTATTAAACATTTTCTATCTGACAGATCTCTTAATATACGTATAGGTTCAACATATTCTGATTCTTTTACTCCTCAGCAAGGTGTTCCGCAAGGATCACCGCTATCTCCTCTTCTGTACAATATATTTTGTTACGATATTTATAACCCAAACCCAAAATATTTTAATCCAAATTTATATATTCTTCAATATGCTGACGATACTACGTTAATATCCCACGCTGCTTCATTAAAAAAATCAATTGAACAATTGCAAAATTTATTAAATAATACGCAGAGGTGGTTTAATAAATGGCGTCTTTATGCAAATCCCTCCAAAACTAAATTGCTAATTCCGTATCATAAAATACTAGAAAATTCTCTTACACTTCAAATGAATCAGGAAACTATAAAACCTTCTCAAGTATGTAAATACCTTGGAGTAAGTTTTGACTCTAAACTCAGTTTTAATCCACATACTCGCTTCCTCAAAACCAAAACTGTATCCCGTGCAAAACATTTCCGATCCCTAACATACAAAAACAATGGAATAGATATAAGATGTGCTACTCATATTTACAAAACAATTTGTCGACCTATTCTCGATTATGCATCAATAATTTTTTTAAATTCTAGTAAATCAACATTAAATAATTTATATGTTGCCGAAAGGTCTTCCCTTCGCTCTATTTCCAAAATTCGACATCCAAATAATCCTCTTCATAATCCTTCTAATGACCTCCTGTACGAAAAAACAAACTTACTTCCTTTATCAGAACGACTTCAAAATCTTCATAAAAAATTTACAAATAATCCAACTAATCCGGAACTCATAAATAAACTCTTAGTTCGCAGAAACCCCATAATTTTTGCTAGATACAAAAAACCTAACATCCCGCTATATGAAATTATACTCTCACTTATAAACGACAATGACAATGACAATGACAATGACAATGACAATGTCAATGAAAATGAAAATGAAAATGAAAATGAAAATGAAAATGAAAATGAAAACGAAAACGAAAACGAAAACGAAAACGAAAACGAAAATGAAAATGAAAATGAAAATGAAAATGAAAATGAAAATGACAATGACTGACTAACAAATCATATCATTTTTTTTGCGCTTATTATCATAATTAAATATTAATTTCTCAGGCTGAAAGACTTTGGTCGATGGCCTATTCAATAAAATATAGAATTATATTTATTCAATAAATTAAAAAAATATTTTTAGTACAAATTATTTTTTTTAAACTACTAACGTATGAAGCACTTATTGGAAATTATTTTCTGAAAATTTTAACAAATTTCCTCAACTTGTTTGCATTTTATAAACAAAATAGTAAAAAGAAAATCAAAAATTTTAAGTAAGCTGTTTCAAAAATTCCAAATTTTTTTTAGTATAATACTTAATTTTTCAAAATTACCAATATATGAAGCACTTATTAGAGTATATTTTCTGAAAATTTAAACAATATTCTTGAACTTATTTAGGTTATATGAGCAAATAAACAAAAATTTAAAAAATAAAAATAAAAAAAAAACTATTTTAGTACTAAATTAAATTTTTCAAAATTACCAACATATAAAGCATTTATTGTAGTATATTTACTGAAAATTTGAACAATATTTTTGAACTTGTTTAGATTTTATGAACAAAATTAGAAAAAAAAATTTCAGTACTCAGTTAATTTTTTCAAAATTACTAACATTTGAAGCACTTATTGGAAATTATTTCCTGAAAATTTGAACAAATTTCCTCAACTAGTCTAGATTTTATGAGCAAAATAGTCCGAATAAAGTTTAAAAAATGCAATAAACTATTTCAAAAATTTGAAAAAAATATTTTTAGTACAAAATTTAATTTTGCAAAGTTATTAACTTATGAAGCACTTACTGAAGATAACTTACTAAAAATTTGATCAAAATTTTCCGGCTTATTTAGGTTTTACGAGCAAAATAGTGAAAAGAAAATAAAAAATTTGTAAACTATTTAAAAAAATTCAAAAAAATAATTTTTATAACAAAATTGATTTTTTCAAAATTATCAATATATGAAGCATTTATTAAATATTATTTAATAAAATTTTGAACAAAATTTTTGAACTCGTTTACATTTTATGATCAAAATAGTAAAAATATGAAAAATTTGTGTTAAATTTTTTCTAATATTCCAAAAAAATATTTTTAATACTTAATTTAATTTTTCAAAATTACCAACATGCGAAGCACTTATTGGACATTATTTACTGAAAATTTGAACAAATTTCTTTAACTCGCTTAGATTTGATGAACAAAAGAGTAAAAAGAAAATCAAAAATTTTTAGTTAGTTTTTTAAAAATTAAAAAAAAAATTTCTTTGTCAAAATTAACTTATTTTAAATTACCAACGTATAAAGCACTTATTGTAGTATATTTACTGAAAGTTTGAACAATATTTTTAAACTTGTTTAGATTTTATGAACAAAAAAGTAAAAAAAAAAATAAAAATTTGTAATAATTTACATCAAAAATAAAAAAAATAAAAAATTTAACAAAATTTAATTTTTCAAAATTACCTACATATGAAGCACCTATTGGAGTATATTTTTTGAAAACTTGAACAGTATTCTTGAACTAGTTTAAATTTTATGAACAAAATAGTAAACAGGAAATAAAAAATTTGTAATAAACTATTTAAAAACTAAAAAAAAAAAATACTTTTAATATAAAATTAAATTTTTCAATAATTTCATCATATGAAGCATTTATTGAAGATTATTTTCTGAAAATTTGAACAAAGTTACGCAACTCATTTAGATTTTATGAACAAAATAGTAAAAAGAAAATCAAAATTTTGTAATTAAAATTAAGAAATTACAAATAATGTTTTTAGTACAAAATTAAATTTTGTAAAATTACCAACATATGAAGCACTTATTGGATAATATTTAATGAAAATTTGAACAAATTTTTTTAACTCGTTTAGATTTTATGAACAAAATAGTAAAAATATCAAAAATGTGTGTTAATTTTTTTCTAAAACTTCAAAAAAATATTTTAATACGTAATTCAATTTTTCCAAATTACCAACATGTGAAGCACTTATTGGAGATTATTTACTGAAAATTTCATCAAAATTGCTCAACACGTTTGGATTTTATGAACAAATTAGTAAACAAAAAATCAAAAATGTTTAGTAAGCTATTTCAAAAATTAAAAAAAAAAAATTTAATTTTTTAATATTACCAACATATGTGAAGCATCTATTGAATATTATTTACTAATAGTTTGAACAAAATTTCACAACTTGTTTAGATTTTATGAAAAAAATAGTAAATAAGAAATTAAAAATTTCTAATAATCTATTTAAAAAATTCAAAAAAAAAAAAATTTTTAGTATAAAATTTAATTTTTCAAAATTACCAACATATGAAGAACTTATTTAAAACTATTTATTGAAAACTTGAACAAAATTCTTTAACTCGTTTAGATTTTACGAACAAAATAGTAAAAAATAAATTAAAAATTTGTAATAATTTATTCCAAAAATTACAAAAAATTATTTTCTTTACAAAATTAAATTTTTCAAAATTACCAACATGAGAAGCACCTATTGGAGTATATTTTTTGAAAATTTGAACAATATTCTTGTTTTTTTTTTTTATATATTTTATGAATAAAATAGTAAACAAAAAATATAAAATTTGTAATATTTAAAACAATCCAAAAAACACTTTTAATATAAAGTTAATTTTTTAAGAAATCAAGTGAAGCACTTCTTAAACATAATTTTTTGAAAATTTGAACAAAATTATTTAATTTTTTAGAATTTTAAAATTTTTTTTCAAAAATTTCTAAAAATAATTTTTAGTAAGAAATTTAATTTTTCAAATTTACAAATATATAAAGCTCTTATTGCAGATTATTTACTGAAATTTTGAATAAAATTCTTTAACTCGTCTAGATTTTATAAAGGAATAATAAAAAAAAATTAAAAAAAAAAAAATCTAGTACAAATTTTATTTTTTTTTAAATTACTAACATAAAACACTGATTGAATTTTTTTTACTGAAAATTTTAACAACATTTCTCAACTAGTTTATATGTTATGAACAAAATAGTTAAATACATCAAAAATTTAAAATAAGCTAATTAAAAAAAAAATAAAAAAAAAAAACGTTTTAGTACAAAATATAATTTTTCTAAATTACCAATGTGTAAAGCACTTATTGGAGATTATTTACTGATAATTTGAACAAAATTGCTCAACACGTTTCCATTTTATAAACAAAATAGCAAAAATAAGACAAATTTTAAACTTTTCAATATTGATTTTAGCTGTGTGAACATAGCTTTTGGTGGGGACCTGGTGCAGCAATAAACACGTAACTGACTTCACATGATAGAGGTTGGTCTTGGTCTCCGCTCGTTTATTTTCGTATCGAGCAAGCGGGTCCCAGCAGCAGGCAGGCAGGCAGGCAAGTTTGCGGCACACACACAGCCGCATTTGTCCGTGGTCGCGTTCGTTGCAATGTGCATCGTCCCTTCTTTTGTGTGTTGTTGTGCATGGAGGGAATAAATTACAGTGCACCGAATAATCCCAAAATAAATATCGAACCGAAATTTAGAAAACCCTAGTGCGCACTCAATTACAAACAACAATGTGTATCAATACTCAAATTTGAAAATCAATCAATCTGATGTTGGTTCAGTTTAAGTGCGAAACAAGGATGTGCTAAATAATATACAACTGACATCGAGTGGTGTGAGATTCTCGGGATATTATTCGCCGTCTTGTATATAGTCTTCTACATGTTGGGGGTACTAAAACGTCGCTGGAAGCCTAAAAGGTTATTTTTATTTAATTATTTAATAATTTATTAACAAACTCAAAACCGGCAATAATAAGATTCCTACAGCTGTTCTCGTATTGATCGCCTCTGCCCTAAGCAATGGACGTGAATCCACTCTCAGCTGTTCAGCAGATTTATTTCGAAAGTTCACAAGTTAATTGCAAACACTTTCATCGATTCTTATTTCTATTCGAATATGTTACGAGCTGAATTTTTCACAAAGACATCTTTTAATTGCAGCAATTGAACCTGCAACTCTTTAATAACAAACCGGACTTGTATCTAGGCTAATGGTGCACCCACTAAGTTTATTATTACAGTAATAACTTGTTACTCTAAATATGATGTATTACTGAAAGTGCAGTCAGTAGCGAGCACGAAATTTTAGAAATTTTTATTTGAATGTAGTGAGTGGTTTCACTAATTTGTTAATAAAATTGAAATTGTTGGACCGATTTCATTTAATTTTGCAGTCTTTTTTGCTTCAATTAAAGCTTTATGTAAAGGTAATATTGATAAATAAAATTTTGAAATTGTTGTTTGAAATGAGTTGAGGAATTTTGTTAAAATTTTTATTAAATAATCTTCAATAAGTGCTTCATATGTTGGTAATTTTGAAAAACTAAATATGGTATTGATCAATTTTTTTTTTAATTTTTGAAATAGTTATTACAAATTATTGATTTTTTTTTACTATTTTGCTTATAAAATCTAAAATAGTACAAGCATTTTGTTCAAATTTTTATTAAATAATCTTCAATAAGTGCTTTATATGTAGGTAATTTTGAAAAGTTAAATTTTGTATTGAAAATATTTTTTGAAAAAGCTTACTGGAAATTTTTGATTTTTTTCACTATTTTGTTCATAACATCTAAAAGGGTTCAGGAATGTTGTTCAAATTTTCAGTGAATAATCTCTCATAAGTGCTTCATATGTTGGTAATTTTGAAAAATTTAATTTTGTTCAGAAAATATTTTTTTGGAATTTTTGAAATAGTTATTACAAATTTTTGATTTTTTTGTTTACTATTTTGTTCATAAAATCAAAACAAATTTAGGAATTTTGTTAAAAAAATTTGTACATTATCTTCAATAAGTGCTTCACATGCTGGTAATTTTGAAAAATTAAATTTGTTTTTAAAAATATTTTTTTTAAATTTTTGAAAAAGTTTCTTAGAATTTTTTGATTTTTTTTGTTACTGTTTTGCTTATAAAATCTAAACGAGTTAAGGAATTTTGTTAAAATTTTTAGTAAATAATCTCCAATAAGTGCTTCATATGTTGGTCATTTAAAAAATTAAATGTTGCATTGAAAATATTTTTTTGGAATTTTTGAAATAGCTTCTAGTAATTTTTGATTTTTTTTACTATTTTGTTTATAAAATCTAAAGTAATTTTGTTCAATTTTTTACTAAATCATCTTTAATAAGTGCTTCATACTAAAATTATTGTTTTTGTAATTTTTACAATTTTATATTACATTTATTAAACATAAACAATGTAATTATATTTTTGTACATAATAAAATATAACAAGAAAGCAGTAACTTATTACAAACTGCACTTTTGCAATATTAAAACAGAATTGCATAGTACACTTCTCGTAACATCTTTGCTGTGGAACAATGGGCACTTCAGCATTTCCTCTTCCTCTTCACATCCACTGCACATAAGATTGGATTCATATTCCATGTCTGAAGAGTACAAATACTCCACAGGACGTTCATTAAAACTTAAATTTTATATTTTATTTTAAATAAAACGTAACTTACTGCAGTTATTTACCTAACAAAGTTTTCTTGTTAGTTATTAGTATGAGCTTATCGGTCATGTATATCTTCTCACAACAAACGTCTCTTTTATTTACATCTGAACGGTCGTTTTTATACCTGCTTTTTGTGAAATGAAACTTATCTTCCCAACGGTTCTAAACAAGTGGTTTTTATCTTGAAAATGATTTGTTGATTATAGTTTATAAATTAGAAATTAATGCTGTGCAAATTGAGTGTCATTTAATTTTATTTTGCATTACTTGCTGTAATCCAACCACAATTATCCGGTTGGATGTTGTTAACATTTCTGATTTTGTGGTTGAGATATCCTTTTATTGTTTATAAATGCAAGAAGAGATGTTTGCAATGAATTGGTTTAAGTAAATCATATTCAGTGTCGTAAGTTGTTGGTTGCGTTTGCGTTATGGATTTGTGAGCATCTTATTATGTCAAAACAAAGAGTCACAGAAGCTAATTAAAAAATTGATAACTCAAAAACCTTTTATTGAAAATGAATACAAATTGGTACCAATATACCTCATTATAATATCTACTAATTGTGTAAATTTGATCAAAATTCATACGCTCAATTTGACATAAACCCAATTTACCTAACCTAACTTGATTAAATAAAGAACCACTAAAGCTAATTAAAAAAATGATAACTCAAAAAGCTTTTATTAAAAATCAATACAATTTAGTACGAATGTACCTCAATATTATATCTACTAACTGTGTAAATTTGATCAAAATCCATACGCTCAATTTGACATAAACTCAATTTACATAATCTGACTTGACTAAATAAAGAATCACGGAAGTTAATAAAAAAATTGATAACTCAAAAACCTTTTATTGAAAATTATTGCAATTTGGTACCAATATACCATAATATAATATCTACTAACTGTGTAAATTTGATTAAAATCTATCCAATCAATTTGACATAAACTCAATTCATCCATCCCGACTTGACCAAATAAGGAGTCATAGAAGTTAATTAAAAATTTGATAACTCAAAAACCGTTCATTGAAATTTAATACAAATTGGCCACAATATACTATAATATCATATCTATTAGTTGTGTAAAATTAATCTAAATCCATACGCTCAATTTGACATAAACCCAGTTTACCTAACCTAACTTGACTAAATAAAGAACTACTAAAGCTAATTAAAAAATTGATAACTCAAAAAGCTTTTATTAAAAATTAATACAAGTTGGTACTAATGTACCTTAATATTATATCTACTAACTGTGTAAATTTGATTAAAATCCATACGCTCAAGTTGACATAAACTCAGTTTACCCAACTTGACTTGACTAAATAAAGAATTATTGAAGCTAATTAAAAAATGATAATTTGAAAACCGTTTATTTAAAATTACTACAAATTGGTACCAATATACCTCAATATAATATTTATCAATTGTGTAAAATTAATCAAAATCCATACGCTCAATTTGACATAAACTCAGTTTACCTAACTTGACTTGATTAAATAAGAATCGCTGAAGTTAATTAAAAATTTGATAACTCAAAAACTGTTTATTGAAAATGGATACAGATTGGTACCAATATACCTCAGTAACATGACTACTAATTGTGTAAAATTGATCAAAATCCATACGCTCAATTTGACATAAACTCAATTCACCCAACCTGACTTGACTAAATAAAGAATCACTGAAGCTAATTAAAAAATTGATAACTCAAAAAGCTTTTATTAAAAATGAACACAAATTGGTACCAATATACCTCAATATACTATCTATTAACTGTGTAAAATTAATTAACATCCATACGCTCACTTTGACATAAAGTCAATTAACACAACCAGACATAATTTTTTAATTTTGATAAAATCTAGCTTGAACCAAAAATGTTACATAACTTTTTTAATGTAAGTTGGATTTTAATAAAATTGTATTTACTTTTAACTTATAAACATGTTATTATGATTCTTTTGTTGATTTTTGAAAATTTTGAAAAATAACAAAATAGCGTAGGATTTTTAAATTTTGATAGAATCCGGCTGAAACCAAAAAAGTTACATAACTTTGCTAATCTATGTAGGATATTACTCAAATCTAATTTATATCTAGCTTATAAATGTGCAAAAATAAATATTTTATTAAATTTAAATATTTTTGAAAAATAACTAAATGTCGTAATTTTTTTTGTTTTGAACAAATTTGATTTAATCCAAAAAAGTTAAATAACTTGCTTAATTCATGTTGGATTTTAATAAAATTTGGTTTGCTCATTGCTTCTAATAGTATAAATATAATCTTTTTATTAAATGTGGACATTTTTGTTCAATAAGAAAATGGTGGACATATTTTTGGTTTTGATCAACTTTGACTTAATTCAAAAAAGTTGAATAACTTTCTTAATCCAAGTTGGATTTTAATAAAATTTGGTTTACACATAGTTTCTAAATTTATAAATATAATCTTATAGTTAAATTTAGAAAATTTAATTAATCAACAAAATGGTGGACGTATTTTTGATTTTTATCAATTTTGATTTGATCCAAAAAAGTTGAATAACTTTTTTAATCTAAATTGGATTTTAATGAAATTTGGTTTACACATAGCTTCTAAATGTATAAATATATTTTTTTTGTTAAATTTGGAAAATTTTGTTCATTAACAAAATGGTGGACATATTTATGTTTTTGATCAAATTTGACCTAATCTAAAAAAGTTGAATAACTTTTTAATCTATGTTGAATTTTAATCAAATTTGGTTTATACATAACTTTTAAACTTGTAAATATATTCAATTTGTTGAATTTGGAAAATTGTGTTTAATAACAAAATGGTGGACATATTTTTGATTTTGATTAAATTTGACTTGATCCAAATAAGTTCAATTTTCTTAATCTAAGTTGGATTTTAATGAAATCTGGTTAGATTTACACAATTAGAGGCTATGTGTGCCTCTAATTGTGTAAATCTAACCTTTTTGTTAAAATTTAAAAATTTTGTTAATCACCAAAATGGTGGACATATTTTTGAATTTGACTTGATCTAAAAAGTTGAATATCTTTCTTAATCTAAGTTGAATTTAAATGAAATTTAGTTTACACCTAGCTTTTAAATGTGTAAATATATTAATTTTTATTAATTTGGATAATTTTGTTTAATAACAAAATGGTGGACATATTTTTAGTTTTGATCAAATTTAACTTAATTCAAAAAAGTTGAATAACTTTTTTAATCCTAGTTGGATTTTATTAAAATTTGGTTTACGCTAAGCTTCTGAACGTATAAATTTTCTTTTAAAATTAAATTTGAAAATTTTTGTTAATTAACAAAATGGTGGACATATTTTTAATTTTAATCAAATTTGACTTAATCTAAAAAAGTTGAATAACTTTCTTAATCTAAATTGGATTTTAAATAAATTTGGTTTACACATAGCTTCTAAATGTATAAATATAATTTTTTGTTAAATTTGGAAAATTTTGTTTATCAACAAAATGGTGGACATATTTATGTTTTGATCAAATTTGGCTTAATTCAAAAAAGTTGAATAACTTTCTAAATCCTAGTTGGATTTTATTAAAATTTGGTTTACGCATAGCTTCAAAATGTATAAATATAATTTTTTTGTTAAATTTGGAAAGTTTTGTTTATCAACAATATTGTGGACATATTATTAATTTTGATCAAATTTGACTTAATCCAAAAAAGTTGAATAACTTTCTTAATAAAATTTCGATTTTAATGAAATTTGATTTACAAATAGCTTCTTAATGTATAAATATAATATATTGTTAAATTTGAAAAAAAATTGTTAATCAACAAAATGGTGGACATATTTTTGATTTTGATCGAATTTGACTTATTCCAAAAAAGTTGAATAATTTTTTTAATTAAAGTTTGATTTTATTGAAATTTGTTTTACACATAGTTTCTAAATATTTAAATATAATTTTTTGGTTAAATTTGGAAAAAAAAAATTAATAACAAAATGGTGGACATATTTTTAAATTTGATCAAATTTGACTTGATCCAAAAAAGTTGAATAACTTTCTTAATAAAATTTCGATTTTAATCAAATTTGGTTTACGCACAGGTTTTATATCTGTAAATATAAACGTTTTGTTAAATTTGAAAATGTTTGTTAATCAACAAAATTGTGGACGTATTTTTGATTTTTATCAAATCTTTCTTCGTTCAATAACTTAAACTGTAGTGCCCACCTACACGTCCGATAGTTTTTTAAAGAAATTTGCTTTTCGCAAATTTTTATATTTAAATTTTTGTTCTAAATTTTATAACTGAACGAATCTTAATTAATCTTTATTAAGATAAAAACTCAATTTGTAAATATTATGTTGCGTATTAATCTTGAACGTGACAATAGATAACAAAACGACAAATTATAATCATTTTGAGATTACTACTAAACCATTTAATGAAACTACTAATCTGTGTACATCTATATAATTTAAATTGCTTATACAAATCATTTTTTATTCGACACAAACAATAGCAAATTATAATTGATAATAATTTACAACTCCACATTATCTGGCGACGAAATACAATAGGAAATTTGAAAGTTATTATTATATTTGTAAATGTAAATGTTGGAGAATGTGTATAAATGTTCCTCCGACTTATAACCGGCTATTAAAACTACAATAGATTATATATAGAACACCTAAACAGTCAATGTCAAAAAGTTAATAGCCGCAGTTAAATTGGGAATTGTGTCGCATTATTAGAAAGCTTCATATTAATTTCCTCTTAAAATATTAAATAACGAGAAATATTTAATTGCTTAATGATAAAAAAGTAATTTCCTTTTCATACGATAACGGAAGTTGCATTGTTTTAAATAATTTTGTATTCGATAAGCGTATCTTTAAAAAAATATTACAACATTGCTGCTTTGTAAGTTGTTTACATGGCGCCTTATAATCATTATAATTATCTACGTGTCGTTAATTAATTAATTAATAAAGAAAATCTGTTATTACAAATAACTCAAAGGTTGCATTATTTATAGAAGTGTATGGGAAACTGTTTAGTTGAGGGCCGAACATATTACTGCGTTCGAAGCATATTTATAGAAAGTGATTAGTTTTGAATTTTATGGAAGTAGTTTTGTTATGTAAGGAACATAATTATTGACTAAATATACAAATAGAATGAATGGAGAATGCTGAATCATATTTTAAGTATCTGAATGTTTTTTAAAGTTTTAATAAATATCTACCGTAGAGAATTTAAATTTTTAATTGTACTAACTTGTAAAGACTGTTTACAATTAATTAGACTGAAATCCAGCTTAGATTAACAAAGATATTTAATTTTTTCAAAATTTGATCAAAATTTAAAATAGGTCTACCATTTTGTTAATTAACAAAATTTTAGAAATTTAATTTAAAGATTATATTTATACATTTAGAAGCTATATGTTAACTAAATTTTATTAAAATCCAATTTGGATTAAAAAAGTTATTCAACTTTTTTGGATTAAGTCAAATTTGATCAAAACTAAAAATATGTCCACCATTTTGTTGATTAACAAAATTTTTCAAATTTGACTTAAAGATTATATTTATACATTTAGAAGCTATATGTAAACCAAATTTTATTAAAATCTAATTTGGATTAAGAAAGTTATTCAATTTTATTAGATTAAGTCAACTTTGATCATAACTAAAAATCTGTTCACCATTTTGTTGATTAACAAATTTTTTTGAATTGAACAAATGGGTCATATTTGTACTTTTAGAAACTATGTGTAAACCAAATTTTATTGAAATCCAATTTGTAATAAAAAAGTTATTCAACTTTTTTGGATTAAGTCGAATTTGATCAAAATTTAAAATATGTCTACCATTTTGTTGATTAACAAAATTTTAGAAATTTAATTTGATGATTATATTTATACATTTGGAAGCTATATGTAAACCAGATTTTATTAAAGTCCAACTTGTATTAAAAAAGTTATTCAACTTTTTTGGATTAAGTTAACTTTGATCAAAACTAAAAATAAGTCTACCATTTTGTTGATTAATGAAAATTTTCAAATTTGATTTAAAGATTATATTTATACATTTAGAAGCTATGTGTAAACCAAATTTTATTAAAATTTAACTTGGATTAAGAAAGTTATTCAACTTTATTAGATTAAGTCAACTTTGATCATAACTAAAAATCTGTTCACTATTTTGTTGATTACAAAATTTTTTGAATTTAACAAATTGGTCATATTTGTACTTTTAGAAGTTATGTGTAAACCAAATTTTATTGAAATCCAGTTTGGATTAAAAAAGTTATTCAACTTTTCTGGATTAAGTCAAATTAGATCAAAATTAAAAATATGTTCATCATCTTCTTGATTAATATTTTTTTTTTAAATTTGACAAAATAGTTATATTTATACATTTAGAAACTATGTGTGAACCAAATTTTATTGAAATCTTACTTGAATTAAGAAAGTTATTAAACTTTTTGGATTAAGTCAAATTTGATCAAAATCAAAAATTAGTGTACCATTTTGTTAATTAACAAAAATTTTTAAATTTAACTCTAGAATTATATTTACACATTTAGAAGCTATGTATGAACCAAATTTTATTAAAATCCAACTTGGATTAAGATAGTTATTTAACTTTTTTGGATGAAGTCAAATTTGATCAAAATTAAAATAAGTCTACCATTTTGTTGATTAACAAAAATTTTTAAATTTAACAAATAGATCATATTTATACTTTTAGAAGAAGAAGAAGAATTTTATTCAAATCCAACTTGGATTAAGAAAGTTATTCAACTTTTTTAGATTAAGACATATTTTATCAAAACTAAAGTTGATTAAGTCAAACTTGATCAAAATTAAAAATCTGTCTATCATTTTGTTGTTTAACAAAAATTATTTAACTGAAAGATTATATTTATACATTTAGAAACTATGTGTAAACCAAATTTTATTGAAATCCAATTTGTAATAAAAAAGTAATTCAACTTTTTTGGATTAAGTCGAATTTGATCAAAATTTAAAATATTTCTACCATTTTGTTGGTTAACAAAAATTTGACTTTAAGATTATATTTATACATTTAGAAGCTATGTGTAAACCAAATTTTATTAAAATCCAACTTGGATTAAGAAAGTTATTCAACTTTTTTGGATTATGTCAACTTTGATCATATCTAAAAATCTGTCTACCATTTTGTTGATTAACAAAATTTTAGAAATTTAATTTGATGATTATATTTATACATTTAGAAGCTATATGTAAACCAAATTTTATTAAAGTCCAACTGTATTAAAATAGTTATTCAACTTTTTTGGATTAAGTTAACTTTGATCAAAACTAAAAATATGTCCACCATTTTGTTGATTAATGAAAATTTTCAAATTTGATTTAAAGATTATATTTATACATTTAGAAACTGTGTATAAACCAAATTTTATTAAAATCTAACTTCGATTAAAAAAGTTATTCAACTTTATTAGATTAAGTCAATTTTGATCATAACTAAAAATCTGTTCACTATTTTGTTGATTACAAATTTTTTTGAATTTAACAAATTGGTCATATTTGTACTTTTAGAAGTTATGTGTAAACCAAATTTTATTGAAATCCAGTTTGGATTTAAAAAGTTATTCAACTTTTTTGGATTAAGTCAAATTAGATCAAAATCAAAAATTTGTCCACCATCTTTTTGATTAATTTTTTTTTTAATTTGACACAATAGTTATATTTATACATTTAGAAACTATGTGTAAACCAAATTTTATTGAAATCTAGCTTGAATTAAGATAGTTATTCAACTTTTTTGGTTTAAGTCAAATTTGATCAAAATTAAAATAAGTCCACCATTTTGTTGATTAACATTTTTTTTTAAATTTAACAAATGGATTATATTTATATCATTAGTAGCTATGTGTAAACCAAATTTTATTGAAATCCAACTTGTATTAAGAAAGTTATTCAACTTTTTTGAATTAAGTCAATTTTGATCAAAACTAAAAATATATATATCATTTTGTTGATTAACAAAAAAATTTAAATTTAACAAATGTATTATATTTATATTTTTAGATGCTATGTGTAAACAAAATTTGATTGAAATCCAATTTGGATTAAGAAAGTTATTTAACTTTTTGAATTAAGTTAAATTTTATGAAAACTAAAAATTTTTTTGTCATTTTGTTGATTAACAAAAATTTTCAAACTTAACTAAAAGATTATATTTATACATTTAGTAGATGTGTGTAAACCAAATTTGATTGAAATCCAACTTCGAATAAGAAAGTTATTCAACTTTTTTGGATTAAGTCAAATTTTATCAAAATATTTTTTTTTAAACAATCAATTGCGCAGTTGGGTGAGCATTCCATTTTAAACTACTGGCTAATAATCTTGAACTGGAGTGACCCACCTACCCATCCAAGTATTTGTTATCAAAAGATTTAATATTTTCATCTTCTCTTTACATAAAAAAGATTTTAACTTTTGCAAGGAGGAGAAACGTCTAATTTCTTGATAACAAACACTTGGGTGGCTGGGTGGGCACTTCAGTTCAAACTACTGACTGGTGATCATGAACTAGAGTGACCCACCCACCCAAGTGTTGGTCATCAAAAGATTTAATACCACCATTTTCTCTTTGCATAAAAAGAGTTATAAAGCTTGCAAGGAAGAGAAACTTCTAATTTCTTGATAACAAACACTTGGGCGGGTGGGTGGGCACTCCAGTTCAAACTATTGACTGGTAATCATGAATAGAGGTGGCCCACCCACCCACCCAATTGTTGGTCATGAAAAGGTTGGATATCAACTTCTCCTGCTTGGACAAAGAAACTTCTTATTACTGCAGGGAGGAGAAACTTTTATTTTTTAATTTATAGAATATTTAAGGTGTAAACAGAGATCAGAAAAAAGCAATAGAAAGATTTAAACAGTATTTAAATGCTTCTAAAAAGTCTTAAAAGATTACAGAAGATTTTGAAAGCGTTTAGGACAATCTGTTAAAGGTTTTTACACGATTTTTTGAGGTTAAAGTCTTTAATTGATTATTAGAAGTTGTAAAGTGTTCTTATTTTGAACAGATTTTTTTTTAGATTGATTCCAAAATTTTGTAGCATCAGTTAATTTAAACCAAATCGATTCAGTAATTTTGTTTTTTTGGACAAATTAGCAGTTTTTGGAACATAAATTTAAAATTACAAATTTTAAAAATTTTAAAAAAATGTTTTTAGAATTGAATTTTAATTTTCAATAGTACCAACTTTTAAAGTGCTTATTAAAGCATGTTGACAATTAATTTAGACGAAATTGATTTAGGAATTTTGATTTAATTTACAAAATAGCAATTTTTGGAACAAAAATTTAGAATAGCAAATTTTAAAGTTTTGACAAAAGTTAAAAATTTTAGTTTTTAAAAGTATTATTTTGTGAAGTGCTTGTTGAAGTATGTTTACAGTTGATTTAAATCAATTTGATACAAAAATTTTGTTTTTATGTACAAAATTATAGTTTTTGGAATAAAAATTTGGTATTAGCAATTTTGAAATTCCAAAAAATATATTTTCTGTAAGGATAAGTTATTTAGCAGTAGTACCAACTTGTGAAGTGCTTATTGAAGCATGTTGCCAAAAAATTTGGACCCAATTGATACAGTTTTTATAGTTTTTATAGACCAAATTGCAGTTATTGAAACAAAAATATGGAATCAGCAATTTTAAAATTCCAAAAAAATATTTTTAGTATGAAATATTAATTTTTAATAGTAGTAACTTTTAAAGTGCTTATTGAAGCATGTTGACAAAAAAATTGGACCAAATTGATATATAGAATTGGTTTTAATGAACAAAATTGGAACAAAAATTAGGAAATAGCAATTAAAAAAAAAAAATTGTAAGAAATATAAATTTTTAATAATACCAACTTCTAAAGTGCTTATTGAAGTATGTTACCAATTAATTTAGATCAAATTGTTTAAGTAATTTTGATTTTATGCTCAAATTAGCAGTTTTTGGGACAGCACAATTTTAGTTAAAAAAAATTATTGTGCACAAATTTAATTTTCAATAGTACTAACTTGTAAAGTGCTTCTTGAGCATATTTGCACTTAATTTAAATTCTGAAATTTTGGTTTTATGGACAAAATAGCGATTTTTTTATCAAAAATTTAATTTATTATAAAAAAAAATATTAAAATGTAAATAGAAACTGATTACATATCACCTTAATCTTCTCACAATGTATAATTGTATAACTGTTCAGTCTATGTAACATTTCTAATTAAAGTAAGTCATATCTAGTTAAACATTTAATGAAGCTACCATACCCAAGAGCCGTATATTCTAGGCCAGCGATGCTGACAGTCAGCCCACGCACATTACATCAACTTTATAACAAATTTAATAATATATAAAATGAAAACTTTACTTATGTCATTTACAAATGAATATGAAGCAACTCGCAGTTAACAAGATTTTAAAATGGCATCCGCGAGGCAGGCAGCGATTCTATTAGATTATCAGTGCCGTTAACCTCATTGCAAATACAGCAGGGAACGTCTAATCCGCATCCTGCTGGCTACCGGTGCTACTGCTGCAGGAGTCTTACTTATTAGAATTTTTAAACAACGAAAAAGAAACACAGATGTTGCGCAAATTGTATGATGTGGGCCGCGTTTATGGTGTGTTGTGTAATAAGCCGGCGTATAGTTTTCATAAAATCAATAATGAAATGAGAAAATTATTTTGGCAAAGGTTGGCTAGCGCACACGGTGAGCCAATAATAGATTCAATCAACGTACATATTTTATGCGCATAACATGAATTTTGAATATTAATGTATCAGCTGATGATAAATTGATGCATACGATTTATATAAAGCAATTTTAATTAAAAACTTGCAAATCTATGATTAATATTCAAAAAAGAATATAAAATTAGTCCAATTTAGAGCCTTGTGGTACAACAGGGTCTTGATGGTGAATTGATCCAGATAATGGAGATTGCCTAACCTAACCTAACTTAACCTAACTTAACCTAAATGTCACAATATTTGAGCGTAATGTGACAAGTTTTTATTCAATGTATAAAAGTTGCCATACCTTTTTTATTAATTGCAACAATTTGATAGCAGTTACAAATTATTATAGGACAAAGAATTTGCTTTGAATTTTAAAGAATAAATTATTTTGATTTAGGCCCGGATTTAGTAGTTATTGGCCTAAAATCAGCAATCTCAATATTGATTTAATTTAAAAAAGTTGTTATAACTTTGTTATTAGTTGCGACAAATTGAAAGTTGGTACAAATTGTTATAAGACAAAAAAATTGCTTTAAATTTTAAAGAATAAATTATTTTGATTCAGGCCCAGATTTAGGAATTAATGGCCTAAAATTGAGAATCTCAATATTTAGTCAGTTTATAAAAGTTGTCATAACTTTTTTATTAATTGCAACAAATTTATAGCCGTTACAAATTATTATAGCAAAAAGAATTTGTTTTAAATTTTAAAGAATATTTTATTTTGATTTAGGCCCGGATTTAAGATTTATTGGCCTAAAATTAACAATCACAATATTTATTCAATTTATAAAAGTTGTCATAACTTTTTTATTAAATGCAACAAATTGATAGCCGGTACAAATTATTATAGAACAAAGAATTTTCTTTGAATTTTAAAGAACAAATTATTTTGATTCAGGCCTGGATTTAAGATTTATTGGCCTAAAATCGACAATCTCAATATTCAGTCAGTTTATAAAAGTTGCTATAACTTTTTTATTAATTCTAACAAGTTGATATACGCTACGAATTATTATAGAAAATTAGATTTGCTTTAAATTTTAAAGAATAACTAATTTTGATTCAGGTCCGGACTTAGGAGTTATTAGCCTAAAATCGACAATTCAATATTTAATCAATTTATAAAAGTTGCCATATTTTTTTTATTAATTTCAACAAATTGATAGCAGTTACAAATAATTATAGGACAAAGAATTTGCTTTGAATTTAAAAAAATAAATTATTATGATTCAGGCCCGGATTTAGTAGTTATTGGCCTAAAATCAGCAATCTCAATATTGATTTAATTTAAAAAAGTGGTTATACCTTTGTTATTAGTTGCGACAAATAGAAAGTTGGTACAAATTGTTATAAGACAGAAAAATTGCTTTAAATTTTAAAGAATAAATTATTTTGATTCAGGTCCGGATTTAGGAGTTATTGGCCTAAAATTGACAATCTCAATATTTAGTCAGTTTATAAAAGTTGCCATAACTTTTTTAATTAATTGCAGCAAATTGATAGCAGTTACAAATTATTATAGGACAAAGAATTTTCTTTAAATTTTAAAGAATAAATTATTTTGATTCAGGCCTGGATTTAGGATTTATTGGCCCAAAATCGACAATCTCAATATTTAGTCAGTTTATAAAAGTTGTCATAACTTTTTTATTAATTGCAACAAATTGATAGCCGTTACAAATTATTATAGCAAAAAGAATTTGTTTTAAATTTTAAAGAATATTTTATTTTGATTTAGGCCCGGATTTAAGATTTATTGGCCTAAAATTAACAATCACAATATTTATTCAATTTATAAAAGTTGTCATAACTTTTTTATTAAATGCTTCAAATTGATAGCCGCTACAAATTATTATTGAAAAATGAATTTGCTATAAATTTTAAGGAATAACTTATTTTGATTCAGGCTCGGACTTAGTAGTTATTGGCCTAAAATCGACAATCTCAATTTTTAGTCAGTTGATAAAAGTTGCCATAACTTTTTTATTAGTTGCAACAAATTGATAGCCGGTACAAATTATTATAGAACAAAGAATTTTCTTTGAATTTTAAAGAACAAATTATTTTGATTCAGGCCTGGATTTAGGATTTATTGGCCCAAAATCGACAATCTCAATATTTAGTCAGTTTATAAAAGTTGCCATAACTTTTTTAATTAATTACTACAAATTGATAGCCGTTACAAATTGTTATAGCACAAAGAATTTGCTTTGAATTTTAAAGAATAAATTATTTTGATTCAGGCCCGGGTTTAGTATTTATTGGTCTAAAATCGAGGATCTGAATATTTAGTCAGTTTATAAAAGTTGTTATAACTTTTTTATTAATTGCAATAAATTGACATCCGTTACACATTATTATAGCATAAAGATTTTGCTTTGAATTTTAAAGAATAAATTATTTTAATTCAGGCCCGGGTTTAGGATTTATTGGCCTAAAATCGACAATCTCAATATTTAGTCAGTTTATAAAAGTTGTCATAACTTTTTTGTTATTTGCAACAAATTGATAGCCGTTACAAATTATTATAGCACAAAGAATTTGCTTTGAATTTTAAAGAATAATTTATTTTGATTTAGGCCCGGATTTAAGATTTATTGGCTTAAAATTAACAATCACAATATTTATTCAAATTATAAAAGTTGTCATAACTTTTTTATTAAATGTTTATAATTGATAGTCGCTACAAATTATTATTGGAAAATGAATTTGCTTTGAATTTTAAGGAATAACTTATTTTGATTCAGGCTCGGATTTAGTAGTTATTGGCCTAAAATCAGCAATCTTAATATTGATTTAATTTAAAAAAGTTGTTATAACTTTGTTATTAGTTGCGACAAATTGAAAGTTGGTACAAATTGTTATAAGACAAAAAAATTGCTTTAAATTTTAAAGAATAAATTATTTTGATTCAGGCCCGGATTTAGTAGTTATTGGCCTAAAATCGACAATCTCAATATTTAGTCAGTTTATAAAAGTTGCCATAACTTTTTTATTAACTGCAACAAGTTGATATACGCTAATAATTATTATAGAAAATTGGATTTGCTTTAGATTTTAAAGAATAACTAATTTTGATTCAAGTCCGGACTTAGGAGTTATTGGCTTAAAATCGACAATTTTAATATTTAATTAATTCTCAAAAGTTGCTACAACTTTTTTATTAGTTGTATTAAATTAAAAGTTGATACAAATTTGTATAGGAAATTAAATTTGCTTTAAATTTTAAATAATAAATTATTTTGATTCAGGCCCGGATTTAGGAGTTATTGGCTTAAAATCAACAATTTTAAAATTGATTCAGTTTACAAAAGTTGCCACAACTTTGTTATTAGTTGCGACAAGTTGAAAGCAGGTACAAATTAATGTAGGACAAAGAATTTGCTTCAAGTTTTAAAGAATAAATTATTTTGATTAAGGCCCGTATTTAGAAGTTATATGTCTGAAACTGATATCTTGAAGCATTATTGATGAAATTTGATATTTTTAGATCTATACGTTGGATTTTTATGAAATTTTGACAACAAACTCAGTGATATAATGGCAATTTAGTTAATTCAATAAATAATTTTATGGTATCCCACAAGGATTTATATTGGGCACTATTACTTTCAATCTTAATAAATATTTTTGCAAATAGAAAAGATATTATTTTGATTAGAATCTGATCTAACACAATTTACAAAAAATCAGATTACTTTTTTGTTTTATTATAATTCAGCAATAAATAAACCAAACACTTTTAAATTTATCTAAATAACTTGAATTGAGCGTATATTTGACAAGAAGATTAAACCGATAAGGATGAAATATTTGCTTGTAAATGATTCGATTTGCATTTATTGGCAAAGTTCCATTAGACCACAGTCTGACCTGAATAATGCTTAAAATAGCAACAAATAGTTATTAAAATCTAATAACCACTAAACTAAGTTGCAATAAGAAGAAGTTTTGTACTTTTGTGGTTGGGTTCATTGCGGTAGGTAACTGAATGAAATTGTTGTTTGGATGAATGGAAACCCTCCGAGAGTTGTTTATTACGGACAGGTGACCAACCATTCGACATGTGTGTTCACCTTAAAAGGATATATGATGAAACGCGTACGATGACCACCAGAAATGGATTCCTAAATAACCCGCGAAATTAATTTTAGTAAAAGAGAAAGAGAGAGATAATACACGTGGCCTACATATTGTTTGAGAGAGTGAGTCATTTATGGGAGTGCGACCCGACTGGGGTCGCTGAACCTGGTGCACTTCTTGTTATGCGACAGACTGCATGACGCCTCCACTTCGAATGCCATTCAGGCAAATTTGCATCACCAATTTGATACGTCTTAGACCCTTTCATGTTGCTACATAACGTAATTCATTAAAATGCTATTAAAAAATTATTGCATGCTCAATGTAAAGTTTATGAGTTCCTTACAACTAGAGATGAGTCTTGGAGTATCAAAATAAATTTCAAAAATTAAATCAAAAACTTTCAGTAATAGGTTAGGTTTTTAATAATTTAATAAGTGCTTATTAGATTATAGCCTTTCGCAATTTTGCCCGGCCTACATGTAAGATACAATCTCACATTTGCGGGATAACTATTTCACTATTAAAATGGGTGTGTGTAATTTATTCCTAAATTTTATGGAAATTATTATAAATCTTGAAATATCACCTTTGTAATGGTATTAGATATACCGTTTTTATTATAATATTGTGTTCATTTAAATTGGTTTAAATGTTTTTGCGAATTTTTATTAACATACTTTTTATTTTTTCAGGTGAGTCCAGTTCTGTTGTATAATTTATTAGAAATTGGTAAGTTTTGGTAACGCTTGATATAAAGTATGAATTTTGCAATTTAAACCAAATTGAAATTTTGGATTAATTCAAAATTTGTTGATTTTTTCAAAATAATTTTGAATGTACATTTTTTTGTTTAAATAAATTGAAGCCAATTAAATTATATTCAAAATTACTTATAATTTGTTAAGGTTGGCATTAATTTAAATAAACTATGACAACATTGCAGTTTTGGTTGATATCAAAATTTGTTGATTTTTGCAAAATAATTTTCAAGCTACTCCTTAGATTGAATTATTTTATTTAAATAAATTGAAGCCAATTAAATTAGCTTTAATGACGTATAACATGTCAAATTTGGTACTAATATAACCAAACTATGACAACATTGCCGTTTTGGATAAAATCAAAATTTGCTAAATTTTCCAAAATAATTCTCAAACTAAAACTTAAATTAAATTATTTTGTTTAAATAAATGGAAGCTAATTAAATTTCTTTTAAAATGACCTATAGCATGTTGAAGTTGGCATTTATTTAATCAAACTATAACAACATTGACATTTTGGGTAAAATCAAAGTTTGCTAATTTTTTCAAAATAATTCTTATAGTAAGTTTAAATTAAATCATTTTGATTAAATTTATTGAAGTCAACTTATTTTACTTTAAAATGACGTATAACTTGTCAAGATTGGTATTAATTTAAACAAATTATGACAACTTTGCAGTTTTGCCTAAAATCAAAATTTGTTAGTTTTTCTAAAATAATTCCTAAACTTAAGCTTAGATTAAATTATTTTCTGTAAATTAATTGAAGCCTACTAAATTTCCTTCAAATTGACATACAACATGTTAAGGTTTGTATTAATTTAACCAAACTATGACAACATTGCAGTTTTGGTTAAAATTAAAATTTGTTAATTTTTTCAAAATAATTACTTAACTAAAACTTGGATACAAAATTTTTGTCTACTAAATTGAAAACAATTAAATTTCCTTTAAAATGACTTATAGTTTGTTAAGGTTGGTAATAATTTAACCAAACTAGGACAACTTTGCAGTTTTAGCTTAAACCAAAATTTGTTCAATTTTTCAAAATAATTTCTAAACTAATGCTTAGATTAAATTATTTTATTTAACTTAATTGAAGCTAATTAAATTTTCTTTAAAATAACTTGTAACATGTTAAGGTTGATACTTATGTAACCAAACTATGACTACATTTTAGTTTTAACTGGAATCAAAATTTGTTAATTTTTCCAAAATAATTTCCAAACTACAGCTTAGACTGAAATATTTTATTTTATTGAATTGAAGCCAGTTAAATTTTCTTTAAAATGACCTATATCACGTCAAGGTTGGTAATAATTTAACCAAACTATGACCACATTGCTGTTTTAGCTAAAATCTAAATTTGTTACTTTTTGTTAAATAATTTCTAAACTAAAGTTTAGATTGAATTATTTTCTTTAAATAAATTGAAGCCAATTAAATTTTCTTCAAAATGACCTATAACATGTTAAGGTTGGTACTAATGTAACCAAACTATGACTACATTGCGATTTTGTCTGAAATAAAAATTTGTTAGTTTTTTAAAAATAATTTCCAAAATACAACTTAGACTGAATTAATTAATTTAAATAAATTAAAGCCAATTAAATTTTTTTTAAAATGACCTATAACAAGCCAAATTTGGTACTAATATAATCAAACTATGGCAACATTCTATTTTTGGGTTAAATCAAAATTTGCGAATTTTTTCAAAATAATTTTTAAACTAAAGCTTCGATTAAATTATTTTGTTTAAATTAATTGAAGTCAATATATTTTCCTTTAAAATGACTTATATCATATTAAGGTTGGTACTAATGTAACCGAACTATGACTACATTGCGGTTTTGACTGAAATCAAAATTTATTAATTTTTTCAAAATAATTTCTAAACCACAGCTTGGATTTAATTATTTTATTTAAATAAATTGAAGCCAATTAAATTTTATTTAAAATGACCTATAACACGCCAAATTTAGTACTAATATAACCAAACTATGACAACTTTGCAGTTTTGGTTGAAATTAAAATTTATTAATTTTTCTAAAATAATTTTTAAAATGCACTTTAGATTTAATTATTTTATTTAAATAAATTGAAGCCAATTAAATTTTCATTAAAATGATCTATAAAATGTCTAACTTGGTACTAATATAACCAAATTATGACATCATTGCAGTTTTGGGTAAATTCAGAATTTGCATTTTTTTTCAAAATAATTCTTAAACTAAAGCTTGGATTAAATTATTTTGTTGGAATAAATTGAAGCCAATTAAATTTCCTTTAAAATGACATATCACAAGATAAGGTTGGTACTAATGTAACCAAACTATGACTACATTGCGGTTTTGACTTAAATCAAAATTTGTTTATTTTTTCAAAATAATTTTCAAACTACAGCTTAGATTCAATTATTTTATTTAAATAAAATTTGAAGCCAATTAAATTCTTTTTAAAATGATCTATAACATGTTAAATTTGGTACTAATATAACCAAACTATGACAACATTGCAGTTTAGGGTAAAATCAAAATTTACTGATTTTTTCAGAATAATTTCTAAATTAAAGTTTAGATTGAATTATTTGGTTTAATTAAATTAAAATCAATTAAATTTTTTTTAAAATGACCTACAACGTGTTAAAGTTGGTAAAAATTTAAACAAACTATGACAACATTGCAGTTTTGGTTGAAATCAAAGTTTGTTGATTTTTCCAAAATAATTTCCAAACTACAGCTTAAACTGAATTATTTTATTTGAATAAATTGAAGCCAATTAAGTTCTCTTCAAAATGATCTATAAAATGTTACGGTTGGTACTAATGTAACCAAACTATGACAACTTTGCTGTTATGGGTAAAATCAAAATTTGTTAATTTTTTCAAAATAATTCTTAAACTATGCTTAAATTAAATTTTTTTGTTTAACTTAATTGAAACCAATTAAATTTACTTTAAAATGACCTATAATATGTTAAAGTTGGTACTAATGTAACTAAACTATGACTACATTGCGGTATTGACTAAAATCAAAGTTTGTTAATTTTTCCAAAACAATTTCTAAACTACAGCTTAGATTTGATTATTTTATTTAAATAAATTGAAGCCAATTAAATTTTCTTTAAAATGACCTATAACCATTCAAATTTGGTACTAATATAACCAAACTATGACAACATTGCAGTTTTGGCTAAAAGTAAAGTTTGTTGATTTTTCTTTAATAAATCTTAAACTAAAGCTTATATTTAATTATTTTGTTAAGTAAATTAAAGCCAATTAAATTTCCTTTAAAATACTATATAACATGTTTAAGTTGGCATTAATTTAACCAAACTATAGCTACATTGCAGTTTTGGCTAAAATCAAAATTTGTTGATTTTTTTCAAATTAATTTTTAAACTAAAGCTGAAATTAAATTATTTTGTTTAAATAAATTGAAGCCAATTAAATTCTTTTTAAAATGACTTATAACATGTTAAAGTTGGTACTAATATAACTAAAGTATGACAACATTGCAGTTTTGGATCAAATTAAAATTAGTTAACTTTTCTAAAATAATTCCCAAACTACAGCTTACATTAAAGTATTTTGTTTAATTAAATTGAAACCAATTAAATTTTCTTTAAAATGACTTATAACATGTCAAATTTAGTACTTATATAACCAAACTATGGCAACATTGCAGTTTTGGCTAAAATTAAAATTTGCAAATTTTTTTAATATAATTTTCATACTATAGCTTATAGTTATTTATTTGGTTTAAATAAAATGAAGTTAATTTAATTTCCATTAAAATGACAAAATTTGATTATAATTTCTACGTGTAATTTGACACAACCTCAATTAGTTTGATCTCAACTAAAGTAAGTTAGAAACTATAATGTAAATGAAATAGTTGATAACTTCAAATCAATGCATTGGAAATTATAAATTTTTTTTACTAACAATTAGCACTAGTCTAAATACCAATTTCCAAAGTTTGATTAAAATCTATACGTTTAATTTGACATAACCTTAATAAATTTGATCTCAACTGAAGTAAGTTAGAAGCTATAGAATAAATGAAATAATTCATAACTTCTAATCAGTGCATTGGCGATTGATGAGATTTGCCAACATAATTCTACATTACTTTGAGTACCAATCGCCACAGTTTAATGAAAATCCATACGTTCAATTTGAAATAACCTCAATTAGTTTGATCTCAACTAACATAAGTTGAAAACTATAAAGTTGATAAAATAACTCATAACTTCTAATCGACGCTTTGGAAATTGATGAATTTTTCTATGAACTTATAACATTAGTCTGAGTACTAACTGACAAAGTTTGATCAAAATCCATACGCTGAATTAGACATAAACTCAATTTATCCAACCTGACTTGATTAAACAAAGAGTCACAGAAGCTAACTAGAAAATTGATAACTCAAAAACCTTTTATTGAAAATGAATACACTTTGGTACCAATAAACCTCAATATAATATCTATTAACTGTGTAAAATTAATTAAAATTTATACGCTCAATTTGACAAAAACTCAATTCACCCAACCTGACTTGACTAAATAAAAGTCACAGAAGCTAACTCAAAAATTGATAACTCAAAAACCTTTTATTGATAATGAATATAATTTGGTACCAATATACCTCAATATAGTATCTACTGTATGTGTAAAATTAATTAAAATCCATACGCTCAATTAGACAAAAACTCAATTCACCCAATCTGACTTGACTAAATAAGAGTCACAGAAGCTAATTCAAAAGTTGAATACTCAAAAACCTTTTATTAATCATGAATCGAATTTGGTACCAATATACCTGAATATAGTATCTACTAACTGTGTAAAATTAATTAAAATTTATACGCTCAATTTGACATAAACTCAATTCACTCAACCTGACTTGATTAAATAAAGAGCCACAGAAGCTAATTAGAAAATTGATAACTCAAATTTCCATTTTTGAAAATTATTACAATTTGGTACCAATATACCGCAATATAATATCTACTAACTGTGTAAAATTAATCAAAATCCATACGGTCAATTTGACATAAACTCAAGTCACTCAACCTAACTTGATTAAATAAAGAGTCACAGAAGCTAACTAGAAAATTGATAACTCAAAAACCTTTTATTGAAAATGAATACACTTTGGTATCAATATACCTAAATATAATACCTACTAATTGTGTAAAATTAATCAATATCCATACGCTCAATTTGATATAAATTCATTTCACCCAATTTGCTTTGACTGACATAAAAAAATTGTTTATTGAAATGAGAATAAATTGGTACCAACATGAAAATGTATTTATTCTACAACTATAACAAGTAAATTGAAATTCTTAATAAATATTTTCAAATATGAAAACAGTCATGCTTAACAATAATTAACATTTTTGTAGAATATTTTACTGATAATGAAATGAAAATATATTCTATTCTAAAACAACATAATTAATTAACCTAAATACTTATATTTAGTATAAAGGGGTTCACATGCCGGTCGATTTCTAATTGTAACTGATATTTTCTAATTGCCTGCATTTCCTTGGCGATTATTTCTTCTCGGTAACTCAGCCGTTCACTTTATAGTAATAATGAATGGGAATGAGAAAGAAAAAAAAAGAAAAAAAAAAGCCAATAACCTACAAAAAAGTCGCGTGTCATTTTATCGGTGTTTGTAAATGTATTTATTAACAACCTTGAACGTCTGATACTTACTTGAGAGAACAATATTAAAAGCGATAAATAATGCGAGACAAATGCCAGAGCACGTTGGTTATTATAAGGTGTATGGATAAATAAACAAAATTTATTTCGAGAACATAGTGTAAGTGGTGCCTACTTCAATAGGTGCCTTGAACTTATATTATGATGTAGTATTTGTTACTATCATTTTTTTTTTAATTTGTCTACAAATGTTTTAGCATTAGGTCAAACATTCGATTGGTTCTCACCAATATCGTGTTCATAAATATAATTATCAATATTTATTCTGTTCGAGTACTTGTAAATATTGATATTACTATCCAGAAGTAAGTATTTTGACTTCTTCTTATTTCATTGCGATAATTATTTAGATCTTATCTGATCTCGTCGCCAACAGCTCCACTGCACTCTGCTGTATACATAATTAATTAACTATCATATCTCTGTGTATGTGTAAGAGAGCATGTGTGTGGATTTAATGTTCACAATTAATGGTTAATCGCATATTGCACATAAAAAATTTAACTGTACATTTTTTTATATCAAGATTAATTAAATAAAAGCTTCAAAGCGTGACTAGTATAAGAACATATTTATTAAATATGATGTGAGATGAAATGATTATATTGTAATGGTTTTACTTATTTATAAATTTTATTTATGCTTTAATTTCTTAGTCACAAAGTTTTAAGCTCAGGGAAATGCTCTAGTATTCTAATTTTTTTGTCAAATTCTAGAGCAATTCTAGAACTGAATGGATCTAATACTGTGTTTACAAGTTCTTTTAATTTTACTGAAGTGTTCTACAACTTGTTTGTGTAGTTTAGATTTTTTTGGCAAATTCTAGAGCAAATTTATTTGGTACTGCGTTACTAGTAAAGCTTACTGAAATGCTCTAGAACTTGTTTAGAGTCTAGAATTTTTTTACAAATTTTAAAACAATTCTAGAAGTCAACGGATGTAGTACTGTGTTTATAAGTTTTAAGCTAACTAAAATGCTCTAGAACTTACTGTACTCTAGAATAGTTTGGCAAATTTTAGAGCAACTTTACAAATAAAATTGTTACTGATAAAAACTTGAATGCCCTAGAACTTATTTATGTACTCTAGAGTTTTCTAACAAATTCTAAAGTAACTCTAGAATATAGTACTGCGTTTACAAGTTCTTACTGACGACATTTTAAGGTAACCGAAAAGCTCTAGAACTTGTGCATGTACTCTACAATTTTTTGACAAATTCTAATGTAATTCTAGATCTTAAAGGATCTAATACTGTGTTTACAAGTTTTTACTGACAAAGTTTTCAGTTTACTAAATTGCTCTAGAACTCATGTACTCTAGAATTTTTGTCAAACTCTAAAAAGTAATTCTAAAACTCAATGGAATGTTCTAAAATTTGCTCATGTACTCTAGAATTTTTTGACAAATTTTAAAGCTACTCTAGAACTTTTATACGTATATTGACAACATTGTAAGCTAACTGAAAAAAATCTAAACATATTCACGTAATTTTTTGACAAATTTTAGAGCAACTTTCGAACTCGCAACAAATTCTAAAGTTACTATATAATTTGAAAACAGGTTTAGTACATTATTTAAAAAGTTTCATTCACCGAAAGGCTCTACATCTGACTAATACTAAAATACTTAACATTCAGTTCCATCAATGTCTTTTATTTAAAAACAAAATATACTTCGAAGGTCAAATTAAATATTTTTTACTAGATCAATCTTACTTCTTTGTAATAATATTAATTCATACCTCCATTACCAATGCTTGATTCAAATTGACACATTCAATTAATCACCACCATATATGTACGTCCTGAATTAATATAGTTTTATAGTGCTTGAAGAATTTTAAGAAAAAAATGGTAAGGTGGCATGCCTTAATTGCACATCGTCTAAATTAAAAATCTACTTTGTTGTACGGGTAGCAGGTGGCTGGGCTGCCTGACTAGTTGGCTGGCTGGCTGGTTGATTCTTCGTGGGGCGTTACGCTTCAGGCATCCCGTCGTAGTTTATTCAGCCATCCTCACGTTGCGTTAACTGTTCTGCATCGTTACACATGAAATTTCCGATCGTGGAGATAAAAATTTATATAAATATAATATTCCGCGAAGAAAATGTAAACAATTTTTTTATTTTAATATAATTATATTAAGATTGGCCTCCAGATACAGACAGACAACATATAAAATCTATGAATCATAAGTTTAATAGATTTTTGGCCTCAGGCCGGCGCCTCTTTTTATGGTCAGTGAAACTAAATGTTAATTAGTAGTGCTGCTTGGGTGTATCGCACCTTCATTATATTTTAATGCTTTATTGGGAGTAAATGTTTTTGTTCGAGTTAATATTTTCAAATGGAATGATATGCTAATTATGGAACATGTTTGTCTAAATAATTTACATAATAAAACGATCAATTTTTAAAAGTAACTATTAATTGGATTAATAATGATAAGTTTTTATGTCTTTTATTTGTTTTAAATTAGAAGAAAAATGCTGAATTAATGAATGCTGTTTCATTACGCACACATACTGAATATTACGCACGGAGACATAAAAATATTTCCATAGAATTGTTAATTCTTTTTTTAATTTATTTATTGTACAATTCATTTTGCACTTGTATAATTTGAGGCACTTGCCAATGGTTCAATGTTTATACTCATGGGAAATGGGTATCATTACGTGCTAGTTGCACAATATACTTTTTTTTAAATAAAAATTAATTATTGCAATAAGACAATAATTTCTGAATATATTGAGATTATGTACGGTAGCAATTTGTACAAAATCACTTACAAAAATTCATCTAAAGTTTCAGATGCTGAATTTGTTGGACAGTTTATAGTAGATCGATTTAATAGAGGTTATGTCAAATTGGGAGTATGGATTTTAATCAAAATTCTACAGTTAGTACTCACAATACTGTAGTATATTAGTACTAAATTTAATTCATTTCCAATGTACCAATTTAAAGTTATGAATTAGTTCATTTACTTTATGGCTTCCAGCTTGAGTTAGTCGACAATAAATTGATCAAGTTTATGTCAAATTAAACGTATGAATTTTGATCAAGTTTTTTCAGTTAGTACTCACAATACTGAAATATATTAGTACTAAATTTAATTAATTTCCAATGTACCAATTTAAAGTTATGAATTATTTCATTTACTTTAAAGTTATCAAATGTGGTAAGTGAACTTTTAAATGTTTAAGGTTATGTCAAATTAGACGTACGGATTTTGATCAAATTTTCCCAGTTGATACTCATGATACTGTTACGTATTAGTACTAAATTTAATTAATTTCCAATATATAAATTTTAAGTTATGGATTATTTAATTTACGTAATAGTTTCCAGCTAGGATTAGTGTACATTCAATTGTTTAAGATTATGTCAAATTGAACGTATGGATTTCGATCAAATTTTGTCAGTTAGTACTCATACTAATGTAATATATTTATTGCAATTTTCATTCATTTTCAATGTAGTGATTAGAAGATATGGTTTATTGCATTTAGTTTATAGTTTGTAGTACACATTAAGGTAGATCGATTTAATTGAGTTTAAATCGAATTGGGCGTATGGATTTACACTATTTTTTGTCAATTGCTACTCATACTAATGTAGTATATTTTTACAAATTTTTATTTATTTCTAATGCTTAAATTAGAAGTTATGATTTATTGTATTTACTTTATGGTTTGTTGGACAGTTTATAGTAGATCGATTTAATAGAGGTTATGTCAAATTGAGCGTATGAATTTTGATCAAAATTCTTAAGTTAGTACTCACAATACTGTGGTATATTAGTACTAAATTTAATTAATTTCCAATATACCAATTAAAAGTTATGAATTAGTTCATTTACTTTATGCTTTCCAGCTTGAGTTAGTCGACAATGAATTGATCAAGTTTATGTCAAATTGAACGTATGAATTTTGATCAAGTTTTTTCAGTTAGTACTCACAATACTGAAATATATTAGTACTAAATTTAATTAATTTCTAATGTACCAATTTAAAGTTATAAATTATTTCATTTACTTTAAAGTTATTAGCTGTGGTAAGTGAACTTTTAAATGTTTAAGGTTATGTCAAATTAGACGTACGGATTTTGATCAAATTTTCTCAGTTGGTACTCATGATACTGTAATGTATTGGTACTAAATTTTATTATTTTCCAATATATAAATTTTAAGTTATGGAATATTTAATTTACGTAATAGTTTCCAGCTAGGATTAGTGTACATTCAATTGTTTAAGATTATGTCAAATTGAACGTATGGATTTTGATCAAATTTTGCCAGTTAGTACTCATACCAGTGTAGTATATTTATAGCAGTTTCCATTCATTTTCAATGTAATGATTAGAAGTTATGGTTTATTGCATTTAGTTCATAGTTTGTAGTACACATTAAGGTAGATCAATTTAATTAAGGTTATATCGAATTGGACGTATAGATTTACACTATTTTCTGTCAGTTGGTACTCATACTAATGTTATATATTTTTACAAATTTTTATTTATTTCTAATGCTTAAATTAGAAGTTATGATGTATTGAATTTACTTTATGGTTTGTTGGACAGTTTATAGTAGATCGATTTAATAGAGGTTATGTCAAATTGAGCGTATGAATTTTGATCAAAATTCTTAAGTTAGTTCTCACAATACTGTGGTATATTAGTACTAAATTTAATTAATTTCCAATATACCAATTAAAAGTTATGAATTAGTTCATTTACTTTATGCTTTCCAGCTTGAGTTAGTCGACAATGAATTGATCAAGTTTATGTCAAATTGAACGTATGAATTTTGATCAATTTTTTCAGTTAGTACTTACAATACTGAAGTATATTAGTAATTATTTTTATTAAAATTATAAAATTATATTACCTATGTTCATATGATAATTAATTTTATCACAATTGCACTAATTATTAATACTAAATGCATTATGTGAATATATATTTAACTAACTATATTTAACAACTAAAATGATATCTTTGTGAGAGTCTCGGAATAATAGAGCGTCGTTAATCATGGGAAAAAACTGATACGCCCGAAACTGCAAGGTGAGCGTTCTTAACCGCTCGCTCTTATCTTCATAAAAAACTTGTTTACTTACTTCTTCATATAAAAAAGCTTTACCATTCCTTCTGGAATATATTCAACTTGATAAAATTAATATAATATTTATATTATTGTAATAAAATGTTTTAATATTCCCACATGTTTATATATAAAATGTATAATAGTTATTATTGTGATGTCATGTTTTGTTGACTGGTGAAAGGTGCATACCCTGAAACACTAGTGTATATAAAATTTATGTCAGCTTACAAAACAAAATATTTCATTAAGAAATTATGTTTATTATAAACAAATAAAATCTACGTTTATGTTCGCTATTGTGCATTGTAATTTAAATTTTCGCTGAATTTGTAAATGATTCAAACTACTGTTTGCTTTCACTAATATTAATCATCAATGCTAAAATTTTGAACAACTGATACATTATCTTTATTGTTTTGCACGATTAATGAGTATGATGTCATTCGTTTATATAAATAACAATTATATCCCATAATAGAAAGGTTTTAAAAAGCAGCGGCAGTATAGATAAAAGAAATTTTAAATTTTATATAATTTGCTAAATCATAACTCAAAAATGGTGCATTAAAGTTTTATGTAATTTGCAAACAATGTGCCTTAATACCATTAGTACCAACTGTGAAATAGTAATTAAAATTCATACGCTTGATTTAATTTTTATCAAACTTAATTTTTATATTCAAAAATTTAATAAAAAATTCAAGAATTTATAACTCAAAAATGTTACATTAAAGTTTTATGCAATTTAGTACCAACATACTTAAATGTCATCAGTACCAACTGTAAAATATTTATCAAAATCTATACGCTCAATTTGACATAACCTCATTTTAATCAAACCTAGTTACTACATTCAAAAATTTAATGAAAAACTTTTATAACTCAAAAATTATACATTGGAATTTTATCTAATTTAGTACCAATACTCTTCAATATTATTAGTACCAACTGTCAAATTATTATAAACTTCCATACACTCAATTTGACATAACCTCATTTAAATCAAACTTAACTCCTACATCCAAAAATTTAATAAAAAACTTTAAAAATTATAACTTAAAAAATGGTACTTTGGAGTTTTATATAATTTGCTGAGAATATGCTTCAATACCATTAGTACCAACTGTGAAATAGTAGATAAAATCCATACGTTTGATTTGACATAACCTCATTTTTATCAAACTTAATTTCTGAATCCAAAAATTTAATAAAAAATTCAAGAAATTATATCTCAAAAATAGTACATTAGAATTTTATGCAATTTAGTACTAACATACGTAAATGTCATTAATACCAACTGTAAAATATTTATCAAAATCCATACGCTCAATCCGACATAATCTCATTTTAATCAAATCTAGTTTCTGCATTCAAAAATTTTATGAAAAACTTAAGTTTTTATAACTTAAAAATTATACATTATAATTTTATCTTATTTAGTACTAATACTTTTTAATATCTTTAGTACCAACTGTCAAATTATTATAAACTTTTATACACTCAATTTGACATAACCTCATTTTAATCAAACTTAACTCTTACATCTAAAAATTTAATAAAAAACTTAAAAAACTATAACTTAAAAATGGTACATTGAAGTTTTATGTAATTTGCTGAGAATATGCCTCAATACCATTAGTACCAACTGTGAATTAGTAATTAAAATCCATACGTTTGATTTGACATAACCTCATTTTTATCAAAATTAATTTCTATCTCCAAAAATTTTATAAAAAATTTAAGAATTTATAACTCAAAAATGGTACATTAGAATTTTATGCAATTTAGTGCCAATGTACTTAAATGTCATTAGTACTAACTGTAAAATATTAGCAAAAATCCAAACGCTTAATTTGAGCTAACCTAATTTTAATCAACACAGCAAACCTAAACAGATTTTTTTTTTAAATGCAAAAATGTAACATTGGAAAGTGATATAATTTGATACCAATATACCTGAATACCAATAGTACCAACTGTAAAATATTAACAAAAGTTTATACGCTCAATTGAACCTAACCTCATTTTAATCTACACAACATACCTAAATGCAGAGATTTTAAAAAAACTTTTAAAATTTTCAACTCAAAAATTAAAACTTTCTATAATTTGATACCTAAATACCAATAGTACCAACTGTAAAATATTAATAAAAATTCATAAGCTCAATTGAAACTAACCTCATTCAGAAACTTTATAAAAATATAAAAATCCATAACTCAAAAATGGTACATTGAAAAGTTTTGTAATTTGGTACAAAAATACCCGAATACCAGTAGTACCAACTGTAAAAAAATAACAAAAATCTATGCGGTCAATTGAACTAAACTTTATTTTAATCAACACAATTCAGAAGTTCTATAAAAATATTAAAACTCAATCACATTGAAAACTTTTATAATTTGGTACTAATATATTTAACTATTAGTACATAGTACCAACTATAAAAAAATAACTAAAATCTATAGGCTCAATTTGATTTAATCTCATTTTATTCAAAACTTTTATAAAAAATATAAATTCAATAACTTTGTGATAACTGAAAAATTTATATCTCAACAATAATATTAAAAAAAAAATTGTAAATATTAGTAGTACCAACTATAAAATATTAAAAAAATTTTATACGCTCAATTAGGCTAAACTTTATTTTGATCTCTAAAACCATAATGATAACTTAAAAATTTATAACTCAAAAATAATACATTTGAAATTTATATAAATTGGTACTAACATAAATGAATACCAATTAATATTAATAAAATTTTGCTCAAATAGATTTAATTTTAATTCAATCAACACAACAAATCTAAATTAAGAGATTTTATAAAAATCCAAAAAAACTCAAAAATGGTACATTGTAAAATTTTGTAATTTGATACAAAAATACCTAAATATTATTAGTACCAACTGTAAAATATTTATCAAAATTCATACGTTAAAGTAGACCTAACTTCACTTTGATCATTAATCTAAATTAAAATGTTTAATGGTAAAACTCATAACTCAAAACCGGGACATTGGACAATTTTGTAATTTGCTATAAATATACCTGAATAGCAGTAGTACTAACTGTAGAATATTAAAAAAAATTCATACGCTCAATTTGACCTAACTTAATTTTGATCATCACAACATAACTAAACTCAAATGTTTAATGGTAACTTAAAAACCCATAACTCAAATATGGTGCATTGGAAAATTTTGTAATTTAGTGCAAAACCTTAGTACTATTAGTACTGATTGCAAAATATTTATAAATACGGTCATTTTAATCAAACTTGGTTTGCACACTCGAAAAAACTAAAAAACTTTTAACTCAAAAATGATACATTGGAATTTTGTGTAATTTGGTACTAATACAACAGAATACCATTAGCACCAATTCTGAAATATTTACTAAAATCCATACGCGTGTTTTGACATAAACTCATTTTAATGAAAATGACAACTTTATTCCAAAAATTCAATAAACAATTCAAAAATTCATAACTCAAAAATGGTACATTGGAGTTATACAGAATTTGGTACTAATATTCCGTAATACCATTACTACCAACCAAAAATTTTTGTAAAAATCTATACACTCAATTTGACATAACCTCATTTTAATTAAAATGACATTTTCAAATTTAAAATATTAATAAACATTTTCAAAATGCATAACTCAAAAATACTGCATTGAAATTTTATGTAATTTGGTAGAAGTGTGCTTAAATATTATTGGTACCAACTGTAAAATATTTATCAAAAACCGTACGCTCAATTTAACATAACCTCATTTTATTCAAAATATAAAATCTAAATTTATAAAGTTAATAAACAACTTAAGAAACCATAACTCAAAAATGATGCATTAGAGTTTGATGTAATTTGGTATTAATATGCCTAAATAGTATTAATACCAACAGTAAACAATTTATCAAAATTCATGCACTCAATTTGACATAACCTCATTTTATTTCAAATATAATATATAAATCCATAAAGTTAATAAAAATAAAAAATTATAACTCAAAACTGCTGCATTGGAGTTTAATATAATTTGGTACTAATGTGCTTAAATAGCATTGGTACCAACTGTAAAATATTTATCAAAATCAATACGCTCAATTTGACATAACCTCATTACAATCAAAGTGATATATCTAAATCCATGAATTTACTAAACAACTTAAAAAATTATAACTCAAAAATGGTGCATTGGAGTTTGATGTAATTTGGTACTAATATGTTTGAGTAGCATTAGTACCAACTGTAAAATATTTATCAAAATCCATACACTCAATTTGACGTAACTTCATTACAATCAAAGTGATATATCTAAATCCACAAATTTAGTAAACAACCTAAAATTAATAAACAACTTAAAACAATTATAACTCAAAAATGGTGCATTGGAGTTTAATATAATTTGGTACTAATATGCATAAATAGCATTAGTACCAACTGTAAATAATTAATCAAAATCCATACGCTCAATTTGATGTAACCTCATTACAATCAAAGTGATACATCTAAATCTAAAAATTTTGTAAACAACTTAAAACATCATAACTCAAAAATGGTGCATTGGAGTTTAATGTAATTTGGTACTAATATGCCTAAATAGCATTAGTACCAATTGTAAAATATTTATCAAATTTTATACGTGTAGTTTGACATAACTTTATTTGAATCAAACATAATTTCTATGTTCAAAAATTTAATGAAAAAAATGTAAGTACTTATAACTCAAAATTGGTACATTGGAGTTTTATGTAATTTAATACTAATATACTTAAAAATCATTAGTACCAACTGTAAAATATTTAATAAAATACGTACGCTCAATTTAATCAAAAACTTTAACTTAGTACCAAATAATTATGTAATATTATTAATTTAAAATCAATTTTAATTTAGTTTCAGAATTCTTAATGTAATGGCATTCACTCCCAACAATTAGTCAATAAAAAATGGGCTAGACCACTCTTACAAAGTCATAATTAAATTGCTGTATTAGGTAAAAAATGCGTCCATTTAATTAAAAACTAAAGTATGTGTCAGCATGTTATTTCATTTGCATACTCATAACAGAATTGCTTGTTATTATCAAAATAGATATTATGGAATTTAGCAAATGAATGTAAACACCAACAATAATATTGAATATTATTGCCAACTTTATCAAGTTGATGCGATGCCAAATAAGAATGAAAGCAAAGTTATTATATTATTTTATTTGAAAGTTGTTGCGTTGAACAAATTAAATTGAAAAATATTTATGCTGCAGTTTGTAACAATTATTTTCTAAATAATTAATTACAAATTTAATGTAAAAATGTAAATATTGACAAAGGAATCGTACAAAAATCATCCAAATATTTATATTTGGTAAGCTAAGTTACTATTAAAACAACAAACTAATATATCCTAAAATTCAATTGATAATAAAACTGAAATAGTATACTGTTGCTTGGAGGATACAGGTGGAGAGTTCTGAGAATATTATTTTAACATTGAACTTATTTTAACACTGACTCACTACAAAGACACAAAAGTCATTTGAAATAAAGTGCATCCGTTTATAAAATTAGATTTTAATTTATACAAATAGCGAATATTTTATCATTAATGATTAAATGAATTATTTTATTTCCGCCCCTGTATGTTACTCATATGCAGGTGTTTGAACTGCAACCGTTTCATCTTGTGCAGAATATTTATTAGTTAAATTAAAATGGCTTAGTTAATATTCAAAAATTTTAAATACGGTTTAAAAATTTTATTTAGGAGGCTATGTTTCAATAGAAAATAAGTTGTCTTCATTAGTGCAACTTTTAAGTTTGTTTTAATTTGGCAATAAATATAAGAAAATTGATGTTTTAAATCATTAAGTTTTTAAATCAAGATGGCTTTGTTAATATTCAAAATTTTGAAAAGTGGTTTTAAAATTTGGGTTTAGAAAACTGGTTTACAACTGGAAATAAATTGTTGTTATTAGTGTAACTTTTAAATTTGTCTTATTTTGTTAGTTTTTTGATAAAATTGATGTTTTAAGTCAGAAAAATTGAGTTCTAATATTACAAATTTTAAAATATGGATTAAAAATTTGGGTTTAGGAGACTGGATACCAATAGAAAATGAATTGTTTTTATTAGTGCAACTCTTAAGTTTGTTTTAATTTGACAATAAATAAACGTTTTTATAACAAAATTGATGTTTGTAGCCAGAAACATTGAGATGGCTTTGTTAATATTCTAAATTTTCAAATGCGGTTTAAAAATTTGGGTTTAAGAGGCCATGTTTCAATAGAAAATAAGTTGTCTTTATTAGTGCAATCTTCAAGTTTATTTTTATATGATAATAAATTTAAGTTTTTTTAACAAAATTGATGTAAAACATCATTAAATCAAGATGGTTTTGTTATTATTACAAATTTTGAAATGAGGTTTAAAAATTTAAGTTTAGGAGATTGGTTTACAACAGAAAATAAATTGTCTTTATTAGTGCAACTCTTAAATTTGTTTTAATTTGACATTATGTTATTTTTTTGACAAAATTGATGTTATATGTCAGTAAAATTGAGATGGTTTTGTTAATAATACAAATTTTGAAATGAGGTTTAAAAATTTGGGTTTAAAAGACTGGGTTACAATGGAAAATAAATTGTGTTTATTAATGCAACCTCTAAGTTTGATATTATATAATATTTTATGACAAAATTGATGTTTAAGTCAGTTAAATCAAAATGGCTTTGTTAATATTTTAAATTTTGAAATGCAGTTTCAAAGTTTGTATTTAGAAGACTAAGTTACAATGGAAACAAGTTGTTTTTATTATTGCAATCTTTGAGTTTGACTTAATTTGACAATAAATTTTAGGAGCTGTAAACATTTAAAAAAATTGCAATTTTCCACAAATTTCAAAAATGTAATTTTTGCCAACTCAAAGGAATATATTTCTGATTCAAATTTTCACAAATCTTTTTATAATATTAATAAGTTGATTTATAAAAAATGCAAACACATAAACTATTCAGAAACGAAACGTATATTTCGTTGCATACTTGAACTCGCCCAGTTCTGTTAATACAATTTTTACGACGGATATGTACTTGCGCACTGTTCAGATATTTATAGCATTCTGCTACTTGGAAATTTATCATATCGCAGCTATTTAAATATGTCATTATGTGCGGCCTGTCATCTCAATAATCCATTATTATTATCTCTATATTATATTTTTGATAAACAAAGCGATGATTATTTTTCATTGTTATCGTACATCCTCATCTTGTGTGTAATAAGAAGAAATATATACGGGGAGATGTTAATCTCATATTTCTCAAAGATCGCACAACGTGTGGTCCGTCATTATTCCTTGCCTTACACGTGGAGAATTGCTTAAGGAATAAATTATTAGCTCTACATAGTTCTTACGCGCAAATACATTAAATTTAATGATATTCTCGAGTTAATACTAATAATTTGCAGTAATTCATATGTTATTAATTTGTCTAGAAACGTGGATTTGTGTATATGCTAGTCAAATGACTAAATTTTATTATAATCAATAGCAATTTTTTATTGAAAATTGAATGAATTTTCTGCAGTTACACTAAAGCGGCGCTGATATTGTGTTAGTTGATTAGCACCAATCAACTAGCGCGCTAGTCACTGGTGTGTTAAAAGCATAATGTAAACGTTGATTGGAACTAGGAAAATAAGCAAGTAAATTAAATAAGCTATAACTAGTCCATTGAATATTGATTTTATTTAGTATTAATAAGTTATAAGTACTGATTGATCAAATTTTACATAATCTTAGTTAAACTGATGCCGAGAACATAATTTTTAAACTAACTACTCAAAATTTGTACAAAATCTAATCTAGGCATTGCCTAACATGCTACTGTATCCAAAAATAATTTTCTAATTTTAAAAATATTTTTATAATTTTTTATTTTTTTTTATTACACAGTTTTACATAAATTTATGCCGAGGATGCAATTTTTAAGATAGGAAGTCAAAATTTGTACAAAACTTAATCTAGGAATTGCCTAACATGCTTCTGTATTCAAATATTTTGTTTTAGTTTTTAGAAATATTTTTTATAGTTTTTTTTAAATATTTTGCAATTTAACTTAAATTGTAGTCTTGCAAAAATTGGTGCTGAGGTTCAATTTCCAAGCTATCAACTTAAAATTTGTACAAAATCTAACTCAAGCATTGCCTAAGATGTTTCTGTATCTAGCAATAGTTTTCAAATTTTAAAAATATTTTTTATAATTTTTTAAACTTTTCGATTTTAATTTAAATAACAGCTTTGCTTATAATGTTGCTGAGAACACAATTTTCAAGTTAAGAACTTGAAATTTGTATAAAATTATATTTTATACAAATTATGTTTTATACAAATTTCTAGGCATTGCCTAAGATGTTTCTGTATCCAGAATTTTTTTTCAGTTTTTAGAAATATTTTTTATAATTTTTTTAAATATTTTAGATTTTAACTTAAATCATAATCTTATGCTAAGGACACTATTTTTAAGCTATCAACTTGAAATTTCTACAAAACTTAATCTAGGCATTGCTCCACATGCTTCTGTATCTAGAAATATTTTTCAGTTTTTAGAAATATTTTTAATTTTTTTTTTAATTTTTGGGTTTAATCTTGAGTTATAGTTTTGCATAAATTGTTGTTGAGGATACAATTTTTAAGTTAAAATTTGTACAAAACTTAATCTAGGCATTGCCTAGAATGCTTCTGTGCTTAATTTTTTTTTCAGTTTTTAGAAATATTTTTTAATTTTTTTTTTAATATTTTATATCTTAATTAATAACAGTTTTGCATAAATTGAAGCTGAGAATACAATTTTTGAACTACCAACTTAAAATGTATACAAAATTTAATCTAGGCATTGCTTATTATGCTTCTGTATTCAGAAATATTTTTCAGTTCTTAAAAAAATATTTTTTATAATTTTTTTAAAATATTTTAGATTTTTACTTAAATCATAATCTTGCTAAATTTTTTACCTAGTTCATTGAACATTGATTTTAGTTAGTATTAATGTGAACCAATACTCCAAGTACTAACTGGTTAAATTTGATCAAAATCCATACGTTCAATTTGACATAAACTTGATCAATTCATTGTCGACTAACTCAAGCTGGAAGTCATAAAGTAAATGAACTAATTTACAATTTTTAATCGGTATATTGGAAATTAATTAAATTTAGTACTAATATACTACAGTATTGTGAGTACTAACTGAAGAATTTTGATCAAAATTCATACGCTCAATTTGACATAACCTCTATTAAATCGATCTACTGTAAACTGTCCAACAAACCATAAAGAAAATACAATAAATCATAACTTCTAATTTAAGCATTAGAAATAAATAAAAATTTGTAAAATCATATAACATTAGTATGAGTACCAACTGACAGAAAATAGTGTAAATCTATACGTCCAATTTGATATAACCTTAATTAAATTGATCTACCTTAATGTGTACTACAAACTATGAACTAAATGCAATAAACCATTTCTTCTAATCATTACATTGAAAATGATTGAAAATTGCAATAAATATACTACATTGGTATGAGTACTAACTGACAAAATTTGATCAAAATCCATACGTTTAATTTGACATAATCTTAAACAATTAAATGTTCACTAACCCTAGCTGGAAACTATTACGTAAATTAAATAATCCATAACTTAAAACTTATATATTGGAAATTAATTAAATTAAGTACCAATACATTACAGTATCATGAGTATCAACTGGGAAAATTTGATCAAAATCCATACGTCTAATTTGACATAACCTTAAACATTTAAAAGTTCACTTACCACAGTTGATAACTTTAAAGTAAATGAAATAATTCATAACTTTAAATTGGAACATTGGAAATTGAATAAATTTAGTACTAATATACTTCAATATTGTAAGTACTACCTGAAAAAATTTGATCAAAATTCATACGTTCAATTTGACATAAACTTGATCAATTCATTGTCGACTAACTCAAGCTGGAAGCCATAAAGTAAATGAACTAATTCATAACTTTTAATCGGTATATTGGAAATTAATTAAATTTAGTACTAATATTCCACAGTATTTTGAGTACTAGTTTGAAAAATTTGATCAAAATCCATACGCTTAATTTGGCAAAATTTTAATTAAATCGATCTACTATAAACTGTCCAACAAACCATTAAGTAAATGCAATAAATCGTAACTTTTTACTTAAACATTAGAAATGAATAAAAATTTGTAAAAATATACTACATTAGTATGAGTAGTAACTGACAAAAAATAGTCTAAATTTATACGCCCAATTCGATATAACCTCAATTAAATCGATCTACCTTATTATGTACTACAAACTATAAAGTAAACGCAATAATCCATAACTTCTAATCAGTGCATTGAAAATAAATAAAAATTAATAAGAATATAGTACATTAGTATAAGTACTAACTGATAAAATTTGATCAAAATCCATACGTTCAATTTGACTTAATATTAAACAATTGAATGTCCACTAACCCTAGCTGGAAACTATTACGTAAATTAAATAATCCATAACTTAAAATTTATATATTGGAATTTAATTAAATTTAGTACCAATACATTACAGTATTATGAGTACCAACTGGGAAAATTTGATCAAAATCCATACGTCTAATTTGACATAACTTTAAACATTTAAAAGTTCACTTACCACAGTTGATAACTTTAAAGTAAATGAAATAATTCATAACTTTAAATTGGTACATTGGAAATTAATTAAATTAAGTACTAATATATTTCAGTATTGTGAGTACTAACTGAAAAAATTTGATCAAAATTCATATGTTCAATTTGACATAAACTTGATCAATTCATTGTCAACTAACTCAAGCTTGAAGCCATAAAGTAAATGAACTAATTCATAACTTTTAATCGGTATATTAGAAATTAATTAAATTTAGTACTAATATTCCACAGTATTTTGAGTACTAGTTCGAAAAATTTGATCAAAATCCATACGCTTAATTTGGCAAAATTTTAATTAAATCGATCTACTATAAACTGTCTAACAAACCATTAAGTAAATGCAATAAATCGTAACTTTTTACTTAAACATTAGAAATGAATAAAAATTTGTAAAAAAATACTACATTAGTATGAGTAGTAACTGACAAAAAATAGTCTAAATTTATACGCCCAATTCGATATAATCTCAATTAACTCGATCTACCTTATTATGTACTACAAACTATAAAGTAAACACAATAATCCATAACTTCTAATCAGTGCATTGAAAATAAATAAAAATTAATAAGAATATAGTACATTAGTTTAAGTACTAACTGACAAAATTTGATCAAAATCCATACGTTCAGTTTGACATAATCTTAAAAATTTGAATGTACACTAACCCTAGCTGGAAACTATTACGTAAATTAAAAAATCCATAACTTAAAATTTATATATTGGAATTTAATTAAATTTAGTACCAATACATTACAGTATCATGAGTATCAACTGGGAAAATTTGATCAAAATCCATACGTCTAATTTGACATAACCTTAAACATTTAAAAGTTCACTTACCACACTGATAACTTTAAAGTAAATGAATTAATTCATAACTTTAAATTGGTACATTGGAAATTAATTAAATTTAGTACTAATATACTTCAGTATTGTGAGTACTAACTGAAAAAATTTGATTAAAATTCATACGTTCAATTTGACATAAACATTGTCAATTAACTCAAGCTGGAAAGCATAAAGTAAATAAATTAATTTATTACTTTTAATCGGTATATTGGAAACTTATTAAATTTAGTACTAATATACCTCAGTATTGTGAGTACTAACTGAAGAATTTTGATCAAAATTCATACGCTCAATTTGACATAACCTCTATTAAATCGATCTACTATAAACTGTTCAACAAACCATAAAGTAAATACAATAAATCATAACTTATAATTTAAGCATTAGAAATAAATAAAAAATTGTAAAAATATATAACATTAGTATGAGTACCAACTGACAGAAAATAGTGTAAATCTATACGTCCAATTTGATATAACCTTAATTAAATTGATCTACCTTAATGTGTACTACAAACTATGAACTAAATGCAATAAACCATAACTTCTAATCATTACATTGAAAATGAATGGAAATTGCTATAAATATACTACATTGGTATGAGTACTAACCGACAAAATTTGATCAAAATCCATACGTTCAATTTGACATAATCTTTAACATTTAAATGTCTATTAATCCTAGCTGAAAACTATTACGTAAATTAAATAATCTATAACTTAAAATTTGTACATCGGAAATTAATTAAATTTAGTACAAACACATTACAGTATTATAAGTACTAACTGGGAAAATTTGATCAAAATCCATACGTCTAATTTGACATAACCTTAAACATTTACAAGTTCACTTACCGCAGCTGATAACTTTAAAGTAAATAAAATAATTCATAACTTTAAATTGGTACATTGAAAATTAATTAAATTTAGTACTAATATACTTCTGTATTGTGAGTACTAACTGAAAAAATTTGATCAAAATTCATACGTTCAATTTAACATAAACTTGATCGATTAATTGTCGACTAACTCAAGCTGGAAAGCATAAAGTAAATGAACTAATTCATAACTTTTAATCGGTGTATTGGAAATTAATTAAATTTAGTACTAATATTCCACAGTATTTTGAGTACTAGTTCGAAAAATTTGATCAAAATCCATACGCTTAATTTGGCAAAATTTCAATTAAATCGATCTACTATAAACTGTCCAACAAACCATAAAGTAAATGCAATAAATCGTAACTTTTTACTTAAACATTAGAAATGAGTAAAAATTTGTAAAAATATACTACATTAGTATGAGTAGTAACTGACAAAAAATAGTCTAAATTTATACGCCCAATTCGATATAACCTTAATTAAATCGATCTACCTTATTATGTACTACAAACTATGAAGTAAACGCAATAATCCATAACTTCTAATCAGTGCATTGAAAATAAATAAAAATTAATATGAATATAGTACATTAGTATAAGTACTAACTGACAAAATTTGATCAAAATCCATACGTTCAATTTGACATAATCTTAAACAATTGAATGTCCACTAACCCTAGCTGGAAACTATTACGTAAATTAAATAATTTATAACTTAAAATTTATATATTGGAAATTAATTAAATTTAGTACCAATACATTACAGTATCGTGAGTACTAACTGGGAAAATTTGATCAAAATCCATACGTGTAATTTGACATAACTTTAAACATTTAAAAATTTACTTACTACAGCTGATAACTTTAAAGTAAATAAAATAATTCATAACTTTAAATTGGTACATTAGAAATTACTTAAATTTAATACTAATATACTTCTGTATTGTGAGTACTAACTGAAAAAATTTGATCAAAATTTATACGTTTAATTTAACATAAATCTGATCAATTCATTGTCAACTAACTCAAGCTTGAAGCCATAAAGTAAATGAACTAATTCATAACTTTTAATCGGTATATTGGAAATTAATTGAAATTAGTACTAATATTACACACTATTTTGAGTACTAGTTCGAAAAATTTGATCAAAATCCATACGCTTAATTTGGCAAAATTTCAATTAAATCGATCTACTATAAACTGTACAACAAACCATAAAGTAAATGCAATAAATCGTAACTTTTTACTTAAACATTAGAAATGAATAAAAATTTGTAAAAATATACTACAATAGTATGAGTAGTAACTGACAAAAAATAGTCTAAATTTATACGCCCAATTGGATATAACCTCAATTAAATCGATCTACCTTATTATGTACTACAAACTATAAAGTAAACGCAATAATCCATAACTTCTAATCAGTGCATTGAAAATAAATAAAAATTAATAAGAATATAGTACATTAGTATAAGTACTAACTGATAAAATTTGATCAAAATCCATACGTTCAATTTGACATAACTTTAAACATTTAAAAGTTTACTTACTACAGTTGATAACTTTAAAGTAAATGAAATAATTCATAACTTTAAATTGATACATTGAAAATTAATTAAATTTAGTACTAATATACTTCTGTATTGTGAGTTCTAACTGAAAATTTGATCAAAATTTATACGTTCAATTTGACATAAACTTGATCAATTCATTGTCGACTAACTCAAGCTGGAAGCCATAAAGTAAATGAACTAATTCATAACTTTTAATCGGTATATTGGGAATTAATTAAATTTAATACTAATATACCACAGTATTGTGAGTACTAACTGAAGAATTTTGATCAAAATCCATACGCTCAATTTGACATAACCTCAATTAAATCGATCTACTGTAAACTGTCCAACAAACCATAAAGTAAATACAATAAATCATAACTTCTAATTTAAACATTAGAAATAAATAAAAAATTGTAAAAATATATAACATTAGTATGAGTACCAACTGACAGAAAATAGTGTAAATCTATACGTCCAATTTGATATAACCTTAATTAAATTGATCTACCTTATAGTGTACTACAAACTATGAACTAAATGCAGTAAACCATATTTTCTAATCATTACATTAAAAATGAATGAAAATTGCATTAAGTATACTACATTGGTATGAGTACTAACTGACAAAATTTGATCAAAATCCATACGTTCAATTTGACATAATCTTAAACAATTGAATGTCCACTAACCCTAGCTGGAAACTATTACGTAAATTAAATAATCCATAACTTAAATTTTATATATTGGAAATTAATTAAATTTAGTACCAATTCATTACAGTATCATGAGTACCAACTGGGAAAATTTGATCAAAATCCATACGTCTAATTTGACATAACCTTAAACATTTAAAAGTTCACTTACCGCAGCTGATAACTTTAAAGTAAATAAACTAATTCATAACTTTAAATTGGTACATTGGAAATTAATTAAATTTAGTACTAATATACTACAGTATTGTAAGTACTAACTGAAAAAATTTGATCAAAATTCATACGTTCAATTTGACATAAACATTGTCAATTAACTCAAGCTGGAAAGCATAAAGTACATAAATTAATTTATTACTTTTAATCGGTATATTGGAAACTTATTAAATTTAGTACTAATATACCTCAGTATTGTGAGTACTAACTGAAGAATTTTGATCAAAATTCATACGCTCAATTTGACATAACCTCTATTAAATCGATCTACTATAAACTGTCCAACAAACCATAAAGTAAATACAATAAATCATAACTTCTAATTTAAGCATTAGAAATAAATAAAAGTTTGTATAAATATATAACATTAGTATGAGTACCAACTGACAGAAAATAGTGTAAATCTATACGTCCAATTTGATATAACCTTAATTAAATTGATCTACCTTAATGTGTACTACAAACTATGAACTAAATGCAATAAACCATTTCTTCTAATCATTACATTGAAAATGATTGAAAATTGCAATAAATATACTACATTGGTATAAGTACTAACTTGCAAAATTTGATCAAAAACCATACGTTCAATTTGACATAATCTTAAACAATTAAATGTTCACTAACCCTAGCTGGAAACTATTACGTAAATTAAATAATCCATAACTTAAAACTTATATATTGGAAATTAATTAAATTAAGTACCAATACATTACCGTATCATGAGTATCAACTGGGAAAATTTGATCAAAATCCATACGTCTAATTTGACATAACTTTAAACATTTAAAAGTTTACTTACTACAGCTGATAACTTTAAAGTAAATGAAATAATTCATAACTTTAAATTGGTACATTGGAAATTAAATAAATTTAGTACTAATATACTTCAGTATTGTGAGTACTAACTGAAAAAATTTGATCAAAATTTATACGTTCAATTTGACATAAACTTGATCAATTCATTGTCGACTAACTCAAGCTTGAAGCCATAAAGTAAATGAACTAATTCATAACTTTTAATCGGTATATTGGAAATTAATTAAATTCAGTACTAGTATATCACAGTATTGTGAGTACTAACTGAAGAATTTTGATCAAAATCCTTACGCTCAATTTGACATAACCTCAATTAAATCGATCTACTATAAACTGTTCAACAAACTATAAAGTAAATGCAATAAATCATAACTTCTAACTTAAGCATTAGAAATAAATAGAAATTTGGAAAAATATACTATATTAGTATAAGTAGTAACTGAGAAAAAATAGTCTAAATTCGTACGCCCAATTCCATACAACATCAATTAAATTGATCTACTTTAATATGTACTGCAAACTATGAACTAAATGCAATAAACCATAACTTCTAATCAGTTCATTGAAAATAAATAAAAATTAATATGAATATATTATATTAGTGTAAGTACTAACTGACAAAATTTGGTCAAAATCCATACGCTCAATTTGACTTCAACTTGATTAAATCGATCTATCTTAACTATGGAGTAAATGCAATAAACCATAACTTCTAACTTAAGCATTAAATATTAATGCAAATTGGTATAAATATACTTCATTAGTATAAGTACTAATGAACACAAATTGATAAAAAACGATACGACTAATTTGACATAATTTTAACTCTCAAAGAAATTGATCATTTTTGCATCATTTTGCATATTTTTCTTCTATCTATGGACACGAGAGTTGTGTGAAATCACCACTCATACATGCAATTACCATAACAATGCCTAGAAAGATTCACACATGCAATGTTTAGCAAAGTTCGACGATCTCTTCTCGGAGAAATCATAAATAATAAATGCATGCATCAAGTGCGGTAATATTATTATAATTATCAAATACAATTTTAATTTATTCAAAATTCATTGATTTATTTATATATAAACAAACAAAAATATTGAAGCAATAATTAAATAAAAAAATTGTTAGTATTCGCCCACAAACATACTGCCCTGCCCTGCGTTTCTCACCCATTTCGGATTGTTTTCACATTCTGGGTGTGTGACTGACTATATGTTTTCTATACCACATTTTTTTATCAACAGATAAACGCTTTCATATAATTAGGTTAAAAAAAATCAACATAATGAAATCTCGTCCATTCACAATTCCACAATCCATCATTGTGTTTCGAAACAATGTCGTTCTGGCCCGTATTGTTTGGTTTGTTTAGTTGGAAGAAATCGCATCTCTAATGGTGAAGAAAGTTGAAACAAAAATTATTGAATAATATTAATCCATCCGGTATATAAATAAATCCTATATCTTAGTCTAAGTGGCTTTTATGCACGGTGCATTAGACGCGGACGGATAAATAGCTTATTATTTATTATGCATGGCTCTTAATTGATGAAAAGCAGAATCAGATAAAAAATAAATTAATTAAAATGTTATCTTAGACGTCCTGAAGTATCATCAATTGATTCCATTTCAAATGAATTTAGTTATTTACAAAATATTTTTATGAAAACTTTTAATTGAATCCGCTTTTTTGCCCACGAAATTCTTGGAATGTTTTCCCATGCATTCGCTCTTGCAATTTAATGTATTTCGTCCCGCGAATATCGAATATTTCAGGCATGCAATTTACTTGGATTCCCAACTATTTAATGACATACAACTTGGCCATATCGCAGTTTTTGTTTTGCTATGTTATAAAGTTATTAATAGTACTAACGATATTTGTTTTGTTTATAATGTATTATTAAATAGATCTCTATGTACTTAGATAATAAATCTTTGTGCTATTTATAGTTAGTCGTTAGTGGTAATCTATGTTTGAAACAAATGGTGAGAAAGTACTGGATCCAATCATGGCATTATTATCCCTTCAAATCTTGATGGATATGTTATGTTTTGAAATGCGTATAATGCCGCATTTTGACTACACTGATTCAGCTTTAAATTTAATAAATGATGTAATATATGTACATTGCATCTCTTTCCTAGTGTTTTAGGGCATGCACCCTTTTTGAACAATTTAATGTTTTAAAGGATTTCTATGTAGAAGACATCTTGGCTATAACTAACATAGATTGATTTTAGAAAATTAGTTTGTATGTTTTAAAGGTTTCAAGCCTTCTTCTTCAACTATTTAAAGTCTACATGCTTGAAAATAGGTTTTTTATATACAGGATATCTTAACCATACCTACCATAAACTGATTTTAGAAAATTAGTTATGATTGGGCATGATTTAGGCTTGAAATATTGATAATTTGAAGGTTTTGTTTTTATTTTTAAAGTAATTTAAAGCCTTAAGGTCTAAAAAATGGATTACTTTGTAGAGGAAATCTTGGCCAGAGTGATTTTAGAAAATTAGTTTTGTTTGGTCATGATTAAGCTTAAAATGTTGATATTTTGAAGGTTTTAAATTTTTTTTCTAAAATCATTTATAGTCTTTATGCTTGAAAATAAGTCTTTTATCTAGAGGATATTTTTGCTAACCTTAATATAGATTGAATTTAGAAAATTAGTTTTGGTTTGGCAAGATTGGGCTTAAAATATTGATATTTTGAAGGTTTTAAGCCTGTTTTTTGAACAATTTATAGTCCTTATGTTTGAAAAAAGGATTGCTATGTAAAGAACGTCTTAGTCATACATAACATAAATTGATTTTAGAAAATAAGTTTAGTTTGGGCTTTATTAGGCTTTAAATATTGATATTTTGATGGTTTTAAGCCTGTTTTTTGAACAATTTAAAGACCTTATGTTTGAAAAAAGGACTAATATGTAGAGAACATTTTGACTATACTAAGCAAGAGTGGTTTTAGAAAATTATTTATGCTTGGTTATGATTAGGCTTAAAATATTGATAATTTGAAGGTTTAGTCCTTATTTTTGGAGTAATTTATAGTCTTAAGGTCTAAAAACGGGGTTACTATGTAGAGGATATCTTGGCCATACTTAACATAGAGTGATTTTTGAAAATTAGTTTTGTTTGGTCAAAATATTAACATTTTAAACTTAAATTTTGATATTTTGAAGGTTTCTTGACAATTTAAAGTTTTTACGTTTGAAAAAAGGACTTTTATGTAAAGGGCTTCTTAGCCATACATAAGGTGAATTGATTTTAGAAAATAAGTTTAGTTTGGGCTTCATTAGGTTACAAATATTGATATTTTAAAGGTTTAAAGCCTGTTTCTTGAACAATTTAAAGGCTTTGGTATTAGAAAATTAGTTATGTTTGGTTTTGATTACATAAAATATTGATATTTTGAAGGTTTTTAGTTTTTTTTAACAGTTTAAAGTTCTTATGCTTGAAAAGGGAACTGCTAGTTAGAGTACATATTGATTAAACTTTAAATAAATTGATTTTAAAAAATAGACTTCAAATAGTAACAATTTGAATTGAAGCCTTCTTCTTAAATAATTTAAAGTCCTTATGATTGAAAATAGGTTTTTTTATGCAAAATATTTTGTATAATTTGAATTCAATCTAAAAATTACAAATTTTTGCTAATTGAAATTAGTTTTAGATTAAAAGATGGAGCCTTTTGATAGTTTTTGGCTTTCTTTTTGAAATTTTAGAAGTTTTATGTAGAAAAAACTAATTTAATACTGAAAACTATAAAATTGGTATAAATTTAAGCTTAATTTTATTGATTTGTAGCTAAAAAATTGAATTAAATCAAAATATTAAAACAATTGTTGGTAAAAAGTACTGAAATTTAATTAATACAATTTAGTTTTGTTTAAAAATTGAGTATTTTGATTTTTACTCTTTTTTCTTGAAATTTTGGACGTCCTTAGTTACAAGAGCTTATTAAATATATGCGAATTATAAAGTTAATAATGATTTAAGCTTTAAATATTGAATTTTTCTTATTTTGGCAAAGTTTGAAGCAAAAGAACTCAGTTTTTGATGGTTTGAAGCTTTCTTCAACAAAATATTAAAGTCTTTAGTGCTAAAAACTACTGATATTAAACTAATGTCCTAACATAATTTAAAACAAATCTAAAAACGTAAATGTTAGCTTTAAAAAATCAGTTCTTGTTTAAAAAATTTGTATTTTGATAGCTTTTGGCTTTTTTCATGAAATTCTAAATGTTTATAATAGCAAAAAGTAATTAATTGTATGCAAATCATAGTTTTGATTTAAATTTAAGCTCAAAATATTGAAATTTTGGTTGTTTGAGCCTAGTTGGAAGCCAAAATTTGAGTTTTTTGATGTTTTGAAGCTTTTTTTCACAAAATAATAAAGTCCTTAGTGCTAAAAACTACTGATATTAAACTAATGTGTTAACATAATTTAAAACAAATAAGAAAACATGAATGTTAGCTTTAAAAACTCAGTTTTTCTCTAAAAATTTAGTATTTTGATAGCTTTTGGCTTTCTTCTTGAAATTTTAAAAGTTCATAGTAGTAAAAACTAATTAATTATATGCAAATTATAGTTTTGGTTTAAATTTAAGCTTAATATATTGAAATTTTGGTTGTTTGGGCCAAGTTGTAAGCCAAAATTTGAGTATTTTGATGTTTTGAAGCTTTCTTCTACAAAATATTAAAGTCCTTAGTGCTAAAAACTACTGATATTAAACTAATGAGCTAACATAATTTAAAACAAATCAAAAAACTTAAATGTTAGCTTTAAAAACTCAGTTTTTATCTAAAAGTTTAGTATTTTGATAGCTTTTGGCTTTCTTCTTAAAGTTTTAAAAGTTTATAGTAGTAAGAACTAATTAATTATATGCAAATTATAGTTTTGATTTAAATTTATGCTCAAAATATTGAAATTTTGGTTGTTTGGACCTAGTTGGAAGCCAAAATTTTAGTATTTTGATGTTTTGAAGCTTTTTTTTATAAAATATTAAAGTCCTTAGTGCTAAGAACTATTGATATTAAACTAATGTGTTAACATAATTTAAAACAAATAAAAAAACTATAATGTTAGTTTAAAAAACTTAGTTTTTGTCTAAAAATTTAATATTTTGATAGCTTTTGGCTTTCTTCATGAAGTTCCAAAAGTTTGTAGTAGCAAGAAATAATTAATTATATGCAAATTATAGTTTTGATTTAAATTTAAGCTTAATATATTGAAATTTTGGTTGTTTGGGCCTAGTTGGAAGCCAAAATTTGAGTTTTTTGATAATTTGAAGCTTTCTTCCACAAAATATTAAAGTCCTTAGTGCTGAAAACTATTGATATTAAACTATAGTGTTAACATAATTTAAAACAAATCAAAAATTGTGAATGTTAGCTTTAAAAATTAAGTTCTTGTTTAAAAATTTAGTATTTTGATAGCTTTTGGCTTTCTTCATGAAGTTCCAGAAGTTTGTAGTAGCAAGAAATATTTAATTATATGCAAATTATAGTTTTGATTTAAATTTACGCTCAATATATTGAAATTTTGGTTGTTTGGGTCGAATTGGAAGCCAAAATTTGAGTATTTTGATGTTTTGAAGCTTTCTTCTACAAAATATTAAAGTCCTTACTTTTAAAAACTAATGGAATTTAATTAATACAGTAATATCATTTAAGTTCAAGTTAAAATTCGTGATTTTTTTTGGTTTTTGGGTTTATTTTTCTATATTTTTGTATGAATTTAAGCTGAAATTTTAGTTGTTTAAGCTAATTTTAAGCCAAAAATGAAGGTTTTTGATAGTTTAAAGCTTTCTTCCACAAAGTACTAAAGTGGCAAAAATGCATAAATTTAATAATAAAATTTTAAAAAAATTATGATACAACATTTTGATTATTTTTGGCTTCCTTTTTAAAGTTTTCATGGTCTTTTGTAACAAATACTAACTAGATATGTGCAAACTTTAAATTTGATAAGAATTTAAGTATTAAATATTATTTTTGTTTATTTGGGTTTTGTTTTGAAGCTTTCTATCACAAAATATTAAAATCATAAAAAAATTAAATACTTTGATTGGTTGGTTTTTACTCATTTTCCTAAAGTTTAGAAGTCCTTAGTTGCAAACTTAATTTTGAACCCAAAAATTAGTTACTGATTGTGGAATTAAAGACTAATTAATGAGTTCTGTTATAATTTTCTGTAAGTAATCTTTAACCAAATACTTGAAGGATAAAAAAATCAAATTTTTACTTAATTGTTTAATTGCAAATTGTAGAGAATCATTAATCAATTGAAACACTTCAGTGTTGGTACTAGCACATATTAAATTCCTAAAAACTCAAAAAAACTATAATGAAATACGTATCGAAAGTATCTAATTACATTATATATTTACAACTTAAATAATCAATCATTTTTCTTTGCAATGTTTGACATAAAATTAAAGTTAGAAGCTTTAATCGTGCTGCTTGACCCATAATTCATTTGAATATATACCGCAATCGCGCCTGAATATAAAACAATAATAATAAACAGACGGCCCACGCGTGTTACGAATAAGATTTGAGATTAGTCCGCAGTTGTATGCCCACACATAATGTGTGTATCGAATGGAAAACTGTTCGCTCCATTTCGTACCGTCAGAAACCTATAATTATGACAAAAGACCTCATTGATGCAATTAAAAAATATAATCTTGTCTGACCCACACGTGTATTTTTTCACTTCTTTCATCATCGAGAAGAATCGAATCAAAATGTTAAAACAATAATGTTTAAAATATTATTAATATGAAGAGAAAGGTAGCAAAAATTGATTCTATTTTCATTGTATTGTGATGTCGACAGTTGTTCACAGAACAAACACAAAAGAATTCTAATTACAACTGTTCTAAGAAGTGCACTCAAAATAGCTTATTGATTTGATAAATTCTTTGTTTTGATGAAATGCTCCAGAATAAGGGAGTCTTCATGCGATGCCTCGCAGGCACCGTGCAGTTTTAATGGACGTGTCCGAGGCTCGTCCGCACAGTAATATAGCGCGCCCATAAATTACCCACTTTTTAATTTCCTCACGTGCATTTTGTACTGGATGCAACAAGGACGAAAATAAAACATGCAAGATAGATGTCAGCCTGCAGGATTTACGCCCACGTTTCATCCAGCAAAACCACCTCACGAGATGCAAATTATAATCGCCAACTAAAAAAGAAGGATCTAAATAAATATCAACTACTGATAAAAAAGATGCGAATGAATTGACTGCTAAATTATTATCAAAAAGAATTTTAAACTTAAAATTAATTAAAATATGTTTTAAGCCAGATTTTGATGAGCTACTTGAAATTTTTACTACTAAACTGTGGGCTCTAAGTAAGGTTCTGTCATGTTTATGAAAAATTTATGATTATGTCGTATAAATGTGAGTCAAGTTTCTAAAGTATTAGTCAAATTTTGAATAATTTTCAGCAATTTTTAAAAGTTTTAAGCAAAGTTGCAAACCAAATAAAGTTTTGTAAAAAGTGTTTTATCAATTTCTCAAGCTTTTGAGCTCCTAAGTAAAAGCAATATGAAAACTAAAAACTTATTTTTTTGCATAAAAAGGGTAATTATTGTGATGATCAGTGATGCAATGCACACTGATGAAGGGTGCATATCTTGAAACACTAGTGTATGTTTCTCGCACTGGGTGGAGAAGCAATTTACATAAAAATATATTTTTAATTATAATTCATAAAATATTGTGAAATGTTGACTAAAATAGGAAAGACATGTTTGGACGCCGCGTGCCAGCCTCCACACACGTTTCATTTTGGCATAACTTTGTCCAGCCGAATCGATGATCTCGTTTTCCTCTCATCTCTTCCGCCGCATATACAAACCTTAACCAACCATCCTCCTCTCTCATCCACCGTTTTATCGCGATCTATTTTCGCATGTCGCATTCCATTTCGATTTTAATAGAAATCCGCGCACGCGGTATTAATACAGATTTATGTCGCACACCTGTGCCCCAATTGAAATATGTAATCGAATACCGGCCGGTCGGACTGTGCTGCGTTCAGTATACGCTGTTGTTAGTTATGGGGACATATATGGGAGAATAATAAAAAAGGAATGAAAACAGGTGCCCGGCTAATTAATTCGATGGCACGATCAAAATAAAACGGAGCCAATTTTACGCTGGATTCGATTTATTTTCATTTTATTGCATTGCTAACTGAAGGGTCGCTTTAAAGCACGAATGCCCAAAATTTAATTAGCGAGAAGGACATAAATGCCCAAATTGTTGTGAATAAAAATGAAAACAAATATTTAATTTATTGCCATCAATCTTTAACACTTTCCAAAACAATAAAGTCTATTGCAGCAACCACTGCTTTAGTTAAATTGATGATGACGATATAAAAACTAAATATTTTGTTAAATCGTACCCTGAACATGAATAAATATGATGAGCTACTCAAAAATCTATTTACAAAACCTAATGATGCTGAGAAAACAATTTCAAAATAAATATAAAATATGTTTTTAAACAAATTATTTAGAATTTTTCAAAAGCATTTTATAATTTTTCAAAAAACCGAATAAATCAATTTTGGAAATATTTAAATATCTCCTAGATTTTTGAAATTTGTTCACTTTTCACAATTTTTTTCCAATTATTGCTTAATACGTTTGAATGTATTTGAAGTTTTTCAAAAATTCTAAACAAATTTTACCAAATTTTGGAAATATTTAAATATCTTCCAGGATTAAAAAAAATAATTCTAAAATGTATAACAAATTTTCTCCAATCATTGCTTAACACATTTAATTTTGTTTGAATTTTTCAAAAATTCCTAACAGATTTAACAATTTTTCAAAAAACCTAACAAAAAAATTTTGGAAATATTTAAATATTTTCCAGAAATTAAAAAAAAATTATAAAATTTGTAACAAATTTTCTCCAATTACTGATTAACACATTTAAAAAAAAATTAGAATTTTTCAAAAATTTCAAAATTTTTATAATTTTTTTCAAAAAAAATTTTTGATAATTTTCAAATTTTTAATTTTTTTTATAAAATTTAATACCAATCATTGCTTAACACATTTAATTTTTTTTAAATTTTTTAAAAATTTCAAATAGCTTTTAACAATTTTTCAAAAACAAACAAATTTTATATAAAAAAAAAATGATAAAATTTATAACAAATTTTCTCCAATCACTGCTTAACATATTTAAAAAAATTTAGAAAATTTTAAAAATTCCAATGAACTTATAACAATTTTTCAAAAAACCGAACAAACAAGTTTTGGAAATATTCAAATATCTCCTAAAATTATTGAAATTTGTTTATGAAACTTTCCACAAATTTTCTTTATCTGTTACTTAACATACATAAAAACATTCGAAAATTTTTAAAAATTCCAAACAGCTTTTGACATTTTTTTCAAAAAAAAAAAAAATCAAATTTTGAAAATATTCAAGTATCTCCCAGAATTTTTGATATTTTGTTATGTAATTTTTTATTAATTTTTTCCATAATTACTGTTATTTGTATTACCAACGCCTCCTCTGATATAAAGAATTATAACGCAGACGAAGACGAAAAATTCCAATTTTTTGATCACCAACACTTGGGCGGGTAGGTGGGCACTTCAGTTTAATCTCCTGATTGGTAATCATGTTATGGAGTGGCCCACCCACCCACCCAAGTGTTGGTCATCCAGACATTTTTATCAGCATTGCCTCCTCTAACGTAGAAACTTCTAACGTAAGCATAGAGGAGGAATTTTTGGATCACCAGCACTCGGGCGGACACTCAATTGTTACTACCGGCTAAGAATAATGTTATGGAATGGCCTACATATCTACACAAGTGTTGGTCATCCAAAAATTTGTATCACCAACGCCTCTTTTGATATAAAGAGTTATTACGCAGACAAAGACGAAAAACTCCAATTTCTTGATCAGCAACAATTGGGCGGGTGGGTGGGCACTTCAGTTTAAACTACCAACTGGTAATCATGTTATAGAGTGACCCACCCACCCACCCAAATGTTGGTAATCCAAATTTTTTTATCATCAACGCCTCCTCTGATATAAAGAATGATAACGCAGACAAAGACGAGAAATTCGAATTTCTTGATCACCAACACTTGGGGTGGGCACTCCAATTTTAATGACCAGATATGGAGTGCCCTACTCACCTACCCAAGTGTTGGTCATTCAGAAATATGTACCACTATTGCCTCCTCTCATATATAGACGTATAACACGGACAGAGAAGAGCAACTCCAATTTCTGGAAAAAGTTGAATAACTTTAAAACCATACATTGGAATTTGATTCAATTTTATGACAATTTACTACAATATTAGCACAACAAACTGTACAAATAATATTTAATTCTATACAACGATTTTAACATAACCTCAATTTATATGGCACTAATCAACTCGTTTGTGATAAGCTGTAGTTGATTAATAAATTCATAACTCACAATCCATACATTGGATTTTGTTGCAATTTTGTCAAAATATAGTTGAGTATCACTACTACTAACTGTAGAAATTGTATCAAATTCTATACGACATCTTCATTTTTTTAAACAAATAAATAAATTTTGGAAATATTCAAATATCTCCCAGAATTTTTGAAAAATTGTTACAAAACTTTTCACAAGAATTGTTCAATTATTGCTTAACAAATTAAAAAAAAAAAAATAGAATTTTTAAAAAAATTTAAACAGATCATAACTAATTTTCAAAAAACCGAATAAATAAATTTTGGAAATATTCAAATATCTCCTTCCAATTTTATAAAAAAAAATTTATTTATTGCTTAACATCTTAAAAATTATTTAAAACATTTTTTTTGCCAAATTTTCAAGAAATCAAATAAATTTTGAAAAAAAAAATGAGAAACTAGTTAGGAGATTGAAGATTGTTAAGTGTTAAGAAGCTTTTTAACAGTTTTTTTAAGTTATGGGTTGTTCTAAGCAGTGCAAGAAACCTTGAAAAACTTGAAAGGAGCTTGAAAAGTATTTGAAGATTCTTTAAGAAGTTCAAGGAGGTACTATAAAAGCTTTTAAAGTCTTTTGGAACTTTTCAGAATTTGTTTGAACTTTATGGAAACTTTTAAAATTTGTTTGAAAAGTTTGAAAAGCGTTTTAAGAGTTTCAGGAACTTTTTAAGATTTTGAAGGTTTTAAGGAGGTATTAAAGATGGTTTTTGAAGTCTTATGGAGTTTTTAAATTATGGGAACTTGTTAGCACCTCAAGAAACTTTTAAGTAGTTTGAGAAACTTTTTAAGAGTTTGAAGTTTTTTTTTTAAACTTTGAAATTTTTTAAAATGTTTAAAGATATACTAGAAATAAAATTAAAGCTTTTTAACAGTTTTAGGAGCTTAAAGAGTTTCTAAGAACCTTAATTTTATTTAAGGCGCTTGAGAAGATGCTTAAAGATTTTTTTAAAGTCTGAAGAAGCTGGTTAACAATTTTTTTTAAATGACAACTTTTAAACAGTTTAATCAACGTTTGAGAAGTTTGAGAAATATCAAAGATTTTTAACATCTTTTAGAAAGTTTAGAGAGCTTTTAAGCAGAACAAAAAAAATTTGAAAAATTTTGAGACAGTTTTTGAAGACTTTTTAAGAACCTTAGAAGTGCGAGAAGACTTTTTGGAAGTTTTGGGGAGCTTTTTAACATTTTTTTGAAAGTTTGGCGAGTTTTTAAGCAGTTTAAGGAACTTTTAAAAAAATTTGTAAAAGCTTTTGAGGTGTGAAAAAAAACTTAAAAAAAGAATATTTTTGAAAGAAGTTTTAAGAAGTTGGGACAGTTTAAGAGCGTTTAACACGACTTAAAAGATTTTTTTTAGTAGTTCAAGGAGGTGTTGATGAAGATTTTTGAGTTTTTTAGCTTTTGAGATATTTTTAAAAGGTCAAGAATTTTTGAGAAGCGTTTTAAGAAGGTTAACAAACTTCTGAGTAGATTAAAGTTTATGACGGGTTCAATAAGCTTTTTAAAAGTTTGATTTTTGGTTTAGCCATGGCGACAAACATTGATGGTTTTTTCTTATTTTACTAATTACCTTTGGTTTGGTTTGAATTTTGGATTTACACTTAGTTTGCCTTAAAAAATAAATTCTCAAAACTTTAAAATTTTTAATTAATTTTTTGAATCTAATAAAACTTTGATTCAATCGATACTCCAAAAAAACATTTTTTAATATTTTTTTAGCATATTACCGGTAAAATTAAAGGTTGAGAATCGCTGCGTTAAAGGTTATTTGATTAAGCAACAGGAAATCAAACCGCAATAGTGTTTGCTATGAACTTCTTTCTGATCGAATTGTCTGCTGCGCTGTGTGGCTTTCACTGTGTTGTGTATATAGATAAGCTGTTATAGCATAAACGCCGTGTTAGTAAGTTAACGAGGTCATCACTATTTGTCCAACACTTAAAGAAATGCACCCACAACTTAATTAAATAAAAAACATTTCATTGTCCCCTTTCATATAGGTTACTTCTATAGTATTGGGAGACAGGAAATCCGATTCCTACTATGTTAGACAGCATGACATGACGGATAGTGTTGGGGAATCAGTGGAAAAGGTCGTGGGAATATTGGAACAATAGAAAATGTAATAATATTATGTAATAAAATTGTTCTAATCGATACGTTAGGTGAAATTCTTACTAAGCGGCCACATGATGGATGTTGAGCTTTATAAATAAATTTATATAAATACGCCGGTTGTCGGTGGCGTTTTGAACGGAATCCAGACATTCCAGTCCCGTTAGCCCGCATCACCAACATAAACAGCGTCCACCCTGCATCATTACAAAGAGAAAAGAATGTTTCTCCAACAATACATAACATTCATAAGTTTGTTTTACAAATTTGTATTGCAAGATTTAACTAATTAATAAATATTATTTCACAGTGAAATCCGTGAATTGATAATGATGTGAAACTTAATTAATTAATTAGTTTATATAATTAAGAAAGTTTCCAATTGTATCTTAATTTAATAGACCACAACAACATTAATAGATTGTAGCGATAGCGAAGGGTTTGTTTGGAATGTAACCAACTAAATGGGTCACATAACTGTCTAATTTGATAACTATAATAATAATTTCACTTCCATAATTCATTATTTAATTTTAATTCTTTTAAACCTGAATTGTCTGTCTAATGGAAACACGTGTTTCCAGTTCATCCCATAAGAGTTTAACAGACCTTACAAGGCGACCGACTGCAGGAAGTGCACACAATATTTTGATAGCAACATTTATGTTTGCTTCAATGAACATTGAAACAGGTCGACTAATTGGATTAGATCGCATCGAATCGGTTTATGTATTTTCAATTGACGATAACAATATTCATGATAATAAACATAAAAGATATTTATGGCAATTGAAATTTATTTATAATAACATACTGATTCATACTAGTTTTTGCTTAATTTTTTTATTGAAAAACTTGAAATTTTGTATTAAATTGCAATATTAATGTAAATGGTCATTAATCCTACCGACTGCGCCATACTTGTAAAAGTTTTATTTTCATGTTTGATGACTTTTTTAGTTATTAGCATGGTGTAGTTGATAGAACAGGTATGCTAAATTTTGTTTTTTAAATTGCGCAATGATATTTTAGGTTTTTGTTATAAAACTCAATTTTTGGCCTAAAACTAAAATTAAGCAAAATTTTGAGTTTAGTACCATGTTGGAGAATATTTGGATTATAATTGGTGCAAATTTTGAGAAACTATTTTTAGAATTGTGACCTCAGCATAAACCTTTGCTCAATTATGATTTTGAAAAAAAAATAAAATTTGCAAAAATTATAAAAAAAATATTTACAATTTTTTAAATTTACTTTTGAGATTAATACATTGTTGGGCAATATTTGGACTACAATTGGTACAAACTTTGAGAAATTATTTTCAGAATTAAAGCATAAAGATGATTTTAAAAAAGTTCTAAAATTTACAAAAAAATTTTGAAAAGTATTTACAATTTTTTAAATTTAATTTTGAGGTTAGAAAATTGTATGGGCAATGTTTGGACTATAATTGGTACAAATTTGACACATTATTTGCAGAATTGTGACCTCAGCATAAATATGATTTTGCAAAAATTCTAAAATTTACATAAAAATATTAAAAAATATTTACAATTTTTTTATTTTAGTTTTGAGGTTAATATATTGTTGCGCAATATTTGCACTATAATTGGTGCAAATTTTGAGACATTATTTTCAGAATTGTGATCTCAGCATAAATATGATTTTGCAAAAATTCTAAAATTTACAAAAATCATAAAAAAGGGTTTACAATTTTTTAAATTTAATTTTGAGGTTAGAAAATTGTTGGACAATATTTTGAGTATGATTGGTTCAAATTTTGAGAAATTATTGCAGAATTGTGACTTCAGCATAATCATAATTTTGAAAAAATTCTAAAATTTACAATAAATTTTAAAAAATATTTACAATTTTTTAAATTTAATTTTGAGGTTAATACTTTATATATAAATAAATAAACAATGTTTGTGGTTATATAAATTTAATGATTTTTTGTTTTGTTTTAGGTAAGAGCTAACATCTTCAGCATGGCATGAATAATGAATATTGTTTGGTGAGTTTTTAATCGAAAATAGTTTTCCAAAATATTATTGATTTAGGGAAATGTTTATAAAAGCTTTGAAATAATATTATCATTGATTGCAGAAGCTTTAGACTATTTTCTAAAGTTATTTACAAACTTTAGAAAATAGTCTAGCTTTTGTTTCAGATTTTGTTCCGAAGTTTTGTAATATTATTGATATTAGCGTTAACCTAAAGCTTCTTAAAACATATTTAGAATTTTTGAATTTTTTGAATTTGAAAATTAATTAAACAACTTATTGGCAACACGTAAAGAAAATTTTGAATAAATTTTTTTGAAAATGATTGCTAAAATCACAACTTTTGTAAAATGAAAAAGTAAGTAATTTTTTTTATTTTTTAAAACAATTAATTATTAATTAAAAAATAATTAAGCCACTCATTGACAATTTGCGATGTAAGTTTTAAATCAGTTTTTTGAATTTTTTTGTTAAAACTACAACTTTTGTAAAATGAAAAAGTTATAATTTTTGAAAATTCTTAAAACATGTTTAGAGTTTTCGAAAATTCACAAAAATTTGGAAAATAATTAAACAACTCATTGACAATATGTGATATAAATTTTGAATCAAATTTTTGAAAATTGTTGCTAAAATCACAACTTTTGTAAATTAAAAAAGTTAGCAATTTTTGAAATTTTTTAAAACATCTAAAATTTTTGAAAATTCACAAAATTTTGGAAAACAATTAAGCAACTCATTGACAATATGTGATATAAATTTTGAATAATTTTTTTTGAAAATTGTTGCTAAAAATACAACTTTTGTAAAATGGAAAAGTTAGCAATTTTTGAAAATTCTTAAAATGTACTTGGAATTTTTTTAAATTGACACAAATTTGGAGAATAATTAAGCAACTTATTGGCAACACGTGATAAAAATTTTGAATCAAATTTTCGAAAATTGTTGCTAAAATTAAAGTTTTTGTAAAAAGGAAAAGTTAGCAATTTTTGAAAATTCTAAAAATGTATTTGGAATTTTTGAAAATTTTACAAAATTTTGGAAATAAATTAAGCAACTTATTGACATCGCAATTCAATCAAATTTCAGAAAATTGTTGTCAAAATCACAACTTTTGTAAAATGAAAAAGTGTTTGAAAATTTTTGGAATTTTTGAAAATTTACAAAATTTTGGAAATTAATTAAACAACTTATTAACAACATGTGATTAAAATTTGGAATTAATTTTTTAGAAATTTATTGCTAAAATCTTAACTTTTGTAAAATAGAAAAGTTAGTAATTTTTGAAAATTCTTAAAACGTATTTGGAATTTTTCAAAATTTACAAAATTTTGGAATTCATTAAAACAATTCATTGAAAATACGTGATAAAAATTTTCAATCAAATTTCAGAAAATTGTTGTCATAATCACATCTTTTATAAAATGAAAAAGTTAAAAGTTTTTGAAATTTCTTAAAAAATGTTTGGAATTTTTGAAAATTTATAAAATTTTGGAAATTAATTAAACAACTCATTAACAACATGTGATGAAAATTTTGAATCAAATTTTCGAAAATTGTTGCTAAAATTAAAGTTTTTGTAAAAAGGGAAAGTTAGCAATTTTTGAAAATTCTTAAAATGTATTTGGAATTTTTGAAAATTTTACAAAATTTTGGAAATAAATTAAACAACTTATTGACAGCGCATGATAAAAATTTTGAATCAAATTTTTAAAAATTCTTTTTAAAATTGCAATTTTTGTAAAATGGAAAAATTAGCAAGTTTTAAAAATTCTTAAATTATATCTAGAATTTTTGAAAATTGACAAAATTTTGGAAATTGATTAAACAACTCATTGACAACACTTGATAAAAATTTTAATTTAACTTTTCAAAAATTGTTGCTAAAATTTTGTAAAATGGAAAAGTAGTTTTTGAAAGTTCTTAAAACATATTTGGAAATTTTGAATATTTAGAAAATTTTTGAAAATAATTATTTAATTTATTGAAAACACGTGATAAAAATTTGGAATCAATTTTTTGAAAACTGTTGAAAATTTGCAACTTTTGTAAAATGGAAAAGTTGGTAATTTTTAAAGTTTTTTAAAACATGTTTGGAATTTTTGAAAATTTACAAAAAAATTGAAATTAATAAAACATTTAATTGACAACACGTGATAAAAATTTTGAATTAAATTTTTGAAAATTGCTGCTAAAACTACAACTTTTGTAAAATAGAAAAGTTAGTAATTTAAGAAAAAATTTAAAACACGTTTGGATTTTTTGAAAATTTACAAAAATTTGGAAATCAATTAAGCAATTCATTGACAACACCTGATAAAAATTTTGAATCAAATTTTATGAAAATTGCTCTAAACTTTCAACTTTTGTAAAATGGAAAAATTAGTAATTTTTTAAACATATTTAAATTTTTTGAAAATTTATAAAAATTGGAAATCAATTAAGCAATTCATTGACAACACCTAATAAAAATTTTGAATCATTTTTTTGAAAATTGTTTCTAATATTACAATTTTTCTAAAATGGAATAGTTAGCAATTTTTGAAAATTTCTAAAACATGTTTGGAATTTGTGAAAATTTACAAAATTTTGGAAATTAATTAAACAACTTATTAACAACATGTGATGAACATTTTTGAATCAAATTTTTGAAAATTGTAGCTATAATTATAACTTTTGTAAAATGAAAAAGTTAGTAATTTTTGAAAATTCTTAAAACATATTTGGAGTTTTTGCAAATTTACAAAATTTTGAAAATCAATTAAACAACTCTTTGACAATATGTGATAAAAGTTTTGAATCAAATTTTGGAAAATGGTTGTTAAATTTACAACTTTTGTTAAATAAAAAAGTTAATAATTTTTGAATTTTTTTAAAACTGATTTGAAAGTTTTGCAAATTTACAAAATTTTGGAAATCAATAAAACAATTTATTGACAATACGTGATATAAATTTCAAATCAAGTTTTCAAAAATTGTTGCTAAAATTGCAACTTTTGTAAAATGGAAAAGTTAGTAATTTTTGAAGTTTTTTAAACATATTTAAAATTTTTGAAAATTTACAAAAATTTGGAAATCAATTTAGCAATTCATTCAAATTCAAAAGTTAGCAATTTTTGTTTAGAATTTTTGAAAATTTACAAAATTTTGGAAATTAATTAAACAACTCATTAACAACATGTGATTAAAATTTTGAATCAATTTTTTGGAAAATTATTGCCAAAATCTCAACTTTTGGAAAATAGAAAAGTTAGTAATTTTTGAAAATTCTTAAAACATATTTGGAATTTTTCAAATTTTACAAAAATTTTAAAATCAATAAAACAATTCATAGAAAATACGTGATGAAAATTTTCAATCAAATTTCAGAAAATTGCGTTCAAAATCACAACTTTTGTAAAATGAAAAAGTTTGAAGTTTTGAAAATTCTTAAAAAATGTTTGGAATTTTTGAAAATTTATATAATTTTGGAAATTAATTAAACAACTCATTAACAACATGTGATGGAAATTTAGAATCAAATTTTTGAAAATTGTTGCTAAAATTGTAACTTTTGTAAAATGGAAAAGTTAGCAATTTTTGAAAAATCTTAAAACATATTTGGAGTTTTTGCAAATTTAAAATTTTTTGGAAATTAATTAAACAACTCATTAACAACATGTGATTAAAATTTTGAATCATTTTTTTGGAAATTTATTGCTAAAATCTTAACTTTTGTAAAATAGAAAGTAAGTTAGTAATTTTTGAAAATTCTTATAACGTATTAGGATTTTTTGAAAATTTACAAAAATTTGGAAATCAATTCAACAATTTATTGACAACACGTCATGAAAATTTTAAATCAATTTTTTGAAAATTTTGGCTAAAATTACAATTTTTTTAAAATAAAAAGTTAGCAATTTCTGAAAATTCTTAAAACGTATTTGGAATTTTTTTAAATTTACAAAAATTTGGAAAATAATTAAGCAACTTATTGGCAACACGTGATAAAAATTTTGAATTAAATTTTCGAAAATTGTTGCTAAAATTATAGTTTTTGTAAAAAGGAAAAGTTAGCAATTTTTGAAAATTCTTAAAATGTATGTATATGGAATTTTTGAAAATTTTACAAAATTTTGGAAATAAATTAAGGAACTTATTGACAACGCATGATAAAAATTTTGAATCAAATTTTTAAAAATTGTTTTTAAAATTGCAACTTTTGTGAAATGGAAAAGATAGCAACTTTTGGAAGTTCTAAAAACATATTTGGAATTTTTGAAAATTTACAAAATTTTGGAAATCAATTCAACTATTTATGATATGATGATAATTTTGAATTAAATTTTTGAAAATTTTGGCTAAAATTACAATTTTTGTAAAATGGAAGTTAGCAATTTTTGAAAATTTTTAAAACATATTTAGAATTTTTGAAAATTTATAAAATTTTAAAAATTAATTAAGCAACTCATTGACAACTCGTGATCAAAATTTTTAAATCAAATTTTTGAAATTCTTGCTAAAACATGTTTTGAGTTTTTGAAAATTAACAAAATTTTGGAAATTTTATTGACAACACATGATAAAAATTATGAACAAAATTTTTGATTTTTTTTTGCTAATATTACAATTTTTGTAAAATGGAAAAGGTATCATTTTTGAAAATTCTAAAAACATGTTTGGAATTTTTGAAAATTTACAAAAATTTGGAAATTCATTAAACAACTTATTAACAACACGTGATGAAAATTTTGAAATTAAATTTTTGAAATTTGTGGCTAAAATTACAATTTTTGTAAAATGAAAGATAGCAATTTTTAAAAATTTCTAAAACATGTTTGGAATTTTTCAAAATTTACAAAACTTTGGAAATCAATAAAACATTTTATTGAAAATACGTGATAAACATTTTCAATCAAATTTCAGAAAATTGTTGTCATAATCACAAATTTTGTAAAATGAAAAATTTCAAAGTTTTTGAAAATTCTTAAAAAATGTTTGGAATTTTTGAAAATTTTGAAAATTTTGTAAATTAATTAAACAACTTATTAACAACATGTGATTAAAATTTTAAATCAAATTTTTGAAAATTGTTGCTAAAAATGCAACTTTTGTAAAATGGAAAAGTTCGCAATTTTTGAAAATTCTTAAAACATATTTAGAATTTTTGAAAATTTACAAAATTTTGTAAATCAATTAAACAACTCATTAACAACATGTGATAAAAGTTTTGAATCAAATTTTGGAAAATGTTGTTATATTTACAACTTTTGTTAAATAAAAAAGTTAATAATTTTTGAAAATTTTTAAAACTGATTTGGATTTTTTGCAAATTTACAAAATTTTGGAAATCAATAAAACAATTTATTGACAATACGTGATATAAATTTTAAATCAAGTTTTCAAAAATGGTTACTAAAATTGCAACTTTTGTAAAATGGAAAAGTTAGTAATTTTTGAAGTTTTTTAAACATATTTAAAATTTTTGAAAATTTACAAAAATTTGGAAATCAATTAAGCAATTCATTGACAACATCTAATACAAATTTTGAATCATTTTTTTGAAAATTGTTGCTAAAATTAGATTTTTCTAAAATAGAAAAGTTAATCATTTTTGAAAATTCCTAAACATGTTTGGAATTTTTGAAAATTTACAAAATTTTGAAAATTACTTAAACACAACTCATTAACAACATGTGATTAAAATTTTGAATCAATTTTTTGAAAAATGATTGTTAAAATCTCAACTTTTGTAAAATAAAAAAGTTATAGTAATTTTTGAAAATTTTTAAAACATCTTTGGAATTTTTCAAATTTTACAAAAATTTTAAAACATTTGTAGAAAATACGTGATGAAAATTTTCAATCAAATTTCAGAAAGTTGTCAAAATCACAATTTTTGTAAAATGAAAAAGTTTGAAGTTTTTGAAAATTATTAAAAAATGTTTGGAATTTTGGAAAATTTATAAAATTTTGGAAATTAATTAAACAACTCATTAACAACATGTGATGGAAATTTAGAATCAAATTTTTGAAAATTGTTGCTAAAATTGCAACTTTATTAAAATGAAAAAGTTAGTAATTTTTTAAATTTTTTAAAACAACATTGTAGTTTTTGAAAATTTACAAAATTTTGGAAATCAATTAAGCAACTCATTGACAAATCTGATAAAAATTTTGAATTAATTTTTAGAAAATTGTTGCTAAAATAACAACTTTTGTTGTTGAAATTTTTTAAATCGTATTTGGATTTTTTTTTTAAATAGTTTTGTTCCACTGAGACTACATAAAGCATACAAATGTACATCCGTAATAATTCATCGAATTGCCTCTTGAATCTTAAGCAACTAATATAAATTGGTAATAAACAAAGCACGAATTAATGATTTAAACAATTTCAATGAAATTAAAAATAACATTATTATTCTATTTATTATTAATGAATATTTCTAATAATGACTTTAGCTATTTAATTGCATCGCATTAAAGAAAATAATTACGTACTTGAGTAATTTATACAAGGATTTCTTGTGAGCAGCAGGTTTAAACCGTAATCTACGCACACAGAAAACAGATTGCTCCATCGATAATTTATAGCATTTAATAAATAATTTCAAGACACTTTTTACCTTTAATATAATTCGTTCACACGCTGTACTAGAATCAGGGTGTTAGAGAGAAAGCAGTTTAATCGACACGAAACAATATGTAATATATCTTATATTGCATGATTCATAGACGATTATCAAATTCTAGTTCAGAATGCAATATTTTTCTCTCATTGAAACTATTTTCACATCTCATTGCTTCGGATGTAATGAGACAGGTGTTAACAACAGCTGCTTCCATTTCTCTCATCTTAAGACATCTGTGCAGCATATTTTTACGGATCATTTTATTAATACTAAAGATTCGTTTAAAATTAAATTGAAAGCATTAAGTAATCGATTCAATTCTAAAATTTGCTAATTTGATTGATCCCTGTGATATAATTTGATTGTGATTTTATTGCTTTAATATCCGCATCTAATTGTATAAATCAAAACACCCACCATGCTGCAAAGTGAATATATAATGGCGATAAATGGGTTCGGAAGGGAAGAAGCAATTTTTGTTTATATTTTCGCTGTGTTTAGTGCAATGGGGAGTAAATTTTGTGTCCCCTATTACTTTCATATGCAAATTGGAAAGGTTTGCATAAATGACTCATCTGAAGTCCCCCCGGCCTTGGCGTGTGGTGGTGGTGGTATAAACTCCCTTTTAACAAAAATTTACAAATGCGCCTGTGTCGTAGCCAACAAAAAAACCGCAAGTTATTGATTTGGTTTGATGTTTAATTCAATATTTTTTACTGGAATTAATTAATAGGTACAATTTGGAAAATTTGGAAAAAAATACTGCTGGATAAAAATTTGATCTTTTTTATTATTTTTATCATTAAAGCATTGATTGGAGAACAAAATTTAATGCTCAAACAATTTTGAACATTTAATTTTTATTATTCAGACATCAATTGATTGATTAAAGCTTTTGGCAGCCAAGTTAAAATTTTAAGATTATATTACCAAGCTTCTGGAGACAATTTTAAGCTTTTTAAATAAGTGCTAATCATATAAAAATGTTTAAATGTATGTTTATAGTAACAATATTTTAGTCAATGCTGCTTGTTTTCCTTTACAATATAATAGATCACACAAGATAAAAAAAGTCAAGCACGTCTTCAAACTGGAATGACTAAAAAAGGAAGTCCTCAATAATATTTAATGTTGCTTGAACCTAATTGATTCTTTATAATATACTGTTACTTAGCGCATTAGAACCTCTTAAGCTGTACGTAATTTAAATGATCCAATTAAGATATTTATTAAGCATACGCATGAAAAATGTACATCGATTATGTTCCTCCATTCGGTACTTTCTTTCATCTATGTAATGTTTTTAAAATGTGGACGCGTCCGTACCGCACTACAAAGTAATGTTTGTAGGTATTGGGGATTCTATATTATGCTTAAAGCCGCTGATGGCGTGCGTATGTTGTAAAGTGACGAAAGGGTTTTTCAAAGAACTGTCTTGCAATAAATTCAGCGTTTGCGTGCAGCTGGATATTGTTTTTACAACATAAATTGTACAATTAATCGTATGACAAATTTGATTAGATAATTGATTGCCAATTAGTATGAAATCATTTCACTATATTGGTTTATGATAAGCTATCATGTTTTCCACACCTGCTATTACAAATATCAAAATTGTTTTTCCTAACAAATTTTAGATTACTTCTGTACATGACATTCGGTAAAAGGAATAACATAATTTGTGAGTCTCAACATAAATATGACGGCTGCACCTGGAACCTTTTAAATCTGTTTCAATTCATTCCTTGTAAACAGCATCTATTTTTTCGTACCTTCAACCGTTCAGCATCTCTTTCTAAAACATGCGTAAGATGCAAGACGAAGTACCAGGCAGCAAGAGCGAGCCGGCTTTTAAACTGTCACACATAATCCGCGTTTTTCACATCCTGCATTTTATGGAGCGTTTACATCGCGGATCCACTTGATTGTCATTATAAAACTGGCTGATTCTTTATTGCCAACAAAATTATTTATAAAAGTGCTATGCACTTCAACACAATAATCCCTTGTGAATTGGATGGATCTCCCTCGAATAGTATATGACTCAACAGAGTCCAATGATGATGATGACAAGGCGAAACACATTACCCTAGTTTTCGGGAGACTGCCAGTCGCATTGTGATTTAATCAGGCGCACCACGATCACGGTTACTTTGAACTTGATATGAAAAAAGTTAATCATGAGTCATGCCAGCTATGCAATTCACACGATTCAAACAAAAATATTTATTGATCCATCTGTTTTAAACTCAATTCTTATGAATTCTGTTTAAATTCTATTTAACACCCTCAGTTATAATATGAAATGAGCAGCTTTATAGTAAAGTGATTTCTAATTACAATGAAGTCCAACATGGTAATAATGCGTGTTGTCTGGCTTGTGTTAGGGGCGGCTTAAAGAAATATAAATGAGCCCCCTCGGCTATTCAAAGAAGGATTATTAATAAGCAGGGGATGTAGTGCTTGGAATTAGTAGAGTATTTAAATCTATAACAATGCATGAAGATTATATCTACATGCGGGGTATTGTACAATGCCCTTGATGATTATAAATTTCTCTTAGGATAGATTGAGATCGATCAAGTGTATTATATTAAATTTTTAGTTCTATTAAACTCGTTTGCTGTAATCTAGATGGATGAATAAACTTTGTATGTAATGATTAGTTATAGTTTATCTATGTTCATCAAAGTAAATATTGGAATGAAAAATAAAATAAATAATAAGGAACAAAATGTACACAATACATTTTTTTGCTGAACTAAGCAAATGCTTAAACGCAGGATCGGGGCTACCTATTCCCCCCCCCCGCAAATTTCAAATGTGTCGCCCCGTCTTCTAAAGTGCCAAAAACATAAATAATATTACATTTTTTTAAATTTATTTTACAATAGTAAAAAAATTGCTTTCTTCTATAAAAGGTAGATTTTTTACTAGTCGCTGCAGTCATTTGTCTCAAATTTGCCTTTCTCAATGACCGAGGACACTGATCCGAAGCTTGTCAAAAGAATCTACCAAGAAGTCAATGACTTCTTAAAGAACACTGACGACGACACAACGTTACATAGCTTTGAACCTTTTCGAATCAGAAAAATGATTTCAAAATTTAAAACTCGATCTGCTATTGGTCTTGACAGAATTTCAAAAAGTAATAATGGTTCTCACCAAAACTGCTAAAGCAATTCTTTGCATCGAGCACTTCCTAAAAGCTTGAAAAGGCTCTCACATCATATACATTTTAAAACCTAAAAAGAAACAACAATTTTTTTTTAAACTACTAAGTAATTAGTCTTTTATTCACCTTAAATAAGGTGATCTTGAACATAATCCAAAACCACAAGAAATCTAACAATCTTCTCCTGGGTTTCAACGAGACTACTCTGTAGTTTATCAAATAAGATGAGTGACTGTCCACATTGTCAAAAGTTTTAGATTGAGAAAAAAAGGTGGCCTTTATCATCGTTGAAAAATTATTTCAGAAGGTCTGGCACAAAGGTTTACTTGCCAAGCCAGATAAAGATAAATTTTGCTATAAGAGACCAATCATATTATCAATTTCTAAAGTGAATTATTTTACCTTCTCCTAAAATACGATACGGTCTCAAACTTCAGGGATAGGCACTTTTCTTCAGAGAGTGATTTAGACAGTTTTTAGAAATTTTTTTACCTAAACCAAAAAAAAATCAGTCAAGGCAGACTAGCAGCCGAGGTAATAATAATACCAAACATACAATAACCAAACCAGAAAGAGGACTAGATAATATTTAGGTAATAGGCAGGCAAACTTTAGGGTAGCCAGTTCACCTGCCAGCGTGCAAACAAGGATGACATGTTATAGAAAGGAACACAGAAGTATGAGGGTAATGAACAGAGACTAGCTATTGGAAGAAACGACATTCACAAATTAGAAGATGCAAATGGAATCAAAACAACTAAGAACTATATAAACTAACAGATAACTAGCATGTATACCCTAAAATACTAAGGATCTGAGGATATTCTGAACATCACAAGTGAGGAAATTAAAATGTCACTAAGGGAAATGAAAAATAATAAAGCCCTTGACGAAGACGAAATCGTGATTGAAGCCATAAAAAGGAACTTATTCAAACACTCACTGTTCAACAAGTGCCCCAGCAAAGATAACATCCTGTCAAAATGGAACAATGCTTTGATTATCATCATGCACAAAAAAGGAAACCCAACAGATCTCTGTTCATAAAGATTATAACTAAGCGATTAACATCTAAAGTAGACTTTTACCAACCCAATGACCAAGCAGGTTTTAGAGCAGGCTTTGGCACAAACAGGTAATCAAGCCACTAGTTGAAAAATGTGTTGAATACAGTAAGCCTCAAAACTAATTGAAGCACTAGCTGAATGCCATATAGACCACAGATACTCTCCACTAATCAATAACATATACAAAAATGCACCTGCATGCGTGAGACTGCACGAAGACACCAACAAATTTGGCATAGAAAGACAACATCTCGCACAAATTATTTACCACATTGCTTGAATACATGTTTAAGAAAATAGATTTCTAACATCTGGGGGAACATCGAAGGAAAGAAATTTTGATGTTTGTGATTTGTCGCGTTATGTGTGACCGTAGCTCAACAATGCATATAAATGAAATTAACAGTCGATTTTATTGCAATTTTTTGGTAAAAAAATATTTGCCGCACGCTTACGGGCGGCCGAGATACTCAATTTTTTGTTATTTGTTGCGTTAGGTTAGGTTAGTAAGGTGTGGCCGTAGCTGAACAATGCATAAAGATAAAATTGATGGTTGATTTTTTAATTTTTTGGTAAAAGAATTTTTGTCGCACGCTTACGGGCGGCCGAGTTAATTAGTTTTTTGTGATTTGTTGTTGGGTTAGGTTAGGTTAGATTTTTGCAATTTGTCGCGTTAGGTGTGACCGTAGCTTAACAATGCATATAGATGAAATTAACGGTTGATTTTTTGCAATTTTTGGTAAAAGAATTTTTGTCGCACGCTTACGGGTGGCCGAGATAATAAGTTTTTCGTGCTTTGTTGTTAGGTTAGGTTAGGTTAGATTTTTACAATTTGTCGCGTTAGGTGTGACCGTAGCTTAACAATGCATATAGATAAAATTAACGGTTGGTTTTTTGCAATTTTTTGGTAAAAAAATATTTGTCGTACGCTTAAGGGCTGCCGAGATAATCAATTTTTTGTGATTTGTTGCGTTAGATCAGGTTAGATTAGGTTAGATTTTTGTGATTTGTCGCATTAGGTGTGGCCGTAGCTCAACAATGCATATAGATGAAACTAACGGTTGATTTGTTGCGTTAGGTTAGGTTAGGTTAGATTTCTGTGATTTGTCGCATTAGGTGTGGCCGTAGCTTAACAATGCATATAGATGAAATTAACGGTTGATTTTTTTGCAATTTTTTGAAAAAAAAAAAAAAATTGCCGCACGCTTACGGGCGGCCAAGAAACTCAATTTTTTTTGTCCCACTTCTTGTGTACTTGGGTTTAGATATAAGAGAATTGTTTAATAATAAATGTCTTGATAATTAACGCTTGAGTGGGAAGTTTAATGCTGGAATTTATGAAAGTCAGTAACGGTTGATTAAATTTAACAACTGCCAAACAATTTACAGTAATGCTACCACAAAGGCAAGTTTAACACAATATATAACTATCACAAATAAAAGTAAAACAATATTTGATACTAATGCAAAGTCAATATCAAGTATTTATGTTGAATTAATAAAAATAATTTTGACAGTTTATCAAATGTTGAGGTTATGTTGTCACATTTAACGCTGATTAACGTTAATCAGCTTTCATGAATTCCAGCATAAGTATAATATAAATAATTTTAGACCAAAACCGATGGTTTTTGTAGTTTTTTTTTTGAAATATTAAAAGTCCAAACTAACAGAAACTCATTGAATATAATGTAGTCTACAAATTTGATATGAATTTAATTTTCTATTTTTTGCAAAATTTCGAAAGTCTTTAGCCAAATTTCAAGAGTTTTATCTATTTAAAGCTGAGTTTAGAGCAAGAGATAAGTATTTTGATAGTTTTTGGTTTTCTTTTTTAAAAATATAAAGTCTAAAGTATCAGAAACTAATGGAATATATGTAAACTACAAATTTGCTTTGAATTTTAATTTAAGCTAATGACATTTTTTTTATTTGGTCTATTTTTAAACAAAGTTTGAACAATTTGATAGCTTTTTTTACAAAATTTCAAAGTCGTAAGTGGTGAAAATGATATAATATAGGCAACGAAAAGATTTGAATTGAAGCCAATTTAAAGTTTTTACTATTTAGACCTAGTTTAAAACAAAAAATTAAGAATTTTAATAGTTTGGCTTTTTTTTAAAGAAATTTGAAGTCTGAATTAATAAAAACTGTTTAAATAAAGTAAGAAATTTTTAATACCAAACCCAGTCCTAAACCAGAATTTATGTTTTGGTGGTCTAAAGTAACAGAAACTATTTACTTACATTTAAACTACAAATTTGTTCTGAATTTAAGCTTAAAGTAATAATATTTTAATTATCTAAACCTATTTTGAAACCAAAAGTTAAACATTTTGATAGTTTTAAGCTTTTTTTCATCAAATATCAGAGTCTTAAGTAGTAAAAATAACCATATCATATCATATGAAGAATTTTGAACATGACCATTTTGATAGTTTTTGGTTTTTTTTACATTTTTAAAATCCAAAGGGATAGTTACTAATAAAATATAAGTAAACTCTAAAGTTGATTATTAATTTAAGCTGAAAGTAATAAATTTACATTACGCGGACCCAATTTTAAGTCAGAATTTGATGGTTTTAAGCCTTTTTCTACAAAACATTGATGAAAATAATTAAAATATACTTTTGGTTACAATATATTTTAAATTCAAAATTGTTGTAGACCAAAACTTGAGAATTTTTATTGTTTTTGGTCTTTTTCTTGAAATGTTTGAAATTTGATTTAAATTTGTTGTCTAAATTTACTTCTAAATCAAAAATTGTTTATTTTGTTTGAGATCTTTTTTTACAAAATGTTCTTAAGTAGCAAAAATGTATTTTGACCATTTTAGGCGACAACAAAATTTGAATTGAGGCCAAATATCAAAAGTTTTTGTTGTTTGCTATTTTGGTAGTTTTTGGTTTTTTTAACATTTTCAAAGTAACAGAAACTATTAAATTATATGTAAGCGTTTGAGCCAAAACTAATAATTTTTATACTAAGTTTAGATAGTGAGCGAGATTCTTCTTCTACTTTGGCTCACTCACCCGCCCAAGTGTTAGTTATCAAAGGATTTATTGTTTTTCCCACCTCTTGTGCACTTGAATTTAGATATGAGAAAATTGTTTAACAATAAATTTAATTGTTTATTTGGCAGTTTTTTTTATCCACTAATTGGGGAATAAAGCAAATACTTATTGATGAATTTTGTTGTAATTTTTTGTAGATAATCATCAACCAATGCTTGAATGAGTAAAAAAATGAAAAATATAATTTTTTACTTGAAAGAGTTTTTTTGAATAAAACAAAAATTGATTGATGATTATTGTTGTAATTTTTTGTAAATAATTATCAATCAGTGCTTAAATGATAAAAATTACTAGAAAATATTTTTTTTATTTGGCAGTATTTTTTTTAATTAAAAATTATAATTAATTGCGAGTTTTGAGCTATAATCAGTAATTGAGAAATAAAACAAAGTCTAATCGATAAATTTTGGTGTAATTGTATGTGGATGATCATCAATGATCAATGATTGAATGACAAAAAATATGAAAAATTAATTTTCTGCTTGGCAGTATTTTTTTTTAATTGTTTAATTCCAAGTTTGGGCATTCAATACAAATTTTGGAATAAAACAAAAACTAATCAATGAATTTTGTTGTTATTTTTTGTAGATGATCATCAATCAATGCTTAAATGATAAAAATAATATAAAAATATTTTTTTCAAATTTTGGATTTTTCAGTTACTTTTTGGATATTTTTAATTAAATTTTGAGTTTTTTTTTAATTTTCTGTTTTCTAGTTACTTTTTAGTTATTTTCCATCAAATGTTGAGTTTTTTAGTTTTTTAGATTTTTTGTAAAGTTTTGAATTTTCCAGTTATTTTTTGAATATTTTTTATAAAATTTGAGTTTTCCAATTACTTTTTGTTTTATTTTGTAAAATTTTAGTTTTTTAGTTATTGTTTCGCTAATTTTGCTAGTATTTTTCAAAATTGTTTAATTGCAAGCTTTGATACTGCGTTTCAATCCTAATTAAAAAATCTTAGTTGCGCCAAAAGTTGGTCAAAAATCAATTAATGGATACTCGATTGGTCAAAATTAATGTATTTTTTTCTATTTTTTTCAAAACATGCAACTGAGGATACATAATTCAAAATTTTAGTTTACATTTTTGACAAAACAAGCTAAAGGAAGTGACTTTAAATCAATTTGTGGGACGATTTGGGAAAATGAGGAGGTTGATCGAAAAACAAAAAATTGCTTACAGTGTTAGTCATCAAAAGATCTATCTTTTTTTCTTACATCTTCTGTTGTTGCATCATCTATACGATTGACAGTTGAGGAACATTCTTATTGACAGTTTAGAAACTTTTTTGATAATTAAAGAGCATTATCGACAGTTGGGGAATATGATTGACACTTGGGGGTTTTTATTGACAGTTGGGGAACAATTTTGACAACTAGGAAACATTAAGGACAGTTTTGGAACATTATTGACAGTTAAGAAACATCATTGACTGTTGAGGAACAATATTATTAGCAGTTAGAAAACATTATTCTAAGTTGGGAAACTTTATTGATAGTTGAGGAACATTATTGACAGTTGAGGAACATTATTTACTGTTATCGAATATGATTGACAGTTGAGGAACATCTTTATTGACAATTAGGGAACATTATTCTTAGTTGGAGTACTTTATTGATAATTGAGGAACATTATTGATAGGGGATTATGATTGACAGTTAGGGAATCTTATTGACAGTTGGGAAACATTATTGACAATTAAGAAATATAATTAATTGTTGGAGAATATTATTGACAGTTGAGGAACAACATTATTGAAAGTTGGGGAACATTATTCTCAGTTGGAAAACTTTATTGATAGTTCAGGAACATTATTAAAAGTTAGGGAATATGATTGACATTGTTAGGGAACCTTATTGACAGATTGGGAACATTATTGACAGTTTGGAAATATTATTGACATTTGGGGAACATTATTTATAGTTAGGGAACATTATTGACAGTTAAGAAACATTATTGACTGTTCGAGATTATGATTGAAAATTGAGGAACAACATTATTGACAGTTGGGGAACATTATTCTTAGTTTGGGAACTTTATTAATAATTAAGGAACATTATTGACAGTTGTGAAACTTATTTATAGTAGTGGAACATTATTGACAAATGAATAACATATTTGACAGTTAAAGAATAGTATAAAATGTGCTCAGTCTTTCAATAATGACATTTAAAGTGTCTAAACTGTCAAAAAGTGCTCTAAACTGTCAAAAATGTCATAAAACATTTAATAAACTGTTGGCAAAAATTATAAATGATTTCGAACTGTCAAAAAATGTTTCCAAATTGTTCAAAAATGATTTTAAACTGACAAAGTTTTTATAAAATGACTCATCAAAGTTGTAATTTAAAGTTTTAAACTGTCAAAAATTACTCCAAACTGTCAAAATATTTTATAGAACAATCATTAAACTGCCAGAAAAGACAATAGCCAGCCTGAAGTAAAATTGAGCAGACCATGTAGCATGAATAACGGATGACAGGTGGACAAAACGAGTTATTGAATGGAGGCCTATAGAAGTAGAGGTTGACCTCCTACGAGATGGACCGACGATTTAAATCGTATCACATCCAACTGGATACAAGCAGCGCAACAACGAGAAGAATTGAAGAAATCAAAGGAGGTTTATGTCCAGCAGTAGACGATACAAGCTGATTGATGATGATGATGATGATGATGAACGTTGGGGTGGGTGGGTGGGAACAAAGTTTAATTGGTGGGCGAATTACTTCTTTTACTGTGACCTACCCAAAGTAATCAAATGATTTATTATTTGTCCCATCTCTTGTGTATTTGGATTAAGATTTGAGAGGATAGTTTAACAATGAATCTCTTGATAACTAACGCTTAGATGGATGGGAACAAAGTTTAATTTGTGGACATGTTGCTTCTTTTATTATGACCCACTCACCTGCTCAAGTGTCTTCAAACGATCTATTGTTTGCCCCATTTTTTGTGTTCTTGGTTTTGGATATGAGTGAATTGTTTAACAATAAATCTCTTGATAACTAACGCTTGAGTGGGTGAGTAGGAACAAAGTTTAATTTGTGGGTAAGTTATTTCTTCTACTGTGACCTAAACACCTGCCCAAGTGTTAGTTATTAAAAGATCAATTGTTTGTCCCACTTCTTGTGTTCTTGGATTTGGATAAGTGAGAATTGTTTAATAATAAACCTTATGATAACTAACGCTTGGGTGGGTGGGCGGGAACAAAGTTTAATTTGTTGGCGAGTTACTTTTTTTATTGTGACCCACCCACCCGCCCAAGTGTTAGTCATCAAAGGATTTATTGTTTATACAACCTTTTGTGTTTTTGAATTTGGATAAGGGAGAATTGTTTAACAATAAATCTCATGATAACTAACGCTTGGGTGGGTGCCTGGGAACAAAGTTTAGTTTGTGGGCGAGTTACTTTTTCTACTATGACCCACCCACCCGCCCAAGTGTTAGTCATCAAAGGATTTATTGTTTGTCTTACCCCTTGTGTGCTTGGATTTAGATATGAGAAAATTGTTTAATAATAAATGTCTTGATAATTAACGCTTGGGTGGGAAGTTTAAGTATAATATAAATAATTTTAGACCAAAACTGATGGTTTTTGTTGTTTTTCTTGAAATATTAAAAGCCTAAACTAACAGAAACTGTTTGAATATAATGTAGTCTATAAATTTGATATAAAATATATAAAGAAGAGACGCAATGTCCTCTAATGAAACAGTTGTAAAGCAATAATTTCGAATAAAGCCTAGTTGAATGCCACAACGACATATGTAGCGCTCGTTACTATTTGTTCAATCGGATAATAATAACATTAAAAAATCAAATTTATAAAAAAATTATCCATAATTAAAATATCCATAGACGCGTTTCGAGGTTTTACCTCTCATCAGTATGGCTTTATTTATTTAAACACCACAATTCAAAGTGAATATTTTAAAATATAATTAAAAGTATTTTAAAAATTGGGAGTGACTATTTTTATTGTGTTCCCGCCCACCCACCCAAGCGTTAGTTATCAAAATATTTATACGTTTCCCCTCCTCGACCATAATAGTGACAAATAATATTTGATCTCATATGTTTTTTTTTGACAGAAAGAATATTATCGGTGGTTTAATATCAAATCATTAGATCACTAACACTTGGATGGGTGAGCGGGTCACAATATTTCAACAATGAAAACTAAAGTTAAAACTACCGTTGCGCATTTAATAAGTTAAGTGCCCCAACCGCCTACCCAAGTGTTTGCAAACAAGAAATGTGCGGGTGGGCGGGAACTTAATTTAAAACTCATTCAATAAACTAAGTACCCCGCCCACCCGCCCAAATGTTTGTGAACAAAAAATTAAATCACTAACATTTGAGTGGGTGGGCGGGAACTAAAGTTAAAACTACTGACGCGCATTCAATAAACTAAGTATATAAACTTGCGGTAAAAAAAAATATTTTTTTCAACCTTGCTCGTATTTTATCAAATTATAATCAACAATTGTTGATTAACTAATTTCTGGATCACCAGCACTCACAAATTATAATTTCTTCAACCATGCTCGTACTTTTAACAAATGTTAATCAACAATTCTTAGTTAGCCAATTTTTAAATTACTAACACTAGGGTAGGTAGGTGGGACAAAGTTTCAACAATAAAGCAAACTCAGTTTATACTTGTGTCCCATCCACCCGCCCAAGTGTTTCTGATCAAAAAAATTTCTTAAGTGACAAATTGACTTTTGACGTTTGTAAAGGGCCAAACATCCATTTTTTTAATAACAAACATGGAACACTACATAGCATGATATCAAGTCAGTAGTTTGGATTAGAAAGACTCACTTACCCACCCACCCAATTGTTAGTTGTTAAGAGATTGGATCACAACCGTTTCAAGTAACATAATGATTTCTGACCTACTTGGGTGGGATTAGTGGGACACTTTATAGTATAATACTGAGTCAGTAGTTTGGATTGGAAAAGTGATAGTTATCAAGAATCACGACCTTCTCTAGTGACAAAATGACTTTTGATGCTTGCTTAGAAATAAACATTAAATTTTTTGTTAACAAACACTTAGGTGGGTTTGTGGGACACTCCATAGCTTGCTACCAAGTCGGTAATTTGGTTTGAATTGGCCCACCCACCTACCCAAATGTTACTTATCTAACTATTTAAGAAAGAGATTGGATCACAACCGTCTCAAAATACAAAATGATTTATGACGTTCTTAGAGAGGCCAAACATCTAATCTCTTGCTAACGAACACTTGGCTGGGTAGGTGGGACACTCTATAGCATGATACGGAATCAGTAACTCACCCACCCACCCAAGTGTTACTTATGAAAAGTTTGGATCATGACCGTCTTAAGTGCTAAAATGACTTCTGATGTTCGCAAAGAGGCCAAACATCAAATCTTTTGATAACAAACACTTGGGTGGGTGGGTGAGTGGGACATTCCATAGCGTGATACCGAATCAGTAAAACTATTAATCTGTTCACAATAACATTACAATCAAGCGCAAGTTTAAATATGTTAAAATAGCATTTGAAGAGAAAAGAAATACACAAAAGACGTAATTGTGATGAATGCAGGACACACATCATTGGTATAAAACTAAGTAATCAATTAATTTTTGATTATAGTTAGATTCCTACAATTAAAACCAATACGAATTAAACACAATTAATAATTTAGTTATAAACATATCTGCCTCTACAGTAAAGAAAATTAATAACAATTTGTAGGTTTAATTAATTTATGTTATTATTCCTATTAAAATTACATTTTCTGACCTTTAAAAAGCTCGTGTTTCCTTTCCTATACTTATATCCATATATTTCAATCACTACGCACTCATTTTTATTTTTAATTTACTAATTATTATTACAAATAATTCACTTTATAATTGCACAATTTCGATCAATGTAAATGACTCACAATACACTGTGTGAGGAGAGCATGACTAAACACTATCGTCTTGCGCACCAAGAACAGAGTAGAGATAAGGCGCTTGGTAAAAAAAACTGTTTATGCATAAAATGCGAGTCGAATTTTCTTATCTATTTCTTTAGTTATTTATACATTTATCGAATTATTCTAGAAGTTTCTAATAATATTTTGAAATATTTTTAAAACCAAATAAAAAATCAGACCTCTGTTTATAAAGATCATAACTAAGCGATTAACATCTAAAGTAGACTTTTACCAACCCAAGGAGCAAGCAGGTTTTAGAGCAGGCTTTGGCACAAACAGGTAATCAAGTCAGTAGTTGAAAAATGTGTTGAATACAATAAGCCTCAAAACTAATTGAAGCACTAGCTGAATGCCATATAGACCACAGATACTCTCCACTAATCAATAATGCACCTGCATGCGTGAGACTGCACGAAGACACCAACAAATTTGGCATAGAAAGACAACATCTCGCACAAATTATTTACCACACTGTTTGAATACATGTTTAAGAAAATAGATTTCTAACATCTGGGGGAATATCGAAGGAAAGAAATTTAGATTTTTGTGATTTGTCGCGTTAGGTGTGACCGTAGCTCAACAACGCATATAGATGAAACTAACGATTGATTTGTTGCGTTAGATCAGGTTAGGTTAGGTTAGGTTAGATTTCTGTGATTTGTCGAAAATTGTTTAACAATAAATCTCTTGATAACTAACGCTTGGGTGGGTGGGCGGGAACAAAGTTTAGTTTGTGGGAGAGTTACTTCTTCTACTGTGACCCACCTACCCGCCCAAGTGTTAGTCATTAAAGGATCTATTGTTTGTCCCACTTCTTGTGTACTTGTTTTTAGATATAAGAGAATTGTTTAATAATAAATGTCTTGATAATTAACGCTTGGGTGGGAAGTTTAAGTATAATATAAATAATTTTAAACCAAAACCGATGGTTTTTGTTGTTTTTTTTTTTGAAATATTAAAAGTCCAAACTAACAGAAACTTATTGAATATAATGTAGTCTACAAATTTGATATGAATTTAATTTTCTATTTTTTGCAAAATCTCGAAAGTCTTTAGCTAAATTTTAAGAGTTTTATTTATTTAATGCTGAGTTTAGAGCAAAAGTTAAGTATTTTGATAATTTTTAGTTTTTTTTTTTTTAATATAAAATCTAAAGTGTCAGAAACTAATGGAATATATGTAAACTACAAATTTGCTATGAATTTAAATTTAAGCTAATGAATTTTTTTTTTAATTTGGTCTATTTTTAAACAAAGTTTGAACAATTTGATAGTTTTCTTTTCAAAATTTCAAAGTCGTAAGTGGTGAAAATGATATAATATAGGCAGCGAAAAGATTTGAATTGAAGCCAATTTAAAGTTTTTACTATTTAGACCTAGTTTAAAACAAAAAATTAAGAATATTAATAGTTTGGCTTTTTCTTGAAAGAAATTTGAAGTCTGAATTAATAGAAACTGTTTAAATAAGCTAAGAAATTTTTAATACCAAACCCAGTTCTAAACCAGAATTTATGTTTTAATGGTCTAAAGTAACAGAAACTATTTACGTACATTTAAACCACAAATTTGTTCTGAATTAAAGTAATAATATTTTAATTATCTAAACCTATTTTGAAACCAAAAGTTGAACATTTTGATAGTTTTAAGCTTTTTTTCATCAGAGTCCTAAGTAGTAAAAATAATCATATCATATCATATGAAGAATTTTGACTATTTAAAGTTTGTTTTAAACTAAAAACATGCCCAATTTGATAGTTTTTGGTCTTTTTTTTAACATTTTTAAAATCCAAAGGGATAGTAACTAATAAAATATAAGTAAACTCTAAAGTTGATTATTAATTTAAGCTGAAAATAATTAATTTACATTACGCGGACCCAATTTTTAGTCAGAATTTGATGGTTTTAAGCCTTTTTCTACAAAACATTGAAGCTCTAAGTGATGAAAATAATTCAAATATACTTTTGTTTACAATATATATTAAATTCAAAATTGTTGTAGACCAAAACTTGAGAATTTTTATTGTTTTTGGTCTTTTTCTTGAAATGTTTGAAATTTGATTTAAATTTGTTGCCTAAATTTACTTCTAAATCAAAAATTGTTTATTTTGTTCTTTTTTTACAAAATGTTCCTAAGTAGTAAAAATGTATTTTGAACATTTTAGGCGACAACAAAATTTGAATTGAGGCCAAATATCAAAAGTTTTTGTTGTTTGCTATTTTGGTAGTTTTTGGTTTTTTTAACATTTTTGAGTTTCAAAGTAACAGAAACTATTAAATTATATGTAAGCGTTTGAGCCAAAACTAATAATTTTTATACTAAGTTTAGATAGTGAGCGAGATTCTTCTTCTACTTTGGCTTACTCACCCGCCCAAGTGTTAGTTATCAAAGGATTTATTGTTTGTCCCACCTCTTGTGCATTTGAATTTAGATATGAGAGAATTGTTTAACAATAAAATTAATTGTTTATTTGGCAGTTTTTTTTATCCACTAATTGGGGAATAAAACAAAAACTAATCAATGAATTTTGTTGTTATTTTTTGTAGATGATCATCAATCAATGCTTGAATGATAAAAATAATATAAAAATATTTTTTTCAAATTTTGGATTTTCCAGTTACTTTTTGTATATTTTTAATTAAATTTTGAGTTTTTTTAGTAACTATTTGATTTTTTTTTTTTATTTTGTGTTTTCTAGTTACTTTTTAGTTATTTTCCATCAAATGTTGAGTTTTTTGTTTTTTAGATTTTTTGTAAAGTTTTGGATTTTCCAGTTATTTTTTGAATATTTTTTATAAAATTTGAGTTTTCCAATTACTTTTTGTTTTTTTTTGTAAAATTTTTGTTTTTTTAATTATCGTTTCGCTAATTTTGCTAGTATTTTCAAAATTGTTTAATTGCAAGCTTTGATACTGCGTTTCAATCCTAATTAAAAATTCTTAGTTGCGCCGAAAGTTGGTCAAAAATCAATTAATGGATACTCGATTGGTCAAAACTAATGTATTTTTTTTCTATTTTTTTCAAAACATGCAACTGAGGATACATAATTCAAAATTTTAGTTTACATTTTTGACAAAACAAGCTAAAGGAAGTGACTTTAAATCGATTTGTGCGACGATTTGGGAGAATGAAAAACTAAAAATTGCTTACAGTGTTAGTCATCAAAAGATCTATCTTTTTTTCTTACATCTTGTGTTCTTGCAGCTATCATCTATACGATTGACAGTTGAGGAACATCCTTATTGACAGTTTAGAAACTTTTTGGATAATTAAAGAACATTATCGACAGTTGGGGAATATGATTGACGCTTGGGGGTTTTTATTGACAGTTGGGGAACAATATTTACAACTAGGGAACATTACGGACAGTGGAGGAACATTATTGACAGTTGGGAAATATCATTGACTGTTGGAGAACATGATTGACACTCGGGGAACAACATTATTGGCAGTTGAAAAACATTATTCTAAATTGGGAAACTTTATTGACAGTTGGGGAACATTATTGACAGTTCAGGAACATCATTTACTGTTGGAGAATATGATTGACAGTTGAGGAAGATCTTTATTGACAATTAAGGAATATTATTCTTAGAAATTTTATTGATAGTTCAGGAACATTATTGAAAGTTAAGGAATATGATTGACATTGTTAGGGAACTTTATTGACAGATTGGGAACATTATTGACAGTTTGGAAATATTATTGACATTTGGGGAACATTATTGACAGTTAAGAAACGGTATTGACTGTTGGGGATTATGATTGTAAATTGAGGAACAACATTATTGACAGTTGGGGAACATTAATTCTTAGTTTGGGAACTTTATTAATAGTTGAGGAACATTATTGACAGTTGGGAAACTTATTTATAGTAGTGGAACATTATTGACAGATGAATAGCATATTTCACAGTTAAAGAATAGTATAAATGTCATAAAACATTGTTGGCAAAAATTATAAATGATTTTGAACTGTCAAAAAATGCTTCCAAATTGTTCAAAAATGATTTTAAACTGTCAAAATATTTTATAAAACAATCATTAAACTGTCAGAAAAGACAATGCAAGATGCAAGTTGTTACTTAGATGTCAGAGAATTGTTTAACAAAGTTTAACTTGTAGGCAATTTACTTCTTCTACTGTGACCCACCCACCCGTCCAAGTGTTAGTCATTAAAGGAACTATTGTTTATCTTATTTCTTGTGTGCTTAGATTTAGATATGAGGGAATTGTTTAACAATAAATCTAAGTTTAAATCTTCTTCTTCTTCTTCAGTCTGTATCTATCTACTTCTAGACATCTTCAGCCTTCCTTTAAACTTTGCTACAAGGTCCTATCGTTAACTTTCTGTTGCCACGAATAGCCGGCGACTTCTCAGATGTCGTCTCTTCACCTTTTCTTGGTGTCTTTCCACATTTCTCTTAGAGGTCCGTGGTCTCCACTGCATAACCAGTATTGTTCACTTTGCTGGGTCCTGCCTTGCAACAGGGCCTACCCAACTTCACTTAAGGTTTGGGACTCGTGTGATAACATTCTCGAGACCTGTTTGCTTGCAGATTTCGATGTTTCGAATGTGATCTCTTAGGCTTTCCATTGCCCTTTGGCAAGTATGCAGCTTCTGCTAATCTGTTGGTAAGGGTAGTTGTTTTAAGACCATACGTAGTTACGGGGAGGATTCACTTATTGTACACCTCTTTTTTTAATCCATATAGGATGCTCTGATCTTTCAGTATGTAACTCAGCTACCGAATGCTGCCCAACTCATCCTAATTCTGCGTTTTACTTTGGCGCACTGGTTATCTTCAGTGCTCATTGTTCTATGGAGATACGAATTTTAGAATTACTCATAATTTTGTTTTTTTTGAGGTTCAACTTGAGTCCGACTTTTTTGGATGCTAAATTTAGTTGTGTGAGCATGCTTTTTAACTCCCTGAACTAATAAGAACAATCTCAGCAAAACGCAAGTGGTTCAGATGTTTTCTATCAATGTTTACACCATTCTTCTCCCAATCTAAACGTTTAAAGACATCTTCCATTGCCAGCGTGAAGGGTTTCGGTGAGATGGTATCACCCTGCTTTACTCCTCTTCTAATAGGAACCTTGTTAGTAATGGTGTCATCGTCCAGCTTAATTTGGAATGTTGCATTTTCATAAATGCAGTAGGTTCGGGTATCTGAAAGTTTAAATAGTGAGCGAAATCTTTCTTTTACTGTGGCCCACCCACCCGCTCAAGTGTTAGTTCAAACGATTTATTGTTTATTACACCTTTTGTGTGCTTAAATTTAAATATGAAAGAATTGTTTAAAAATATATTTCTTGATAACTAACGCTTGGGTGGGTGGGTGCGAATTACCTTTTGTACTGTGATAATTGAGATATAAAACAAAAACTAATCGATGAATTTTGTTGTAACTTTTTGATTATGAATCAATGCTTGAATGTTAAAAAAATTAAAAAAGTTTATTTTTTAATCGGCAGTATTTTTTTCGAATTTTTCAAAATTGTTGAATGCGAATTTTGAACAATAATTACTAATTATGAATTAAACCATAAACTAACCTATGAATTTTGTTGTATTTTTTTGTAAATGATCATTAATCAGTGCTTGAATGATAAAAAATATAAAAAAAATAATTTTTTACTTGGCAGTATTTTTTTTCAAATTTTTCAAAATTGTTTCATTGCGAATTTTGAGCATAAATCACTAATTGTGGAATAAAACTAAAACTAATTAATGAATTTTGTTGTATCTTTTTGTAAATAATTATCAATCACTGTTTGAATGATAAAAAATATGAGGAAATTAATTTTCTTTTTGGCACTATTTTTTTCGAATTTTTGAAATTTGTTAATTTTTGAGTTTTGAGCTTTAAACACTAAATAAAACAAAAACTAATTGATAAATGTTTTTGTTTTTTTTTGTATAATTTTTAATTAATGATAACAAATATAAAAAAAATATTACCCAACAATTTTTTTTTTTAAATTTTTTAAAATCATTTAATTACGAGTTTTGAGCATTAATCACTAATAGATGAATATTATTTATGAATTATCAAAAATATATGATAAAATACATCTTTAGTTGTCCTCATGTTCTTTATGTTAAGCAATATTTTGTCTATTTTGGTAAAATTTTGATCAACAAACAAATTTACATAAAAAATAAATCAATTAATAGATCTCTTATAGCTGCACCTTACTGAATCCGATTGAATCGACAAACATTCAGACGGCTCTTTTGATAATATTTATTAACAAACTTGTTATATTCATAATATTTATTTAATTCAGTCTTTATATACATTTTATATCGCTCCTTATCTAAACTATTAAAATAAATTATACGCTCAATATATTTATTTATCGCCTTCAAGTCGAATTGGTTTGCGATAAGAAAACGGGTACTGGCTTAATCCTGTATAATTTTCCTTGTAAAACCGACAACAATTATGTGCTGGGTCGGTGGGTGTCGAGCGGCACTCTCACCGCCGCCCACGCATTACCGCAACACCACACGCGAAACTAATCAATGCTTTTTTTGTTTTGTTTTCGTTTGTTTTGCTTTTAACCCTAGAGATAAAAGTGATTGCTTGCGGGTGCCCTGTTAATGTCTTCCTGTTGAGAACATCTTTACAAAACAATGTGTGTGGCCTGAATATTCGCGGTGGCAATGTTAATATAAAGCACCTGGTTTTATTTTTTATATTTAACATACGCCATTTAAAGGGTTATTGTTACATCTAATTAATTTTCTAGTTTGAAAGGATGAACACTAACAATTTGGGTTACATCTTACATATTTCAATAATTAATGGTTTTAGTTGCAAACTATTAATTATAAATGCAAAATAGTTATTATATAAGTTACGCAACGCAATTTCCTCATTTTAATAACTGCTTCTAGTATCAATTAAATTTTGCTGAAAATATTTCAAAATCTCTTTTGAAACCGTTTTATATCAAGTTGTTGTATAATGAGGTATATTATAGCAGCCTCACCTAAGGCGATCAACTGCATCTTCGATTTAATTCGGTGATATCAAAGGTGGTGGTTGTGTTAATCTTAGTGAGGTATGTGCTTCGGCACCACTTATCAATAAGTGCGCTAGACCGAGCACAATCGAACCGTGAGCACATTAATTCTTATGATAAAAATCAAGTTCTCATTTATTAACTTATTTTTTTATCTTGTTGCTATTGGAAAGTGTCTTATTATGGTTATGTTGACTCAAAATTTGTACTAAACATAGCCAAAATACTTTAGCTTTTAATTTTATTCACTTATCTAATCCTACCTAGGATTAGATAATTCAGATAACGATTTCTATTTGAATTCTAAATATGTTCAATCATAAATCTTTCATTCGAACCAATTTAAGATTCTGCACGCAACGATATTTGATAATTGAAATATTGCCATGTTGACTTCTTTTTTGATCCCAATTACGAAAGCTGCAAGCAATACTGAAGCGAATTCCATGCTTATCGCGATCCGTAAATCCGCACTAACTACGCACGAAAGGAGTTATTATCTCATCGCCGATCAAACCAGACCTAAATCCAAGAATTGAAATTAGAAAAGTTATTATTAAATTCAAATGTTAATGACGATCATAAATTGTGAATACTGTGAACTTTAAAAGCCAGTGTAACCCATTTTTTTTTGAATACCACCACATCAAATGTAAAAGTTAGCATGATTAGAAGTGCTCGGTAGTATATAATTTTCTGTACTTCACAGATTCCTTGCTCGGATGCACTTTTGCATGTCTGCAAATTGGCAGCCCGTGGGATTCAATTGTTCCCAGACAAAAATGCAACAAAATACCTACGGCGTGCACGAGCAGCAAGCATGTAATTTCACGAATTGCACTTGAATTATATTCTATGAGAAAATGATTATAGCAATCTTCCAACTGGAATCAATTATTATTTTCTTTGTTGCAGGGCGTCCAATGGTAATAATCGCTTGCCGGGTGATAGTAACCCCCTTGAAACGCCACGAATAGCGCCCTCCGTCCGTCAGGTGCATCCCGTTTGCGAAGAGAAGGCTCAGATGCTGGCGTACGAGAAGCGCGCAAATATCGATGCGAAATCATTAGATTTGAATGCTAGTCCACCACCCTATCCGAAGAGAGCTAGTTTGGAATCGAACCCGAGTCCTACCTACCCTCTAGCGCCGAATATCTGCGTCGAGGGTGGAAGGATTGAGTTCATTAAGCTCAGTCCAGATGGCGATGGGGATTCAACTGGCATCCCCAATGAAAGGATCACTGTTACGAGAGGGTTGCAAACTGAGGATACTGAGAAATACGATGAAGTTAAGGTAGGTGTCGCTTCAGTGATGAAAAATTTACATTTTAGTTATTATTTTATTAATAGGATGTGGGTCAATATGCGTCCTGGTCAACTAATTTATTACTTTCAGATTCGGTAAAAATGTATTTAATAAATTTAATTTTTATTAATAATGATATATGAAGATAATTTTGTCTCTATTTCAACTAACTTTGGTCAAAATATTTTACCAATTGTAGATACATCACAAGGCTTCATTAAAAAAATCAAATTTTGATTCAATAATTAATAATAAATGTTTTTATTTAAATTTTCTTCAAAATATTTAAATACAATATATTGTTAACAAACAATTTTTTCCTATGTTGGCCAATTTTGGTTAAAATTGGTTATCAATTATAGACACAGCAAGATTTTATCGATTCTACAAAAAAATTAAATTTTGAAAATTTGGAAAAAATGCTTCTGGATAGAATTTTTTTTTTTAAATTTTTTATTGTTGAAACACTTATTAAACATGATCAAAAATTTACAACAAAATTGTACAATTAGTTTTTATTTTATTTCACATTTAGTGATTATAGTTCAAAATTTGCAAACAAAACAATTTTGAAAATTTTAAAAAAATATTTTTGGATAAAATTTTATTCTTTTTATATTTTTTCTTGGTAAAGCATTGTTTAATGATTACGCACAAAAAATTTCAACAAAATTTTACAATTAGTTTTTGTTTTATTTCACATTTAGTGAGTGTAGTTCAAGAATTTGCAAACACAATTTTAAAAATTAAAAAAAAAAATTTTTGGATAAAATTTTTATTTTTTCTTATTTTTTTATGGTAAAGCATTGTTTAATGATTACGCACAAAAAGTTTTTGTTTTACTTCACACTTAGTGATTATTGTTCAACATGAACAAACAAACAATTTTGAAAATTTCGATAAAATTATTTCTGGATAGAAATTTATTTATTTCTTATTTTTTGCTGGTTAAGCTTTGTTTAATGATTACTCACAAAAAATTACAACAAAATTCTACGATTCGTTTTTGTTTTATTACACATTTAGTGATTTTCAGAAGCATAATGTTTGTTGAAATCAAAAGTTTGTAAAAAATAAATATTTTCGATAAAATTTTTTCAAATCTATTGAGTTAATCTTAAGCAACACATAATCAAACTTTATGAAAACAAAATTTATAGGTTTTTTTCAACAAATAAAATTTCTATAGCAAATTTTGTGAAATGAACATTTTTGACTAAAACCAAAAATTTGCAAAAAATCAATTTTAGATTAATATTTTCAAGATTGATTAAGTGCAGTTTAAGAAGCTCTTAATCAAGCCTTATCAAAACAAACAATTTTTGTGAATTAAATATTTTTTACTGAAACCAAACATTTGCAAAAAAGTAATAGTTTTAGATTAATATTTTCAAAATTGGTTAATTGTATCTTAATCAGCACTTAATCAAATCTTATCAAAACAAAATTTATAAATTTTTATCAACAAACTAATTTTTTATAGCAAGTTTTGTGATTTTAATATTTTTTACTTAAATTAAAAATTTGCAAAAAATAATAGTTCTGAATTAATATTTTTAAAATCGGTTAAGTGTACCTTAAGCAGCACTTAATCAAGCTTTATCAAAACAAAATTTATAAATTTTTATCCACAAATACATTTTTTATAGCAAATTTTGTGATTTTAATGTTTTTTACTGAAATCAAAAATTTGCAAAAAATAATAGTTTCTATTAATATTTTCAAAATCGGTTAAGTGTATCTTAAGTAGCACTTAATCAAGCCTTATCAAAAGAAAGTTTATGAGTTTTTAGCAACAAATTAACTTTTTATAGCAACTTTTGAAAATTAAATATGTTTTACTGAAACCAAAAATTTGCAAAAAATAATAGTTTTGGATTAATATTTTCAAAATCGGTTAAGTGTATCCTAATCAGCGCTTAATCAAGTCTTATTAAAACAAAATTTATAAATGTTTAGCAACAAATTAATTTTTTATAGCAAGTTTTGTAAATTAAATATTTTGTACTGAATTCAAAAATTTGCAAAAAATATTAGTTTTGGATTAATATTTTCAAAATCGGTTAAGTGTATCTTAAGCAGCACTTAATCAAGCTTTATTAAAACAAAATGTATAAATTTTTAGCACTAAATTAGTTTTTCATAGCAACTTTTGTGAAATGAACATTTTTAGGTGAAACCTAAAATTTGCAAAAAATAATAGTTTTAGATTATTATTTTTAATATTGATTAAATGTATCTTAATCAGCACTTAATTAAGCCTTATCAAAAGAAAGTTTATAAATTTTTAGCAACAAATTAACTTTTTATAGCAACTTTTGAGAATTAAATATGTTTTTCTGAAACTAAAAATTTGCAAAAAATAATGGTTTTAGATAAGTATTTTTAAAATTGGTTAAGTGTATCCTAATCAGCGCTTAATCAAGCCTTATCAAGACAAAATTTATGAATTTTTAGCAACAAATTAACTTTTCATAGCAACTTTTGTGAATTAAATATTTTTTATTGAAACCAAAAATTTGCAAAAAATAATATTATTGAATTAATGTTTTTAAAATCGGTTAAGTGTATCTTAATCAGTACTTAATCAAGCCTTATCAAAACAAAATTTATAAATTTTTAGCATTAAATTAACTGTTCATAGCAACTTTTGTGAAATGAACATTTTTGACTAAAACCTAAAATTTGCAAAAAATAATAGTTTTAGATTAATATTTTTAAAATCGGTCAAATATATCTTAATCAGCACTTATTCAAGCCTTACCAAAAGAAAATTTATACATTTTTATCCACAAATTAACTTTTCATAGCAACTTTTGTAAATTAAATATTTTTTAATGAAACCAAACATTTGCAAAAAATAATATTTTTAGATAAGTATTTTCAAAATCGGTTAAGTGTATCTTAATCAGCGCTTAATCAAGCCTTACTAAAACAAAATTTATAAATTTTTAGCAATAAATTAATATTTCATAGCAAGTTTTGTAAATTAAATATTTTGTACTGAAACCAAAAGTTTGCAAAAAATAATATTTTTGGATTAATGTTTATAAAATCGGTTAAGTGTATCTTAATCAGCACTTAATCAAGCCTTATCAAAACAAAATTTATAAATTTTTAGCACCAAATTAGTTTTTCATAACAACTTTTGTGAAATGAACATTTTTAAGTGAAACCAAAAATTTGCAAAAAATAGTAGTTTTGGATTAATATTTTCAAAATCGGTTAAGTGTACCTTAAACCTCACTTAACCAAGCATTATCAAAATTAAATTCTTAAATTTTTATGATTAAATTAACTTTTCCTGGCTAGTTTTGTAAGTTAAATATTTTTTTACTGAAACCAAAAATTTGCAAAAATAATATTTTTGGATTTTTATTTTTAAAATTGGTTAATCGTATCTTAAGTAACATTCAATTAAGTATACTAAAAAAAGAAATCCCTAAATTATTCTACCAAGAAGGCTATTTATGGGAGATTTATTAATTTTTTTGATTTTATTGAAATCAAAATTTTGGAAAAAACAAATATTTTTAGTTAATATTATTTGTGATCATAAAAAAATTTAAAACCATAACAAAGTTACGAAAAAATGGTTTTAATAAAAATTTTATAGCAAAAAACGGTAAAATTCTTACAAAATTTGCCGTAAAACAAAAACCAATTTGACAATTTTGATCAATTTTACTGGTTATTAGCCAAATATGTTTCTAAATATAAAAAATAATTAAAAACCGTATCATTGTTACAAAAAAATGGTTTTAATAAAGATTAAGTAGCAAAAAACGGTAAATTTTTTACAAAATTCTCCGTAAAACAAAAATCAATTTGACAAATTTGATCAAATTTACTGATTATTAGCCCACTATGTTTCTAAACATAGAAAAAAATTAAAAACCATATTAATGTTACGACAAAATGGTTTTAATAAAGATTAAATTGCAAAAAACGGTGAAAATCTTAAACAAAATTCCGTAAAACAAAATCCAATTTGACAATTTTGATCAAATTTACTAGTTAGTAGCCCAATATGTTTCCAAACATAAGAAAAAACTAAAAACCATAATAATGTTATGAAAAAATGGTTTTAATTTAGATTAAATAGCAAAAAACGGTAAAATTTTAAAAAAAATCTCCGTAAAACAAAAACCAATTTGACAATTTTGATCAAATTTACTAGTTAGTAGCTCAATATGTTTCCAAACATAAAAAAAAACTAAAAACCATAATAATGTTACGAAAAAATGGTTTTAATAAAGATTAAGTAGCAAAAAACGGTAAATTTTTTACAAAATTTCTTGTAAAATAAAAACCAAATTGAAAATTTTGATCAAATTTACTGATTATTAGCCCACTATGTTTTCAAACATAGAAAAAAATTAAAAACCATAATATTGTTACAAAAAAATGGTTTATAATTGAGATTAAATAGCAAGAAACGGTAGAATTCTTACAAAATTTGCAGTAAAACAAAAAGTAATTTGACAAATTTGATCAACTTTACTGGTTATTAGCCCAATATGTTTCTAAACATAAAAAATAATTAAAAATCATAAGAATGTTACGAAAAAATGGTTTAAATAAAGATTAAATTGAAACTATTAAACTTAAATAGACGTAATTGGCCTTACTCAGTCTAAAATTGATATAATTACCTCTCCAACCAACTCTTGAACAATCTTAAAATTTCCTTCAGTGTCAGTAAAACCTTGGTAGCTCATATTCTTAGCAAAACGTTCAGTACAAACAAATATTTCATCAGATTTTGTAGTAAACGCAATGTATCGCATATCTGGCCGAATCCAGCTATTAGTTTGACTATACATAGTTGCATGCCTTAATGTTGCAGCCACTAAATAAATCAGCTTCTTATGGCACTAAAAAGTCCAAAATTTGCAAATAAATAATTTTGAAAATTAAAAAAAATATATTTTACTTTCTATTGTTTCCTGCATTGATTAAAAAATTTATAGATTAGTTTTTTTTTTCTTATTTCATAACTCGAACGTTTTGGAGCTACAGCTGTAATTATTCAAACAATGACTATAGAAATACCTGCGATAATTTAAAATTTCTATATTTAATTCTCGCCTATTCTCTCTCACCTGCGTTCGACGAAAAGAACAAAAAAGTTGAAAACAATTTTGCCCACACGGCGCGCACTAATTACTGCTAAATTTAACGTTCGGTGCAGTTTACACGCGGGGAGGAACTGCGAGAAAATCCAATTTAAAATGCAAATCATTCTAATGAATTCGATTCAGAATAAGAAACGACGACGCCGTAATCAAATTCTAATCAATTTACGATTATACAGAATCGAGGGATAGAGACTAGAAGAGGCACAAGTCAATTTCCATTCTATTATGCAATTAGACAATATTTTAGTTGGTTTAAAGAAAAGAAAAAAGTTGTTTTTGATTTAAATGTAACAAGATTTAATTAAAAAGGCATGGATGATGACGCATCTGGTAAGAGTAGTATAGGATATCCAGTTATCTTTGTGAAAGTGTAGGGAACTAAGCAGATCATATTTCTAATTGACATCTGAAACCGAATTAGATCAAGTGTACTGTTCAAATCTATTTCGTTTAAAATCGAATTTTGTATAAAGCTTCTTACGAATTTGAAAGTAATCAGATTACTGGAATACATATAAAATATTAACAAATATTTAAGTTTTCTGCGCGATTTATGATGAATTTTATGATAAAAATAATTTTTTGTGTTTGTAAGGAGGTCAATAAAAATTTTATAACTTCTAAACAGTTTATTAGAAATTAATAAAATTTGGTACCAACCTACCTCAATATAATTAGTACCAATTGAGCAAAAATGATCTAAATCGATACGTTCAATTTGACAAACTTTAAACTTGAATCAACTTAGCCAATTCTAACTTTAAACCAAAAAGACCAATAAAACCATTATAACTTTTAAACTGTTTATTGGAAATTGATAAAATTTGTTATCATTATGCCTTAATATGTTCAATATCAATTGTGCAAAAATAATCTAAATTTATACGTTCACTTTAACATAATCTAAACTTATTCAATTTGACTAATTTTAACTTTAAACTAAAAAGTTCAATAAAATTTTTATAACTTCTAAACACTTTATTGGAAATTAATGAAATTTAGTACCAACTTACCTCTATATAATAAGTACTAACTGTGCAAAAATAATCTAAATTGATACGTTCACTTTAACATAACCTAAACTTATTCGATTTGACTCATTTTAACTTTAAACTAAGGAGGCCAATAAAATTTGTATAACTTCTTAACGGTTCATTGAAAATTAATAAATTTTGGTACCAATATACTTCAATATAATTAATACCAACTGTGCAAAAATGATCTAAATCAATGCGTTCAATTTGACAAACTCTAAACTTAAATTGACTTAGCCAATTCTAACTTTAAACCAAGAAGACCAATAAAACTAATATAACTTTTAAACTGTTTATTGAAAATTGATGAAACTTTTTGACAATATGCCTTAATATATTTAATACTAACTGTGCTAAAATAATCTTAATTGATTCGTTCACTTTAACATAACCTAAACTAATTCGATTTGACTCATTTTTACTTTAAACCAAGGAGGTCAATAAAAATTTTATAGCTTCTAAACAGTTCATAGGAAATTAATGAAATTTGGTATTAACCTACTTCAATATAATTAGTACCAACTGAGCAAAAATTATCTAAATCGATACGTTCAATTTGACAAACTCTAAACTTAAATCGACTTAGCCAATTCTAACTTTAAACCAAAAAGACCAATAAAACTATTATAACTTCTAAACGGTTTATTGGAAATTTATGAAACTTGGTAACAATATGCCTCAACATGTTCAATACTAACTGTACAAAAATAATCTAAATTGATACGTTCACTTTTACATAACCTAAAGTAATTTGATTTGACTTAATTTTAACTTTAAACTAAGAAGGCTAATAAACATTTTTTAACATCTGAACAGTTCATTGGAATTTATTGAAATTTGGTACCAACCTACCTCAATATAATCAGTACCAACTGAGCTAAAATTATCTAAATTGATACGTTCAATTAGACAATCACTAATCTTAAATCAACTTAGCCAATTCTAACTTTAACCCAAAAAGACCATTAAAACTATTATAACTTCTAAACTGTTCATTGAAAATTGTTGAAATTTGGTAACAATATGCTTCAATATGTTCAATACCAATTGTGCAAAAATAATCTAAATTGATACGTTCACTTTAACATAACCTAAACTTATTCGATTTGACTAGTTTTAACTTTAAACTAAGGAGGCCAATAAAATTTGTATAATTTCTTAACGGTTTATTGAAAATTAATAAAATTTGGTACTAATATATCTCAATATAATCAATACCAACTGTGCAAAAATGATCCAAATCGATACGTCCAATTTGACAAACTCTAAACTTAAATGGACTTAGCCAATTCTAACTTTAAACCAAGAAGACCAATAAAAACGTTATAACTTCTAATCTGTTCATTGGAAATTGGTAAAATTTGGTATTAATATGCCTTAATATGTTCAATATTAACTGTACAAAAACTATTTAAATTGATACGTTTAATTCAACATAACCTAAACTTATCCAGTTTGACTAATTTTAAGTTTCAAACTAAGAAGACCAATATAATATAATTTTAGATATTTTAATGTGCCAATTAAGACTACATTATTCAAATATGAATAATTTAGTAAAATCATTGAAAGTAGTTCTCCGAAGGTTAGACAAATTTAAAACTTCCAAAATAGGAAGCAATTGTATAAATTTTGCATGTCTGCATTCCAAAAAAGGAGACGCAATTATTTAACACCAAAAATGATAAATATAAAACAAGACTGCTTTCAAACTCAAGCATCTTATTGATTTACTAGCAACAGATACCGAATTATTAAATGGGTGCGGCATATCTCTCGCGCTTCCTGCATTTTTATGTCGTGGGATAAAATATTAAAGCTTAATTAATAGAAAAATGTAAATTTACTAATGCCGGACATCTAATTTAAATCGATTGCAATTTCAATTTGTTTTATAGCTCCGTAAAAATACAATTTCACAAAGTTAGTCTGGTGCGAGTGTTTTATAGACTGAAAGCTTTCAATGCGAATATCGAACTACTACTCTAGAAATAAGAAGACAAAACCTCAAGTGCAATATATAATTCGAAATAGATTAATCTTAATTGTAATAAAACGAGACAGTTTGGAAAATTGAGTGCTTAAATTAATTAATGTTAATTACGGCGAATAATATTGACTAAAAGCCTTTCCAAATTAATTACCACTGCAATAGTAAGCGTGAAGCCTTAAAGAAAGTAATAATAATAATTAAATAAAGGGATCGTAAATTCTTGCCTTCGCTATCGGTTTTCCGGATGGTCGCGCAGTCCCTGCGTAAATCTCACCACAGGAATCAATCACACACGTATCTGCGGGTTCACTGCTGGGCGCCTTCTTTCGCACTTGTTTGTGCTATTTATTGCCCCCAACACAAATGGTCCGTGTATTTACTACTTGTATAATATTGAAAAGAAATTGTGTACTATGTTATAAATCAGGGATTTGTTAGTACAGAGTTGAAATGGCTTTCGTAAGTTGAGACAAGCAAGTCGGTAAACAGAAAGAGTCAATTTGCTCACTGATATAATATTTACCTTGTAGCTGCTCTCTAGATCGAGAGATAATCCATATTGTTAGCTTTGGGAAATTTTAAGCGTATAAAGTTGAAATTTTTATGAAATTGAGAGTATATAATTTAAGTTTTAGTTTTACAGAAATTGATGTTAAGGACACAATTTTTAAACTATCAACTTAAAATTTATACAAAATTTAATTTGGGCCTTGCGTAATATGCTTCTGTATCCAAAACTATTTAAAAAAAAAAACTTTTTGGATATTATAATTTTGCATAAATTGGTGCTGAGGACACAATTTTTAAACAAACAACTCAAATTTTGTACAAAATTTAGGTTAAGCCTTGCCTAATATGCTACTGTATTCAAAAATATTTTTTTAATTTTTAGAATAATTTTTTATAATTTTTTAAACTTTTTGAATTTTAACTTAAATTATAATCTTGCATAAATTGTTGCTGAGAGCACAATTTTTAAACTATCAACTTAAAATTTGTACAAAATTTAATCTAGGCTTTGCCTAACATGGTACTGTATCCAAAAATATTTTTTAATTTTTAAAAATCTTTTTTAAAATTTTTTAAATCATGGTCTTGCATAATTTGTTGCTGAGGACACAATTTTTAAACTATCAACTTAAAATTTGTACAAAATTTAATCTAGGCATTGCCTAACATGGTTGGGTATCCAAATTTTATTTTAATTTTTTAATTTTTCGAAATATTTTTTATACTTTTTTTAAACAATTTAGATTTTAACTTAAATTATAGTTTTGCATAAATTGATACTGAGGACACAATTTTTAAGTTATCAACTTAAAATTTGTACAAAATTTATTTTAGGTATTGCTTAACATGGTGCTGTATCCAAAAATATTTTTCAATTTTTAGAAATATTTTTCATATTTTTTTTTAACTTTTTGGATTTCAACTTAAATCATAATTTTGCATAAATTGGTGCTGAAGACACAATTTTTAAACTATTAACTTAAAATTTATACAAAACTTAATTTAGGCATTGCCTAATATGCTACTTTATCCAAGAATAGTTTTTACTTTTTAAAAATATTTATTATAATTTTTTGAATTTTTTTGGATTTTAACTTAAATCATAGTCTTGCATAAATTGATGCTGAGGACACAATTTCTAAACTATCAACTTAAAATTTGTACAAAATTTAATTTAGGCTTTGTCTATTATGCTACTGTATCCAAAAATATATTTAATTTTTAGAATTATTTTTTATAAAAATTTGAAACTTTTTGGATTTTAACTTAAATCATAATTTTGCATAAATTGGTGCTGAGGACACAATTTTTAAACTAAGAACTCAAATTTTGTACAAAACTTAAGTTAGGCCTTGCCTAATATGCTACTGTATCCAAAAATATTTTTCAATATCTAGAAAAAAAATTATAATTTTAACTTAAATCTTAGTCTTGTAAAAAATGATGCTGAGGACACAATTTTTAAACTATCAACTTAAAATTTGTACAAAATTTGTACAATACTTAATCTAGGCATTAGCTAACATGGTAATATATCCAAAATAATTTTTAAATTTTTAGAAATATTTTTTATAATTTTTTTAAACTTTTTGGGTTTCAACTTAAATCATAGTTTTGCATAATTTTTAAACTATCAACTTTAAATTTGTACAAAATTTAATTTAGGCTTTGCCTAATATGGTATTGTATTCAAAAATATTTTTTAGTTTTTAAAAATATTTTTTATAATTTTTTGAAACATTTTGGATTTTAACTTAAATCATAGTCTTGCCTAAATCGTTGCTGAGGACACAATTTTTAAATTATTAACTTAAAATTTGTACAAAATTTAATCTAGGCATTGCCTAACATGGTTCTGTATCCAAAAGTATTTTTTAATTTTTAGAAATATTTTTTATAATTTTTTAAAACATTTTGGATTTCAACTTAAATCATAATTTTGCATAAATTGTTACTGAGGACACAATTTTTAAACTATCAACTTAAAATTTGTACAAAATTTAATCAAGGCTTTGCCTAACATGGTACTGTATCCAAAAATATTTTTTAATTTTTAAAAATCTTTTTTAAAATTTTTTAAATCATGGTCTTGCATAATTTGTTGCTGAGGACACAATTTTTAACCTATCAACTTAAAATTTGTACAAAATTTAATTCATTCATTGCCTAACATGGTACTGTATCCAAAAATATTTTTTAGTTTTTAGAAATATTTTTATAATTTTTTGAAACATTTTGAATTTGAACTTAAATTATAGTCTTGCACAAATTGATGCCGAGGACACAATTTTCAAACTATCAACTTAAAATTTATACAAAACTTAGGTTAGGCATTGCCTAATATGATACTGAATCTAATAATATTTTTTAATTTTTACAAATATTTTTTTATTATTTTTTGAAACATTTTGGATTTTAACTTAAATCATAGTTTTGCATAAATTGTTGCTGAGGATACAATTTTAAAACTATTAACTTAAAATTTGTAGTAAATTTTATTTAGGCATTGCCTAGTATGCTACTGCATCCAAAAATTATTTTTAATTTTTAGAAATATTTTTTATAATTTTTTGAAACATTTTGGATTTTAATTTAAATCATAGTCTTGCTTAAATGGTTGCTGAGGACACAATTTTCAAACTATCAACTTAAAATTTGTACAAAATTTAATTTTGGCATTGCCTAACATGCTATTGTATCCAAAAATATGTTTTAGTTTTTATAAATATTTTTAATAGTTTTTTCAAATATTTTGGATTTTAACTTAAATTATAGTTTTGCATAAATCGTTGCTGAGGACACAATTTTTAAACTAGCAACTTGAAATTTGTACAAAATTTAATTTAGGCATTGCTTAATGTGTTACTGTATCCAATAATGTTTTTTAATTATTAGAAATATTTTTAAATTTTTTTTTAAATATTTTGGATTTTAACTTTAATTATAGTTTTGCATAAATTGATGCTGAGGACACAATTTTTAAACTAGCAACTTAAAATTTGTACAAAATTTAATTTAGGCATTGCCTAATATGCTATTGTATTCAAAAATATGTTTTAGTTTTTATAAATATTTTAAATAATTTTTTCAAATATTTTGGATTTTAACTTAAATCATAGTTTTGCATAAATTGATGCTGAGTACACAATTTTTAAACTATCAACTTAAATTTTGTACAAAACTTAGGTTAGGCATTGCCTAATATGCCACTGTGTTTAAAAATATTTATTAACTTTTAAAAATATATTTTATAATTTTTTGAAACATTTTGGATTTTAACTTAAATTATAGCATTGCATAAATCGTTGCTGAGGACACAGTTTTTAAACTAGCAACTTAAACTTTGTACAAAATTTAATTTAGGCATTGCCTAATATACTATTGTATCCAAAAATATGTTTTAGTTTTTATAAATATTTTTAATAATTTTTTCAAATATTTTGGATTTTAACTTAAATTATAGTCTTGCATAAATCGTTGCTGAGGATACAATTTTTAAACTTTCAACTTAAAATTTGTAAGAAATTTAATTTAGGCATTGCCTAATATGCTACTGTATCCAAAAATATGTTTTAGTTTTTATAAATATTTTTAATAATTTTTTCAAATATTTTGGATTCTAACTTAAATTACAGTCTTGCATAAATCGTTGCTGAGGACACAATTTTTAAACTAGCAACTTAAAATTTGTACAAAATTTAATTTAGGCATTGCTTAATGTGCCATTGTATTTAAAAATGTTTTTTAATTTTTAGAATTATTTTTTATAATTTTTTAAAACTTTTTGGATTTTAACTTAAATCATAGTCTTGTATAAATTGATGCTGAGGACACAATTTTTAAACTATCAACTTAAAATTTGCACAAAATTTACTTTAGGCATTGCCCAATATGCTACTGTATTCAAAAATATTTTTTAACTTTTAGAAACATATTTTATAATTTTTTGAAACATTTTGGATTTTAGCTTAAATTATAGCATTGCATAAATCGTTGCTGAGGACACAATTTTTAAACTAGCAACTTAAAATTTGTACAAAATTTAATTTATGCATTGCTTAATGTGCTACTGTATCCAAAAATGTTTTTTTTAATTTTTAGAAATATTTTTTATAATTTTTTAAAACTTTTTTGATTTTAACTTAAATCAGTCTTGCATAAATTGATGCTGAGGGCACAATTTTTAAACTATCAACTCAATTTTTTTACAAAATTTAGGTTAGGCATTGCATAATATATAACTGTATCCAGAAATATTTTTTAATTTTTAGAAAAAAAATTTATAATTCTTTAAAACTTTTTGGATTTTAACTTAAGTCTTGCAAAAAATTATGCTGAGGACACAATATTTAAACTATCAACTTAAAATTTTTACAAAATTTAATTAAAGCAATGCCTAATATGCTATTGCATCCAAAAATATATTTTAATTTTTAAAAATATTTTGTATAATTTTTTGAAACATTTTGGATTTTAACCTTAATTGCATAAATTAATGCTGAGAACACAACTTTTAAATTATCAATTCAAATTTTGGACAAAACTTAGCTTAGGCATTGCCTAACAAGTAACTGTATCCAATTGTTTTTTAAGGTACATTAATAATGTAAATTTTTGCGCAACTCCGAGGTAGAAATACGAAACAAAATTAGCATTGATTATTTGATTTATTTTTAGATACTTTCAAGATTCTAAACACGAGGCCACCGACGTTAAATCAATTCAAGTGTTTGCATTATAATTAAAATATGAATCAATAAACTGAAATTACAAATTAAATTCAATCGTAAACATTCGCACCTTATGACTTTACATCATCAAAAATTAATGATTATTTTTCGCATCGCATCGCATCATATAATTAATAATGTCGCTGGTCGCTCGCTAAATTACAAAATAAAAAAATCGTCCCGTCACGGTCTAGTGATCGCGTTCCCATGCATACTATTGCATACCGCTACCGACTGAATAAACACTCTTTAGCATTTAATATGCATAATAATAAATTAGTATAAAGCGGTTAATTTATGCCGATAATACCGGCGAAATTACTCGGTCGCCATTTAACGCGATGCGACCAGATTTTCCGGCGATTATTGCTCGCATTTTATTAATCAATTAAATTGTATAAATAGCTACAGACTCTGCCGACATGTATTTACCATGCGTGCTAACAACTAGCCCACTTTATAACAAGGCGCGCACTGATTAATTAATCCATTATTAATGCCCGCGGGTCGCATTAATACCTAAATTATCATATTGTAATTAGTTATTATTACAATCGGTTTGTTTTACATTATTCTATTTAATACTGAAATATATCCAAATCACAAACAGACAAAGTGCTTGAGAATCTGGAAAAAGAAAAGCACTTACGGATACGTAAAAAAGACTAAAAGAAGGTATCTGCATTAAAAGAAATGATATATAAAGGAAGTAAAAGAACAAAGAACAAGTGTGCGGAACTCTCGGCTCCAACTTTTATGGAATTAAACCATTTGGCACGTTAAATTCGATGATTTGTTTCATACACTAGACACAAATGAAATAGGTTGTGTTTATATTGCGCTATCGTATTTAGAATATAAATAATAAATATTTATGAGTAGAAATTTTACAATTTTGTCACGAATAAATATTTGTATAAATAATGCAATCAATATTTTTTTCCAATAATCAAAATTAAAATGTAAACGAAATATATTAATTAGTATTGTTTTGACTATGTTTGGTACAAATTTTGAGGTTATATTTGCAAAATTGTAACCTCAGCACTAAAATAAACAAATAAATGGTTTTAGAAATTTTGTTGAATTTTCAAAAATTATTAAAAATTATTTTCAATTTTCAAAATTTTAATTAGAGCCGAAGACGTTGAATATCATTGTTTTGACTATAATTGGTACAAATTTTGAGGTTACGTTTGCAAAATTGTAACCTCAGCACTAAAATAAGCAAATAAATGATTTCAGAAATTTTGTTGAACTTTCAAAAATTATTAAAAAATGTTTTTAATTTTCAAAATTCAAATTTGAGTTAAGCATATTAATTATCATTGTTTTAACTATGTTTGGTACAAATTTTGAGGTTATATTTGCAAAATTGTAACCTCAACACTAAAATATGCAATTGAATGATTTTAGAAATTTTGTCAAATTTTCTAAAATTGATTAAAAATATTTTTCATTTTTAAAATTCAAATTTGAGTTTAGTATATTAATGACTATTGTTTTAACTATAATTGGTGTAAATTTTGAGGTCATATTTGCAAAATTGTAACCTCAGCACTAAAATAAGCTAATGAATGAAAATTTGTTCAAGAATATTTTTAATTTTTAAAATTCAAATTTGAGATAAGCATATTAATTATAATTGCTTTGACTATAATTGGTACTAATTTTGAGGTTACTTTTGCAAAACTGTAACCTCAACACTTGGAATGATTCAAGAAATTTTGTTGAAATTTCAAAAATTCTTGAAAACCACTTTTTATTTTTAAAATTCAAATATGAGTTTAGCATATTAATGACCATTGTTTTGACTATGACTGGTTCAAATTTTGAGGTTATATTTGCAAAATTGTAACCCCAGCATTAAAATAAGCAGTTGAATGATTTTAAAATTTTTGATGAATTTTCAAAAATTATTAAAAAATATTTTTAATTTTCAAAATTCAAATTTGAATTAAGCATAATAATTATTATTATTTTGTCTAAAATTGGTACAAATTTTGAGGTTAAATTTGCAAAATTGTAACCTCAGCACTAAAATAAGCAAATGAATGATTTTAGAAATTTTGTTGAATTTTCAAAAATTATTAAAAATTATTTTTAATTTTCAAAATTTGAATTTGAGCCGTGCTTGGCTCAAATTCAAATTTTAACAAATAATAACCATTGTTTTGACTATGTTTGGTACAAATTTTGAAGTTACATTTGCAAAATTGTAACCTCAACACTAAAATAAGTAGTAGAATAATTTCAAAAATTTTGTTGAATTTTCAAAAAATATTAAAAAATGTTTCTAATTTTCAAAATTCAAATATGAGTTTAGCATATTAATTAGCATTGTTTTGACTATGTTTGGTACAAATTTTGAGGTTATATTTGCAAAATTGTAACCTCAACACTAAAATATGAAATTAAATGATTTTAGAAATTTTGTCAAATTTTCAAAAATTGATTAAAAATATTTTTTATTTTTATAATTCAAATTTGAGCTTAGTATATTAATGACCATGGTTTTAACTATGATTCGTAAAAAATTTGAGTTCATATTTGTAAAATTATAACCTCAGCACTAAAATAAACATTTTAATGATTTTAATTTTTTTGTTGAATTTTCAAAAATTATTAAAATATATTATCAATTTTTAAAATTCAATTTTGAGTTAAGCATATTAATGACCATTGTTTTGACTATGATTGTTACAATTTTTGAAGTTTTATTTGCAAAATTGTAACGTTAATACTAAAATATGTAATGGAATAACTAAAAAATTGTTGTTGAATTTCCAAAAAAAATTGAAAATTATTATCAATTTTCAAAATTTAAATTTGAGTTAAGTATATTAATAACTATTGTTTTGACTATGGTAGGTTTAAATTTTGAGGTTAGTTTTGCAAAATTGTAAACCTCAACACTAAAACTTGCAATAGGAAATTTTGATGAATTTTTAAAAATAATTAAAAAATATTTTTATTTTTTAAAATTTAAATTTGAATAAACCACATTAATTGTCATTGTTTTGACTATGATTGGTACAAATTTTGAAGTTACATTTGCAAAATTGTAACCTCAACACTTGGAATGATTCAAAAAAATTTGTTAAAATTTCAAAAATTCTTAAAATCTATTTTTTATTTTTAAAATTCAAATATGAGTTTAGCATATTAATGACCATTGTTTTGACTATGACTGGTTTAAATTTTGAGGTTATATTTGCAAAATTGTAACTTCAGCATTAAAATAAGCAGTTGAATGATTTTAAAATTTTTGTTGAATTTTCAAAAATTATTAAAAAATATTTTTAGTTTTCAAAATTCAAATTTGAATTAAGCATATTAATTATTATTATTTTGTCTAAAATTGGTACAAATTTTGAGGTTAAATTTGCAAAATTGTAACCTCAGCACTAAAATAAGCAAATGAATGATTTTAGAAATTTTGTTGAATTTTCAAAAAATATTAAAAAATGTTTCTAATTTTCAAAATTCAAATATGAGTTTAGCATATTAATTAGCATTGTTTTGACTATGTTTGGTACCAATTTTGAGGTTATATTTGCAAAATTGTAACCTCAACATTAAAATATGCAATTGAATGATTTTAGAAATTTTATCAAATTTTCAAAAATTGATTAAAAATATTTTTCATTTTTATAATTCAAATTTGAGCTTAGTATATTAATGGACATTGTTTTAACTATGATTGGTAAAAAAATCAAGTTCATATTTGCAAAATTGTAACCTCAGCACTAAAATAAGCACTGGAATGTTTTAGAAATTTTGTTGAATTTTCAAAAATTATTAAAAAATATTTTTATTTCTCAAAATTCAAATTTGAATTAAACATATTAATTATTATTGTTTTGTCTAAAATTGGTACGAATTTTGAGGTTAAATTTGCAAAATTGTAACCTCAGCACTAAAATAAGTACTGGAATGATTTGAAAAATTTTGTTGAATGTACAAAAATTATTAAAAAATATTTTCAATTTTCAAAATTTTAATTTGAGCTGAAGACGTTGATTAACATTGTTTTGACTATAATTGGTACAAATTTTGAGATTATTTTTGCAAAATTGTAACCTCAACACTAAAATACGGAATGGAATAATTTAATTTTTTTTTTATTTTTTAAAAATTATTAAAAATTTATAAAATTTTTAAAATTTAAATTTGAGTTAAGCATATTAATTACCATTGTTTTGGCTATGTTTGTTGCATTTTTTGAGGTCATATTAGCAAAATTGTAGCCTCAGCATTAAAACTAGCAATAGAATAAGTCAAGAAATTTACTTGATTTTTTAAAAATTATTAAAAAATATTTTTAATTTTTAAAATTTGAATTTGAGCTAAGCGCAATAATAATCATTGTTTTGACTATGTTTGGTACAAATTTTGAGGTTATATTTGCAAAATTATAATTTCAACATTAAAATATGCAATTGAATGATTTTTGAAATTTTGACGAATTTTCAAAAATTGATTAAAAAAATTTTTCATTTTTAAAATTCAAATTTGAGTTTAGTATATTAATGACCATTGTTTTAACTATAATTGGTGTAAATTTTGAGGTCATATTTGCAAAATTGTAACCTCAGCACTAAAATAAGCTAATGAATGATTTTAGAAAATTTGTTGAATTTTCAAAAATTTTTCAAGAATATTTTTAATTTTTATAATTCAAATTTGAGATAAGCATATTAATTATAATTGCTTTGAGTATAATTGGTACTAATTTTGAGGTTACTTTTGCAAAATTGTAACCTCAACACTTGGAATGATTCAAGAAATTTTGTTGAAATTTCAAAAATTCTTGAAAACCACTTTTTATTTTTAAAATTCAAATATGAGTTTAGCATATTAATGACCATTGTTTTGACTATGACTGGTTCAAATTTTGAGGTTATATTTGCAAAATTGAAACCTCAACACTAAAATATGCAATTGAATGGTTTTAGAAATTTTGTTGAATTTTCAAAAATTGTTAAAAAATATTTTTAATTTTAAAAATTCAAATTTGAGTTATGCATATTAATTATAATTGTTTTGACTATAATAGGTACAAATTTTGAGGTTACTTTTGCAAAATTTTAACCTTAGCACTAAAATAAGCAAATGAATGTTTTTAGAAATTTTGTTGATTTTTCAAAAATTGTTAAAAAATATTTTTAATTTTTAAAATTTAAATTTGAATTAAAAATATTAATTATCATTGTTTTGTCTAAAATTGGTACAAATTTTGAGGTTATATTTGCAAAATTGTAACCTCAGCACTAAAATAAGCAGTGGAATGATTTCAGAAATTTTGATAAATTTTCAAAAATTATTAAAAAATATTTTAAATTTTTAAATTTTAAATTTGAGTCATGCATATTAATTATCATTGTTTTGACTATAATTGGTACAAATTTTGAGGTTATATTTGCAAAATTGTAACCTCACCACTAAAATAAGCAATTGAATGATTTTAGATTTTTTTTTCAAATTTTCAAAAATTGATTAAAAATGTTTTTTATTTTTAAAATTTAAATTTAAGTTAAGCATATTAATAACTATTGTTTTGACTATAACTGGTACAAATTTTGAGATTATTTTTTCAAAATTGTAACCTCAGCACTAAAATAAGCACTGGAATGATTTTAATTTTTTTGTTGAATTTTCAAAAATTATTAAAATATATTATCAATTTTTAAAATTCAATTTTGAGTTAAGCATATTAATTACCATTGTTTTGACTATGTTTGGTACAAATTTTGAAGTTACATTTGCAAAATTGTAACCTCAGCACTAAAATAAGTAGTGGAATGATTTCAAAAATTTTGTTGAATTATCAAAAAATATTAAAAAATGTTTCTAATTTTCAAAATTCAAATATGAGTTTAGCATATTAATTAGCATTGTTTTGACTATGTTTGGTACAAATTTTGAGGTTATATTTACAAAATTGTAACCTCAACACTAAAATATGCAATTGAATGGTTTTAGAAATTTTGTCAAATTTTCAAAAATTGATTAAAAATATTTTTCATTTTTAAAATTCAAATTTGAGTTTAGTATATTAATGACCATTGTTTTAACTATAATTGGTGTAAATTTTGAGGTCATATTTGCAAAATTGTAACCTCAGCACTAAAATAAGCTAATGAATGATTTTAGAAAATTTGTTGAATTTTCAAAATTTGTTCAAGAATATTTTTAATTTTTAAAATTCAAATTTGAGATAAGCATATTAATTATAATTGCTTTGACTATAATTGGTACTAATTTTGAGGTTACTTTTGCAAAATTGTAACCTCAACACTTGGAATGATTTAAGAAATTTTGTTGAAATTTCAAAAATTCTTAAAATCTATTTTTTATTTTTAAAATTCAAATATGAGTTTAGCATATTAATGACCATTGTTTTGACTATGACTGGTTCAAATTTTGAGGTTAAATTTGCAAAATTGTAACCTCAGCACTAAAATAAGCAAATGAATGATTTTAGAAATTTTGTTGAATTTTCAAAAATTATTAAAAATTATTTTTAATTTTCAAAGTTTGAATTTGAGCCAAGCACAATAATAACCATTGTTTTGACTATGTTTGGTACAAATTTTTGAGTTACATTTGCAAAATTGTAACCTCAGCACTAAAATAAGTAGTGGAATGATTTCAAAAATTTTGTTGAATTATCAAAAAATATTAAAAAATGTTTCTAATTTTCAAAATTTAAATATAAGTTTAGCATATTAATTACCATTGTTTTGACTATGTTTGGTACAAATTTTGAGGTTATATTTGCAAAATTGTAACCTCAACACTAAAATATGCAATTAAATGATTTTAGAAATTTTGTCAAATTTTCAAAAATTGATTAAAAATATTTTTCATTTTTGTAATTCAAATTTGAGTATATTAATGACCATGGTTTTAACTATGATTGGTAAAAAATTTGAGTTCATATTTGCAAAATTGTAACCTCAGCACTAAAATAAACACTGGAATGATTTTAATTTTTTTGTTGAATTTTTAAAAATTATTAAAATATATTATCAATTTTCAAAATTCAATTTTGAGTTAAGCATATTAATGACCATTGTTTTGACTATGATTGTTACAATTTTTGAGGTTATTTTGCAAAATTGTAACGTTAATACTAAAATATGTAATAGAATAACTAAAAAATTGTTGTTGAATTTCCAAAAAAAATTAAAAATTATTATCAATTTTCAAAATTTAAATTTGAGTTAAGTATATTAATAACTATTGTTTTGACTATGGTAGGTTCAAATTTTGAGGTTAGTTTTGCAAAATTGTAAACCTCAACACTAAAACTTGCAATAGGAAATTTTGTTGAATTTTTAAAAATAATTAAAAAATATTTTTATTTTTTAAAATTTAAATTTGAATAAACCACATTAATTATCATTGTTTTGTTTAAATTTTGAGGTTATATTTGCAAAATTGTAACCTTAGCACTAAGGAAATATTTTTGAAATTTTGATGAATTTTCAAAAATTATTAAAAAATATTTTTAATTTTCAAAATTCAAATTTGAATTAAGCATATTAATTATCATTGTTTTGACTATAATTGGTATAAATTTTGAATTTATTTTTGCAAAATTGTAATCTCAGCATTAAAATAAGCAGTTGAATGATTTTAAAAATTTTGGTGAATTTTCAAAAATTATTAAAAAATATTTTTAATTTTTAAAATTAAAGTTTGAGTTAAGCATATTAATTAAGATTGATTTAGCTATGTTTGTTACTATTTTTGAGATTTTATTTGCAAAATTGTAACCTCAACACTAAAAAAAGCATTGGAATGATTTAAGAAATTTTGTTAAATTTTCAAAAATTAATAAAAAATATTTTCAATTTTTAAAATTTAAATTTGAGCTAAGCACATTAATTGCCATTATTTTAAGTATGATTGGTACTAATTTTAAGTAATTATTGGCAAAATTGTAATCTCTACAAACAATTTTGTACATTTTTTAATTTACAAAACTTTCAATTTAAATTTATCAATTTTCTTTTTTAAAAAAATATAAGAAATGATAAATATGCATCATCAAACACATGAAATTAAACTACTGTCATCCTGCTATATTTTTTGTAAAGCATTTCATTACACGAACTCCAACAGGAAGTCCAAGCCAAGCTCATACATTCTTACAATCTCTGGAATCGTTTCTATAACAATTCCAACGTACGGAACATTTTCCTTATTAGTATGATCGATCTTTAAATGCTTGTTCTTACCATTCAAGTGCACAATTTTTTTTTGCTACCATAATTATAACAGGATTTCATTAAACCAACTCCCCTCTGATTTAATTAATGGATAACATAAGATGTGCATTATCTAAAATAATGAAGTTATTAGATAAAATTGCGTGGAGAAAAATATAAAGAAGACACGCAGCGATCGTGTCTGATAAAATATTGCAAGAACAGTTGTAATAATATAATTGTTTGCATAAATTAAAACGTGTTTGGAGGGGTTGGATTTTTTACGTTATCGCACAACGACAGACCGTCACGCTTGTACCTAATTAATGCAAATTATTACGGATTAGAATACGAATTAACTATTAGTCAAAAATTTTGCAAATTCAGTTTGAAATTAATGCAATTATTTTCAGCATTGGAATGTGAATTAGAAATAGAATTTTTCTACTGTTATGATTCCTATCTTAAAATATTATACTGCGTCTGATTAATTGTTACGTTTGGGGAAACGAGATAAGGTTGCTTTTGGTTGGTGTTATTATTATATTTTTTAATAAATGTGCTGAGGGTTATGAACTTGTTAACTGCAATGGAAACACCCTTATTTCAAACTTAAAATGGGCACATGCGGGCTGTCACTTGCAAACATTGGATAAATTGCTTTTAATATTAAAAAACATACAGAATAAATGGAGCTTTACATAAATTATATAATAAATATGCTTTAATGGTTTGTTTTAAATTTAATTGCTGTAATAAATTGTTTTAAATGAATTTTAATTATTGTTTATATTCTAATGTGTAATGAGTAAATTGCAGTTTTTAGTTAAAGTTAGCTAAATTAAGATTATTTCAAATTGAGCGTATCAATTCAGATCATGTTTACATAATTGTTACTGATAGTATTAAGGTAAATTGTTACAAAATTTTATCAATTTCCAATGAACAGTTTAGAAATTATTGTTTTTTTTGGTTTTAAGTTAGAATTAGCTAAGTCCATTTAAGTTTAGAGTTTGTCAAATTTAACGTATCGATTTAGATCATTTTTGCACAGTTGGTACTGATTATATTGAGGTTGGTTGGTACCAAATTTCATTAATTTCCAATGAACTGTTTAGAAGTTATACAAATTTTTATTGCTCTCCTAAGTTTGAAATTAAAATTTGTCAAATCGAATAAGTTCAGGTTATGTTAAAGTGAACGTATCAATTTAGATTATTTTTGCACAGTTAGTAGTGAACATATTAAGGCATAATGTTGCTAAATTTTATCAATTTCCAATGAACAATTTAGAAGTAATTATGGTTTTATTGATCTTCTTGGTTTAAAGTTAGAATTGGCTAAGTCCATTTAAGTTTAGAGTTTGTCAAATTTAACGTATCGATTTAGATCATTTTTGCACAGTTGGTACTGATTATATTGAGGTTGGTTGGTACCAAATTTGATTTATTTCGAATGAACTGTTTAGAAGTTATAACTATTTTATTGGCATCAGTAGTTTAAAGTTAAAATTAGTCAAATCGAATAAGTTTAGGTTATGTTGAATTGAACGTATCAATTTAGATAATTTTTGCACAGTTGATATTGAACATATTAAGGCAAAATTATACCAAATTTAATAAATTTCCAATAAACAGTTTAGAAGTTATGATGGTTTTATTGGTCTTCTTGGTTTAAAGTTAGAATTGGCTAAGTCGATTTAAGTTTAGAGTTTGACAAATTGAACGTATCGATTTAGATTATTTTTTCACAGTTGGTACTAACTATATTGATGTATGTTGGTACCAAATTTTATCAATTTCCAATGAACTGTTTAGAAGTTATACAAATTTTTATTGGCCTCTTTAGTTTAAAGTCAAAATTAGTAAAATTGAATAAGTTTAGGTTATGTTAAAATGAACGTATCAATTTAGATTATTTTTGCACAGTTAGTAGTGAACATATTAAGGCATAATGTTGCTAAATTTTATCAATTTCCAATGAACAATTTAGAAGTTATTAAGGTTTTATTTGTCTTCTTGGTTTAAAGTTAGAATTGGCTAAGTTGATTTATGTTTAGAGTTTGTCGAATTGAACGTATCAATTTAGATCATTTTTGCACAATTGGTACTGATTATATTGAGATATGTTTGTTCCAAATTTCATCAGTTTCCAATGAATTGTTTAGAAGTTATACAAATTTTTATTGCTCTCCTTAGTTTGAAATTAAAATTTGTCAAATCGAATAAGTTTAGGTTATGTTAAAGTGAACGTATCAATTTAGATTATTTTTGCACAGTTAGTAGTGAACATATTAAGGCATAATGTTGTTAAATTTCATCAATTTCCAATGAACAATTTAGAAGTTATTATGATTTTATTGGTCTTCTTGGTTTAAAGTTAAAATTGGCTAAGTCGATTTAAGTTTAGAGTTTATCAAATTGAACGTATCGATTTAGATCATTTTTGCACAGTTGGTACTGATTATATTGAGGTTGGTTGGTACCAAATTTCATTAATTTCCAATGGACTGTTTAGAAGTTATATAATTTTTATTGGCCTCCTTAGTTTAAAGTTAAAATTAGTCAAATTGAATAAGTTTAGGTTATGTTAAAGTGAACGTACCAATTTAGATTATTTTTGCACAATTAGTATTGAACATATTAAGGCATATTGTTACCAAGTTTCATCAATTTCCAATGAACAGTTTAGAAGTTATTATGGTTTTATTGGTCTTTTTGGTTTAAAGTTAGAATTGGCCAAGTTCATTTAAGTTTAGAGATTGTCGAATTAAACGTATTGATTTAGATCATTTTTGCACAGTTGGTACTGATTATATTGAGGTAGATTGGTACCAAATTTTATTAATTTCCAATAAATTGTTTAGAAGTTACACAATTTTATTGGCCTCTTTAGTTTAAAGTTAAAATTAGTCAAGTCGCATAAGTTTAGTTTATATTAAAGTGAACGTATCAATTTAAATTATTTTTGTACAGATAGTATTGAACATATTGAGGCATATTGGTACTAAATTTCATCAACTTCCAATGATTAGTTTAGAAGTTATAATGGTTTTATTGATCTTCTTGGTTTAAAATTTGAATTGGCTAAGTCGATTCAAGTTTAGAGTTTGTCAAATTGAACGTATCGATTTAGATCATTTTTGCACAGTTGGTACTAATTATATTGAGGTACGTTGGTACTAAATTTTATGAATTTCCAATGAGCTATTTAGAAGTTATAAAAGTTTAATTGGCTTTTTTAGTTTAGGAAAATCAGAACTTGCTTAATTTTGGTAAATTTGGAGTTTTTCAGTCTATTTAGATAAAAATTGGCAAATTTAAATCATTTTTATTATTTACCCCAATTAGAACTTAAAATTGTCAATATTAGGTTATTAGTCTATTTAGATAACAAACAACTTCTTCTTCTTTTTCTTGTTGGAAAAAAAAAGGAAATTTTTTTTTTATCATACAATTTGATCCTTGTCGATGATTTGTGGCAACTTTGTAGAAACCGATTAGCTTTTGTTTTAATGATAATTGAATGGTTCACCCCGGCGAAAGCTGCCACATATTTTTCCAAGTCGTGATGAACTTCTTCCCCGAATGGATCGGTTAAGAGAGTTTCATTATTTATCCATTAAAATATTTGCACCGTCGATGAAATTAATTAAGTAGATATATACTTTCCTTTGAGAGAAGCTTAAGTGCTTTTAAAGTATTTCATCAGACGATGCTCGAAAGGCTCATAATTCGAGTCGTTGGCTATTTCACGGTTCGTCGGATACCTGCAAAAGACAGCGGGATTACGTTTTCTTTTCGTGCGGAGTGCGTTTGCGATTGAAACGTGCTGATTTACGTTCAGTATTGATGATGCTAAGGCCGATCGATGCCAAGTTTCCAAGCTCTATATTATAAAAATGCAATGTTATTACTTGTACGAGTTTTGTATAATATTTAACCACATTTAATTCATGCCGGGCCAGATTTACGCGTTACGTGAATTGAGATTGGGTTAGGTTAACAATAGTGTGGGGGTGACTTGATTGTACTTTATCCAGTCTGAGCCGAGGGGGTGGCGGGTCAGTACTGCGATATCACTACTTTATGGCTGGGCCATGCCCTTGCATTCTAATCAGCAAAGTTCCCCTAATACATTTTCCTGCATACCGCGGCCCCACCGCACTCCAAACAAATTTAAATACTGCCTAGAATAAGTGCTGCCTCCTAAATAACTTATCTGTAACCCTTACACTGGAATGCATCAGATTCCTGAAACTTAACCCTTTGGGGAGAATGAATGAATGAATGAAGTTCATCCAGTTAGCAAGCAATTGTTTTATTATTAATACATAACGGAAAAATCTCACGTTTAATATGATGTATGCTTTGTAATTATATAATTCGCTTTTCGTGTATGTAGGGAATTTCCCAGCTTTGAAAGATTTCCGTCAGTCAAATAGGAGGAAACAATGGGACCGCTATTTACAACCATTCAATGTCATCCCATGCAAGTTTTACACTAATGGCTGAGGGAGGAGCAGTCTATATATTATGTGCTTTCGGGCAGTTCCGGCTTCAATTGTACTTTTCCTTGGGTAGGTGGGTAATGTTTGGACTACAATGGACTATAGTTAAGGTGCCTTTAAAGTACGAGGGGACTTTTGATGGAATAAACTTCTGGGAATTTTTACATCCACATCTTTCAATTACTTCTAATGAATGAGAATTATATCTTGCATGCAACTAACATTTATGTGGTTCATGGAATTAATTAAGGTAATAAAATATTTTGGAAAATGTGGTACTTTTGACTTTAATTGAAGAAGTATGCAAGTTATGATTTTTTTTAATCAAATTGGATCAAAATGCTAATGTTGATTAGGGTAATTTTTATCTAAATAGACCCTTTAAAATGCTTTTTTTAAAGTAGCAAATTTTAAGTCAAAATATTAAGTTTTGCTATAAAAAAGCAAATTTTATTAAAAACAAACAAATATTTAGAAAAATATTTTTTTTAGTTTTATTTCAAATTTTGTCTATATTTTGGCTACAGTTGTTGCAAATTTTGAGTCAAAATATTATGTAATTTTGCTACAGCAAAGCAGTTTGTAAAAACAAAATAATTCAGAAAAAACCCAAAAAAAATTTAAAAATTGATTTAAAATTTTTGATAATTTAATTATAGACAAATGCATTGAAAATTGTTGCTACACTGCCAAAAACTTTAAATTTAGACAATTTGCAATTGCAATTAATCATGTTTTCTAGTATCTCTTTTACATTTGTAGCAATTTTTATGATTTTAAACTAATATTTACTGCTACAATATAGCAAATTTTTGTCAACGAAAAACTAAATTTTGGAAATAATCTTGAAAATAAAAATAATTGAACTATATTTTTTAAATTTTTACATATCTAAGAATTTTTAAGATTCTATAGTAATATTTGTTGCTACCACATAGCAAAATGTATTGAAAAGTTATAAATTTTGATTATTATCAAAGAGAAACTAAATTTTGGAAATAATTTGGATAATAAAAATCATATTTTTCAACATCTTTTTTATATACGTAGCAATTTTTAATACTCTAAATTGATATTTATTGCTACAATATAGCAAAATGTACTGAAAAGTTGTAAATTTTGATAATTTTCAAAGAAAACCAAAATTTTGAAAATTATTTTGGAAGTATAAAAAATGAATCCATAATTTTTTCTACTTACGTAGCAATTTTTAACATTCCAAAGTAATATTTGTAGCTACCACAAAGCAAAATGTATTGAAAAGTTGTAAATTTTTTGATAATTTTCTAAATAAAACCAAATTTTAAAAATTATTTTAGAAATAAAAAAAGTTTAACCATTTTTCTAACATCTCTTTTACATATGTAGCAATTTTCAACATTTTATAGTAATATTTGTTGCTACCATTTAGCAAAATTTTGATATTTTTAGAGAGAAACTAAATTCAGAAATAATTTTGAAAATGAAAAAAGTTAAATTATATTTTCTAACATTTTTTCTATAAATGTAGCAATTTTCTTGGTTTTAAAGTAATATTTGTTGCTACCACATAGCAATATGCATTGAAAAAATGTAAATTTTGATAAATTTCAAAGAAAAACTAAATTTTGAAAATTATTTTGGAAGTAAAAAAAATAATACTATATTTTTTAACACTTTCTCTACATACGTAGCAATTATTAACATTCTAAAGTAATATTTGTTGCTACCACAAAGCAAAATGTATTGAAATATTGAAAATTTTGATAATTTTGTAAGAAAAACTATATTTTGAAAATCATTCTGGAAGCAAAAAACAATTAAACCACATTTTCTAACATTTCAAAATTTTAAATTATTATTTGTTGCTACAATATAGCAAAATGTATTAAAAATTTATAAATTTTGATGATTTTTAAAGAAATCTATGTTTTGAAAATAATATCTAAAGTAAAAAAATTAAATCATATTTTTCAACGTTTCCTTTACATATGTAGCAATTTTCAAGATTTTAAAGTAATATTTGTTGCTACCACATAGCAAAATGTTCTGAAAAGTTTTAAATTTTGATAATTTTCAAAAAAAACTAATTTCTGGAAATAATTTTGAAAATAAAAATAATTAAACTATAATTTCCAATATCTTCTCTACATATGTAGCAGTTTTTGGAGTTCTAAAGTCATATTTGTTGCTACCACATAGCAAAATGTATTGAAAAGTTGTAAATATTGATAACTTTTAAAGAGAAACTGAATTTAGAAAATAATTTTGGAAATAAAAGACATTAAATTATGTTGTCCAACATCTCCTCTATATATGTAGCAATTTTCAAGATTTTAAAATAATATTTCTTGCTACAATATAGCAAAATGTATTGAAAAGTTAAAAATTTTGGCAATTTGCAAACAAAAACTAAATTTTGAAAATATTTTTTAAAGTAAAAAAAATTAAACCATATTTTCTAACATCTCTTCTACATATGTAGCAATTTTTATGTTTTTGAAGTATTAATTGTTGCATAATGTAGCAAAATGTAATAAAAAGTTAATTTTTTTTATAATTTTTAAAGAAAAATTAAATTATGGAAATAATTTTGAAAATAAAAATAATTAAACAATAATTCCAATATTTTCTGTACATATGTAGCAATTTTCATGGTTCTAAAGTAATATTTGTTGCTACCACATAGCAAAATGTATTAAAAAATTGTAAATTTTGATAATTTTTTTAGAAATACTAAACTTTGAAATTAATTTTGAAAAAAATATAACCATATTTTTTATGTATTTTATCTTCTCTACATATGTAGCAATTTTCATGATTCTAAAGTTGCTACAATTTAGCTGAATGTATTAAAAATTTTGGTCAATATCAAAGAAAAACTAAATTTTGAAAATAATTTTGGAAAAAGAAACTATTAAACTATATTTTCCAACATTTCCTCTACATATGTATGTAGCAATTTTTAAGATTCTAAAGTAATATTTTTTGCTACCACATAGCAAAATGTATTAAAAAATTGTACATTTTGGATACTATCAAAGAAAAACTAAATTTTGAAAATAATTTTGGAGATAAAAATAATTAAGCTATATTTTTCAACATTTTTTCTACATATGTAGCAATTTTCAAGATTATAAAATAGTATTAGTTACTACCACATAGCAAAATGTATTGAAAAGTTGTCAATTTTGATAATTTACAAAGAGAACCTAAATTTAAAAGAAAAAATTAGAAGTAAATAAGATTAAATCATATTTTTTAACATCTCCTTTATATATGTAGCAAATTTCAAGATTCTAAAGTAATATTTGTGGCTACCACATAGCAAAATGTATTAAAAAGTTGTAAGATTTGAATTTTTTTAAAGAAAAACTAAATTTTGGAAATAGTTTTGGTGATAAAAAATAATTAAACTATATTTTCCAACATTTTCTCTACATATGTAGCAGTTTTTAACATTCTAAAGTAATATTTGTTGCTACCACATAGCAATATGTATTGAAAAGTTGTAAATTTTGATAATTTTTAAAGAAAAACGAAATTTTTGAAAGAATTTTGGAAAAAAATAATTAAACTATATTTTCCAACATTTTCTCTACATATGTAGCAATTTTTAAGATTTTAAAATAATATTTACTGCTATCACATAGCAAAATGCATTGAAAAGTTGTAAATTTTGATAATTTAAAAAAAAAAACTAAATTTTGAAAATTATTTTGGAAATATAAAAAATTAAACCATATTTTCTAACATCTCCTCTGCATATGTAGCAGTTTTTACATTCTAAAGTAATTATTGTTGCTACCACATAGCAAAATGTATTGAAAAATTGTAAATTTTGATAATTTCCAAAAAAAAACTAAATTTTGAAAACTATTTTGGAAGTAAAATAAATTAAACTATATCTTTTAACATTTCCTCTACAAATGTAGCAATTTTCAACATTGTAAAGTTATATTTGTTGCTTCCACATAGCAAAATGTATTGAAAAGTCATAAGTTTTGATAATATTTAAAGAAAAACTAAGTTTTAAAAAAATTAAATCATTTTTTTTAACATCTCCTTTACAAATGTAGCAATTTGTATAATTCTAAAGTAATATTTGTTGCTATCGCATAGAAAAATGTTCTCTGAAAAGTTGTAAATTTTAATAACTTTTAAAGAAAAACTAAATTTTAAAAATTATTTTTGAAGTATACAAAATTAAACCATATTTTCTAACATCTCCTCTACATACGTAGCAATTTTTAACATTTTAACAATATACTACTGCTACAATATAGCAAAATGTACTGAAAAGTTGTAAATTTTGATCGTTTTCAAAGAAAAACTAAATTTTGAAAATTATTTTGAAAGTATAAAAATTAAACCATATTTTCTAACATCTCCTGTACATATGCAGCAATATTTATGATTTTAAAATAATATTTGTTGCTACCACATAGCAAATCTATTGAAAAGTTGTACATTTTGGTTATTATCAAAGAAAAACTAAATTTTGAAAATAGTTTTGAAAATGAAAATAATTAAATCATATTTTTTAACATCTTCTCTATATATGTAGCAATTTTTAAGATTTTAAATTAATGTTAATTGCTACAATATAGCAAAATGTATTGAAAAATTGTAAATATTGATAATTTTCTAAAAAAAACTATATTTTGGAAATAAAAATAATTAAACAATATTTTTTTACCTTTCCTTTACAAATGTAGCAATTTTCAAAATTATAAAGTAATATTTGTTGCTACAATATAGCAAAATGTATAGAAAAGTTATAAGTTTTGACAATTTTTAAAGAAAAATTGAATTTTGAAAATAGTTTTAGAGAAAAAAAATTTAAACCATATTTTTCAACATCTTCTCTAGATATGTAGCATTTTTTTAAATTAATATTTGTTGCTACTACATAGCAAAATGTATGGAAAAGTTTAAAATTTTGATATTTTTGTGAATTTTGATAAGAACATGAATTTTTTGTTAAATTTTTTATGATTTCAATGCATTTATAAAAATATTGTGAGCGATTTTTAAGGAATTTTTTTTATTAATGATTTTTTAAACGTTTTTTTAGTTTTAAGAAGTATATTTATTTTATATTGGAAATTCCAAAAGTTTTATGCGAAAACTGAATTTTTTGAGCGATTTTGTATAAATTGTAGGAATTTAATTTTTTTATGAGCAATTTTTTATGTATTTTGTTCAGTAACGACATTTTTTAAGCGATTTTTTTGAGTTTTTGCAAATTATTTGCATTTTTTGTTAGAAATTCTTGAAGTTTTATACAAAAACTGTAATTTCTGAGCGGTGGTTTCCTATGAATTGCAAAAATTTTATATATTTTTTGAGCAATTTTTTATGTATTTTGTTTAGTAACGACATTTTTTAAGCGATTTTATTGAGTTTTAAAAAATATTTGCATTTTTTGTTGGAAATTCCTAAAGTTTTATGTGAAAACTGCATTTTCTGAGCGAATTCCTATGAATTGTAGAAATTTATAATTTTCTATGATTAATTTTTTATGTATTTTGTTCAGTAACGACTTTTTTTAATCGATTTTTTTGAGTTTTTGCAAAGTATTTGCATTTTTTGTTGGAAATTCTTATAGTTTTATGCAAAAACTATATTTTCTGAGCGATTTTCTATAAATTTTAGGAATTTTTTATGTGCAATTAGTTTTAAAAAGTATTTGCATGTTTTGTTAATAAATCTTAAAATTTTATGCAAAAACTGCATTTTCTGATCAATTTCTCATAAATTAAGTGCATTTAGTTTTTTTATGAGCAATTTTTATCTATTTTGTTGTGAGCAATGACTTTTTTTAAGCGAATTTTAAATTTTTTGCATTTTTTGTTTAAAAAATTTTAAGCGACAACTGTTTTTTTTTATATTTTTCATGGATGCATTTAGTTTTTTTTTTCTGAGCGATTTTTTATGTATTTTATTCAGTAACAACTTTTTTAAGCAATTTATTGCTTAAAGTTCTTAACTCTTTAAGCAAAAATGCATTCAATGAGCGATTTCTAATAGATTAAATTTATTTAGTATTTTTTGTGAGAGAATTTTTATGTATTCTGTTTGGTAATTCTTTTGAGTTTTAAAGTATTTGAGTTTTTTGTTAAAAAATTTACAAAAGCATTTTTTGAGCAATTTTTCATGAATTGAATGCATCTACTATTTTTTATAAGCGATTTTTTATTTATTTTGTTTAGTAACGACTTTTTTGAAGCGGTTTTTCAGGGTTTTTAAAAATATTTGCGTTTTATGTTAGAAAGTTTTATGCGAAAACTACATTTTTTGAGCGATTTTTTATAGATTGAATGCATTAAATATATTTTTTAGCTGAGGTTTTATGTATTTGCACAGTGACCACGTTTTGTGAGCGATTTTTGTGAGTTTCAAAAAGTATATGCATTTTTTTAACATTTTATGTGAAAGTTTCATATCATAATTGCATTTTTAAGCAATTTCTTACAGTTTGAATGCATTTATTATATTTTCTAGATGAGTTTTATGTATTTTGTACAGTGAACTTTTTGTTTTTAATTTTTAATCATTGAATGCGGTGCAATTTAATGTTATTCGGTTGGATATTATTTTCCATCGTAAAACGAAAAATTGGCATCAGTAAAACAATATTTACAATAAAGTAAGTCGTTCTAATTTCACATTTTACGATTGTTCTGGCATTTAACGTAGAAGCAATAACTATTTAAGAAAATGAGCATATTCAAGTATGAATTACAATAATCCCATAAAGTATTTTAGGCGTATATTAATAGTTTTATTATTCTCTTAGTAATATATTTTATTACACGTCCATTGAAGTCGAAACGATTTCATCCTCGGCAGATTTAAGGATGACGAACACTAACTGAAGCTTTTTTAAGGGCTGTATTGACGGAAGCGGCAATGGGAGGATTTATTGAGTAGGTGCAATGGGTATAGGGTGAGCGTAATCTGAAAGTATAAGCTGACCAGGGATGCGGATAAAGCTGCTAAAATCTAGCAACTTGTGTAATAAGATGGATTTGAAATGGGAAATACTATTATAGTTACATTAAATTCATTTGTTTACAGGAAAAGCTCGAGTCTAAAATCCTGGAACTGGAAACTGCATTGGAATTGGCACAAAAGAACGAACTGAAGGACAAACAGACCGTAAATAAATTACAGAAACAACTGGCCAAGGTGAGTGTTTAGTGAGGTTAGGTTAATTGCGCGGAAGACTGATAGTTATTTAAAACGGTAAATGGAGGGATGGGATGAAATAGGTATTAGTCAAGATTTAAAATGGAGAAAAACCGTTGGTTTGGTATATCTCTCGGGAAATCTATGGGGAAACTGTCGGTGCACTTTCTACTTCAACCATTTGTTATCAAAAAAGAAATGAATGATGTCTGAGGACTCTTCTCTTAAATTGGTTTATACTGTTCAGGTTGTGTACTTCAATATTGTTGAAGGACGTAAAGCTATTGTGTAAGTACGTAAACACACGCGTGGGAGTCGTTTATTTGTAAATGTGATGATGCGTAATAAAAGTTTATTTATAAAAATTGAATTCTTGTTAAAATTATAACATATAATGTTATAAACACAACTAGCTTTACTTTCAAATCCAATCAATGATCATTCCCTTGATATTAAGTCGAAATGTAAACGTTTATTGAATATCATTTACAGCATTAAACAGTTAAGCCAGATTTAACTGTTTGGATTCAATGTTTGAACTTTGGTATTTGTTTTGTAATTATTTTCGGATGATTATGTTCTTTTTAGATTGGAAAAATGCTAATGCAATTAGAACAAATCTATTTTATTTCCTTGTTTGTAATTATATTTCAATTAATTATGCTGATGATGGTTTTTTTAATTGAAATTATTTTGTAATAATTATTAATCATTGGATTAATGAGCAGAGAAGTTGTTTACAAATTTAAGTAATAAATATAATTATTTAAAATGAATATATTTAAATGTTAATATTCTTGACAAATTTAAGAATGCAAGATGAATTTAAAATTGATATTGATAGTATTTGGTCTTATTTTTGCAATTTATTAAAGTTTTAAGTAAAATTTTTAATAAATATATATGTAATCTACAAGTTTGATATGAATTTAAGTTGAAAATGATTATTTTTACATTATTTGGGCCTAGTTTTAAGCCAGATTTTGAGTATTTTGGTGGTTCTAAGTTATCTTCCATAAAACATCAGTCTCTAGTATTGAAAATGATCAAAATAAATTTTAGGCAACAATATAATTTAGAATTCAAGTCTAATATGCGATTTGAGGTTATAGGTTTTTTTTGTTACTTCAACAGTGGTTAGTATTAAAATTTAAAAAAAATAGTGCCTCAAATTGAAGTTTGCAGTTAGTTTAAGGGGAATTATTATGAATTATGCTACAAAATGAAGTAAGTAATTATTTGAGGGGAAACACAATGAAGTGTGCTACAAGTTGAAGTTTGCAGTTAATTAAGGGGAATATCATGAATTATGCTACAAAATGAAGTTAGTCATTATTTGAGGGGAAATCCAATGAAGTGTGCTACAAATTGAAGTTTGCTGTTAATTTAAGGGGAGTTACTATGAAGTATGCTACAAATTGAAGTTAGTCATTATTTGAGGGGAAACACAATGAAGTGTGCTACAAAATGAAATTTGCAGTTAATTTAAGGAGAATTATTATGAATTATGCTACAAAATAAATTTATTAATTATTATACAAGAAAATTAAAAATAGTTTTAGATCAAATGTTGAGAATTTTGATGGTTTTGGTCTTTTTCTTAAAAATATTAAAGTTTAAAGTAACAGAAACTAATTAAATATATTTAAAACTACCATTTTGATTTGAAATGAAGCGCAAAATTGTAATTTTTTTATTGTTTTGGTCTAGTTTTAGCTCAAAAATTCAATAATTTGATGGTAAAATGATTAAAATTAATTGTAAGTAACAGCAATATTGAAATTAAAGCTAATTTGGAAGATTTTTAACTGTTTAAAGCTAGTTTTAGACTAAAAATTGAGTATTTTAATATGTTTTAATTTTTGATGTGACCCAGTTTCAGTTTTCTTTTACTAAACATGAACTTTTATTATAAAAATGGTAAATATAATTTCGGCAACATAATATTTTGAACTTAAGCCAAAAATCATTTCAGTTTTGTAGTATAAAAATAGTTTTAGGAGAGAATATTCATAATTTATGGTTCTTTTCTTGAAATACTTTATGTCTAAAGTAACATAAACTAACAAAATAAATTTGATATAAATTTAAACCTTAGTTTTAAGTAAAAAATTAAAAATTTTAACTCTTTCTAAAATCATCAAAGTTTTTGCTGATAAAATTAATCAAAATACAATTTGTTCAATAATATAGTTTGAATTTAGGCCAACAATTATGATTAAATAAAGTTTTAGAGCAAAGTTTAACTTGTGGGCGAGGTACTTTTCTTACTGTAACTCACTTACCCACACAAGTGCTTTTGTTTGTCCCACTTCTTGTGTGCTTAGAGAATTGTTTAACAATAAATCTCTTGATAACTAACGCTTGGGTGGGTGGGCGGGAACAAAGTTTAACTTATGGGCGAGGTACTTCTTCTACTGTGGCCCACTCACTCGCACAACGGTTAATCATTAAAGGATCTATTGTTTATTCTACCTTTTGTGTGCTTGGATTTTGGATTTAGATATGAGAGAATTGTTAATAATAAATTTCATGATCACTAACGTTTGGGTGGGTGGGCGGGAACAAAGTTTAATTTGTGGGCGAGGTACTTTTTCTACTGTGACCCACCCGCCCGTCCAAGTGTTAGTTATCAAAGGATTTATTGTTTGTCCCACCTCTTGTGTGATTGGATTAAGATATGAGAGAATTGTTTAACTTTAAATCTTATGATAACTAACGCTAGGGTGGGTGGGTGGGAACAAAGTTTAATTTGTGGGCGAAGTATTTCTTCTACTATGACCCACCTACCCGCCCAAGTATTAATCATTAAAGAATCTATTGTTTGTCCCACCTCTTGTGTGCTTGGATTTAGATATGAAAAACTAACGCTTGGGTAGGCGGGTGGCAACAAACCTTAGTTAGTTATTAAAGGATCTATTGTTTGTCCCACTTTTTGTGTGCTTGGATTTAGATAGGAGAGAATTGTTCAACAATAAATCTTATGATAACTAACATTTGGGTGGGTGGGAACAAACTTTAGTTTTTGGACGAATTACTTTTTCTATTGTGACCCACCTACTCGCCCAAGTGTTAGTCATCAAAGGATTTATTGTTTGTCTTTTCTCTTGTGTCATTGGATTTAGATATGAGAGAATTGTTTAATAATAAATCTCATGATAACTAATGCTTGGGTGTGTGGGTGGGTCAGAACAAAATTTAAATTTTGGGCGAGGTTTTTCTACTATGACTTACCCACCCGCCCAAGTGTTAATTATTAAAGGATCTACTGTTTGTCCCACTTCCTGTGTGCTTGGATTCAGAAATGAAGAAATGAGAAACTTGTTTAACAATAAATCTCTTTATAACTAACTTTTGGGTGGGCGGGTGGGAACAAAATTTAGCTTGTGGGCAAGGTACTATTTTTACTATGATTCACCCACCCGCTCAAATGTTAATCATTAAAGAATTTATTATTTACCTTACTTCTTGTGTGCTTGGATTTAGATATGACAGAATTGTTTAGCAATAAATCTTATGATAACTAACGCTTGGGTGGAGAGGTGGGAACAAAGTTTAGTTTGTGAGCAAGTTAATTTTTCTACTGTGATCCACTCACCCGCCCAAGTGTTATTTATCAAAGGGTCTATTGTTTGTCTCACCTCTTGTGTGCTTAGATTTAGATATGAGAGAATTGTTTATTAATAAATCTCTTGATAACTGACGCTTGGGCGGGTGGGTGGAAACAAAGTTTAATTTGTGGGCGAGGTATTTCTTCTACTATGACCCACCCACCCGCCCAAGTATTAATCATTAAAGGATCTATTGTTGTGTCATCTCTTGTGTGCTTAGAATTAGATATAAGGGAATTGTTTAACAATAAATTTCTTTATAACCACCGCTTTGGTGGGCGGGTGGGAACGAAATTTAACTTATGGGCAAGGTATTTCTTTTACTGTGACTTCCTACCCGTCTAAGTGTTAGTCATTAAAGGAACTATTGTTTGTCTCACTCTTTGTGCTTGGATTTAGATATAAAAGAATTGTTTATCAATAAATCTCTAAACTAACGTTTGGAGGTTTTTTTACTGTGACCCACCCACCCGCCCAAGTGTTAGTCATCAAAGGATTTATTGTTTGTCCCACCTCTTGTGTGCTTGGATTTAGATATAAGTGATTTTTTTAACAACAAATCTCATTATAACTAACGCTTGGGTGGGTGGATGGGTGGGAACAAAGTTTAATTTGTGGGCGAAGTACTTTTTCTACTGTGACCCACCCACCCGCCCAAGTGTGAATTATTAAAGGATCTATTATTCGACCCACTTCTTGTGTGATTGGATTTGGATATTAGAATTGTTTAACAATAAATTCTATGATAACTAACGCTTGGGTGGGTGGGTGGTAACAAAGTTTAATTTGTGGGCGATGTCCTTTTTTTACTGTGACTCACCCATCCACCCAAGTGTTAGTTATCAAAGGATCTATTGTTTGGCTCACTTTTTGTGTGATTGGATTTGAATATCAAAATTGTTTAACAATAAATCTCTTGATATCTAAAGTTTGGGTATGAATTTTATGTATAATATAATTAATTTTATACCAAAACTGATGATTTTTGTCGTTTTTTTTGAAATATTAAAAGTCCAAATTAACGGAAACTGTTTGAATATGATGTAGTCTACAAATTTGATATGAATTTAAGCTTAAGGTAATCAAATTTCTTATTCCAAAGCCTAGTTCTAAGCCACTTACTGAACATTTTGATATTTTTATACATTTTTTTAATTTTTTTGCAAAACATTGATAGTCTTTAGCCAAATTTCAAGAATTGTATCTATTACAGTTGAGTTTAAAGCAAAAGTTAAGTATTTTGATAGGTTTTGACTTTCTTTTTAATAAATATAAAGTCTAAATTGTCAGAAACTAATGGAATATACGTAAACTACAAATTTGATATGAATTTAAACTCTAGCTAATGACATTTTTATTGTTTTGGATTTGTTTTAAGCAAAAAATTAAACAATTTGAGCTTTCTTTTACAAAATTTTAAAGTATTAAATGGTGAAATTTATCATAATATAATATAGGCAGCAAAAAGATTTGAATTGAAGTTAATTATTAAGAGTTTTTACTATTTAAACTTAGTTTGAGACCAAAAATTGAGAATTTTAATAGTTTTTTCTTTCTTATTGGTCCAACGTCTTAACAGACGTGTGGTGGTATGATGTATGTTTCATTCTTGTCCTATTCATCATCCAGAGCATCTATTACTCTTCTTAACGTGTTGTGTCATCTACTCCGATTTGCTGTTTTGCGGACTGCTGTGTTAATGTTGGTGTAGAGGAGATTTTGGATTATGTCAGTTCATCGTGTCGGAGATGTTTCTCTTCTTTGCCTGCTATCTGGTTTACCCTGCACGATCAGCTTTTTCATATTATTTCTTCTTGTAATATGCCCAAAGAGTTTTATAATTTGACTATAGACCATGCTGGAAAGTCGTTGCTTAGGCTCGATCTTGTTAAGCACTGATATGTTTTTGGTCTTCTCCTAAAAAAAGTTAAAGTCTAAAAAACAACAACAAAACAAAACAAAAAAAAATGTCACTAGAATGTGAAGTATCGATTCTATAATCAATCGCGAAGTAACATCCTATTATTAAATTAAATTATTTTTGCCTACAATCAATTGCAAAGCGAGAAATTGTCGGTACGATGAAGTACCGACAATATAATCAATCGCGAAGCGACCTACTATCACTTAATTTAATTATTCTCGCTTACACATAATTGCGAAGCGACAAATTCTGCTATAATGAAGTTCCGATTAAATAATCAATTGCGAAGCGACATACTATCACTAAATTAAATTATTCTCGCTTACAATCAATCGCGAAGCGACAAATTGCTACTATAATTAAGTACCGACTATATAATCAATTGCGAAGCAACATACTATTACTAAATTAATTATTCTCGTTTACAATCGATCGCGAAGCGACAAATTGCCACTATAAAGAAGTATGTCGCTTCGCGATTGATTATATAGTCGGTATTTCATTCTAGTGGCAATTTGTCGCTTTGCGATTGATAGTGAGTCAGAACTCAATTAAGTGATAGTATGTCGCTTCGCGATTAATTATATGATCATATTGTGAATGAAATACCGACTATATAATCAATCGCGAAGCGACATACTGTCACTAAATTGAATTGTTTTGACTCACAATAAATTGCGAAGCGACAAATTTCCACTAGAATGAAGTACCGCTTGTATAATCAATTGCGAAACGACATACTATCACTAAATTAATATATTATCGCTTACAATCAATCGCAAAGCGACAAATTATCAGTACGATGAAGTACCGACAATATAATCAATCGCGAAGCTACGTACTATCACAAAATTGAATCATCCAGACTCATAATCAATTGCAAAGCAACATACTATTACTAATATAAATTATTCTCCCCTAGAATCAATCGCGAAGCGACAAATTGTCAGTACGATGAAGCACCGACAATATAATCAATCGCGAAGCGACATACTATTACTTAATTTAATTATTCTCGCTTAGAATCAATCGCAATGCTACAAATTTCTACTTTAATGAAGTACCGACTGTACAATCAATCGCGAAGCGACATACTATCACTAAATTGAATCATTTTGACTTACAATCAATCGCGAAGTGACAAATTGCCATTAAAATAAACCACTGATTGTAAAATCAATTGCGAAGCGACATACTATCACTTAATTAAATTATTCTCGCCTACAATAAATCGCGAAGCGACAAATTGCTACTAGAATGAAGTACCGACAATATAATCAATTGCGAAGCTACGTACTATCACTAAATTAATTTTTTCTTTCTTACAATCCATCGCGTAGCAATAAATTATCACTAAAATAAAGTACTAACAATATAATCAATTGCGAAGCGACATACTATCAATTAAATAAGTCATTATGACTCATAATCAATCGCGAAGCGACAAAATGTTACTAAAATGAAGTACCAATTGAATAATCAATCGCGAAGTGACATACTATCACTAAATTAAATTATTCTTGCTTTCAATCAATTGCGAAGCGACAAATTGTCAGTACGATAAAGTACCGACAATATAATCAATCGCAAAGCGATATATTATTACTAAATTAAATTATTCTCTTTTACAATCCATGGAGATGCGACAAATTGCCACTATAATGAAATACCGACTTCATAATGAATCGAAATTGAGTCATTCTGACTCACAATCAATCGCGAAGCGACAAATTGCCACTAAAATAAAGTACCGATTGTATAATCAATCGCGAAGCAACATGCTATCACTAAATTAAATTATTCTCGCCTACAATCAATCGCGAAGCGACAAATTGTCATTACAATGAAGTACCGACAATATAATTAATATAATTATATTATTATTATTAATTAAATTTTTTTTTCTACGATTAACAAAATGAATCTCGGATTCATAAATCCAGGATTAATCCGAGATTTAATCTCTGACTATTAGTACGGGCATAAATTAACAAAAGCTGTTTAATTATATGTAAACTACAAATTTGATATAAATTTACGCTCAAAGTAATAAATTTTAAATATCCAAACCTAGTTCTAAACCAGAATTTAAAGATCTGTTCCAACATACGATTTGGACAGTTTGCAAACCGTTCAAACTATGCACACAAAGAAATTACCGTGTATAAAAGATTGCCTAAGGATGACAAATATTTGTTTGTGTGCACAGTTTGGACGGTTTGCAAACTGTCCAAATCGTATGTTGGAACAGACCTTAAGTTTAAATGGTTTATATTAAGAAAGACTATTTATGTACATTTAAAATACAAATTTGTTCCGAATTTAAGCTTAAAGTAATAATATTTTAATTATCTAAACTTATTTTGAACCTAAAAGTTGAACATTTTGATAGTTTTAAGCTTTTTTCCATTAAATATCAAAGTTCTAAGTAGTAAAAATAACCATATCATATCATATGAATAGTTTTGACTGTTTAAAGTTTGTTTTAAACTAAAAAAAAGCCCAAAAGTTTTTGATTTTTTTTTTAGGTTTTTAAAATTCAAAGTGGCAGATACTAACAAAATATAAGTAAAATCTAAAGTTTATTATGAATTTAAGCTGAAAGTAATAAATTTTTATTACCCAGACCCAATTTTAAGCCAGAATTTGATGGTTTTAAGCTTTTTTTCTAAAAAACATTAAAGTCTTAAGTGATGAAAATAATTAAAAAATACTTTAGGTAACAATATATTTTAAATTCAAAATTGTTGTAGACCAAAATTTGAGAATTTTTATGGTTTTTGATGTTTTTCTTGAAATGTTTGAAGTACTAAAAACTATTTATTTATATCAAACTACAAATTTGATTTAAATTTATTGCTTAAATTTACTTCTAAGCCAAAAATTGTTTATTTTGTTAGTGATCTTTTTTGTTACAAAACATTTACAAAACAGTAGCAAAAATGTATTATGAACATTTTAGGCAACAACAAAGTTTTAATTGAGGCCAAATATCAAATGTTTTTGTTGTTATTATTTTGATAGTTTTTGGCTTTTTTTAACATTTTTGAATTTCAAAGTAACAGAAACTATTAAATTGTATGTAAACGTTTGAGCCAAAACTAATAAGTTTAATAGCCAGAATTATTTTGATGGTTTTTGGCTTTTTTCAACAAAACATCAAAGTTTTTTGTGTTGAAAATGATCAAAATATAATTTAAGCCACAAAATTTTGAATTCAAGTCAAAAAATTTAATTTTTTGCAGCTGAAAAAAGGTTTTAGACCAAAAGTTATGGTTTTTGGTATTTTTCTTGAAAAATTTGAAGTCTACTGTAGTGGAAACTACTTAAATAGATTTAAACTACAATTTTGGTATGAATTTATGCTTAAAATAATAACATTTTTATTTTTTGAAGCTAAAAATTGAACATTTTGATAGATTTAAGCCTTTTTCTCGAAAACATTAGTTTTCAATGATCATAACATTATATAGTATACACATTATTTGATTTGTAACAAAATAATAAGAATTTCTACTGTGTAAGAATACTTTTAGACTACAAATTAAGTTTTTTAATGGTTTTTGGTCTTATTATTGAAATTTCTGAAGTTTATCCTTAAATAAATAAATAAATATATACAAACTACAATTTTTATATAAATTTAAGCTAAAATTATTAAGTTTTGCAATACTCAGACCTTGTTTTAAGCTAGAATTATAGTACTTTAAGTTTTCTTCTATAATTAAGACTCGAATTTAATTCAACAATTTTTTTTTGAATTATATAACTTTTAGACCAAAAATTGAAAAAAATAGATTTAAATTAAAGTCAAATATCAAAAGTTTCTCCTGTTTAAAGGTAGTTTAGGGCAAATTTGAATATTTTAATAGTTTTTGTTTTTTTTTAATTAGATTTTTGAAATTTGGTGTAAATTTAAATCGAAAGTAATTTTGTATTGCCCAGATTTAGTTTTAAACCAGATTTTGAGTTTTGATGGTTTTAAGCTTTCTTCAACAATACATCAAAGTTCTTAGTCATAATAATTATCAAAATATAATTTAAACAACATAATATTTTGAATTTAAGTTAAAAAAATTTGTAGCATAAAATTAGTAGCAGAACAAAAATTGAGATATTTGGTAGTTTTTGGTCTTTTTTCTTAAAATGTTTAAAGTCTAAAGTAAGAAAAAATGTGCAAACTATAAATTTGATATGAATTTAAACTTAAAATTAAAAAAACCTAATGTTTAAACTTAGTAACATTGAAAATTTTTATAGTTTTAAGCTTTTTTTACAAAATCTCAAAGATTTTTGATAGTTAAGCTTTCTTCTCCAAAACTTCAAAGTCCTTAGTATTAAAAATATTTAAAACATAATTTAGTCAACATAATATTTTGAACTCAAGTCAAAAATCATAAAATTTTGCAACATCAAAATTGTTTTAGAGTAAAAGTTGAGAATTTTGAAGGTTTTTGGTCTTCTTCTACAAAACATTAAAGTCCTCAGTGGTAGAAATGATTAAAATATAATTTAAGTAACAACATATCCTGGATTCAAGAAAAAATCATAAATTTGTGCAACTTAAATGTAGTTTTATACCAAAAATTGAGAATTTTGATAATTTTTGGTTATTTTTGGATATTTTTGAAAAATAACAATTATTTACATGTAAATTTATATTGTAATACAAGTTGAAGCTTAAATAATAAAGATTCTATTGCTACTACTACGGTAATACAATTTTAGTTAAAGAAAAGTTTATTTTCAATTAAAATGAGTAAGTTGTAATAAATAAATATCTTCAATCATATGGCTACATAATTTTTACAATTTTTAAATTCAAACCCGTTCAATACCATTCTTCCACTAATCGAATTAATGTATAAACTCAATTGAAAATTTAGATTTTCCACCCTATAAGAAAAAAATTCTGTAGAGCCATCTGTGCGTCTTCATTTCCATTTCCGACTGTCAACAGCGCGTGTAAGGTTTCATTTTTGACTGATTACATTTTCAATTACAAACCCCTACTACAACATACATTGTAGTGAATATCACATAATCACCCTCACTTCAAGGCTCCCTTTAAATTAATATTTATAATCTTTCCGAACAATTAACTTCTATATATATTGAAATATTCAAAGGTGTGATTTATTAAATCTAATTGATTTCCTTCATATAGAATTTAATTAGTATGCAGATCCCTTCCAGCGACTAAATTAAGAGTGATTAACTAAATAACCGAGGCTTATTGTTCGGGGACTTGAAAAAAAAAGCGAACTTTGTAGATTAGAAGGGAGCAATTGGAAAGTTTCTTGTTATAAAAATATATGAAAGGAAGCCAAAATAAATCGGGCATAAGCAAATTGTCTATTACAAAGAGATTTTCTACTAATCTTAATTTTATAAAGCGTTTAGTTAATTAAATTTTAAAGAGTATTTTGTTATGTTAATGAAGTGAGAGTCTTTTAATTAATATTTTGTGAGATGCGTATCAATTTGTTCTTAATTCAATTGAATAAAATAAATTATATATTAATGCTATTGACACTATTTCGCTAATATATTAATAATATGACTAACCATATAATTCTATACAATTTTAGAAAGCAATTGATTTTATTTGCAAATTACAAGGTTGGATTAGATTGAGTCTAAAAGGTTATGGTTTTCAACTTTGCCTAATTATTGATTCAAATATTTATAAATTAATACGACATTGAAATATATTTAGAAATTTAATAAAAATAGTAAAGAGATAACGGCGATCGGATTGTCATTTGTTACCCTTGCAATTTTTTCTTATCAATGCTTCGTGCATTGTTCTCTCTCCCGAGGCGGAGAATCAGTGACTAATTGACCGTGCAGGTATACACATACCGGAGTGCGTTTATTGACTTTATTTGTGTAATTGTGATGTGGAATTGATGCAGAATGTATGGACAGGTGCTGTGTGTGATTAGAGCAAGGTATGTTTTCATTTGATGCATAATGGATGGTTGAATAATGTCTATTGTTTGATGGTGAGGGAGTTATTAATTAAAACGTATATTACGAACGATAATTTAATTAAATTATTGCTATTGTTTGATTATTAATATGTAATAGTAAAATTGGCTCATATTGCATAATGAAATTTCTCATATTAATTCATGTTGGTGTAGAACTCCTTTGCATTTGATGTGGGTGATTTTTAATTACCAACTTGTAGCTAATTATGGTATTTTGGATCGTCTTCCATGTATTGGTGACATTGATACTGCTGCGGGGCGATTTAATTATATTCAGAAATTAAATTTCTTCAAATTTGTTAATTTATTTATTTATTATTTTTTAATTTTTAATTAAATTGCAAATAAGATTTTATTTAAATTGCAACAACTCAAGCTAAACATGTAAATATTATTAATACAATATATTCAACTTTAAATTGTTTCCTTTAATAAATAGTTTAAATAAATACTAGGAACAGGTTGTTTCAACTGGAGTGCTCTGGTTTATTTAGAAGTTTCTCTTTTCTACAGTTTCTTGTTCCTAAATTGATGACGAACGCATGTAGTTTCAATTGGAGTGCTCCACCAACTCACCCAAGTGTTGGTTATACAGAAATTAGATTCTCCTCCTATGTAGACGTTTTTGCTATTAAATTGGGATAGAATTGGTGAGTGGGTGAGGCACTCAGTTCATTGATTGTACGCGAGTAGTTTTGATAATTAAGAGTGCCTCACCCACCCACCCAAGTGTTGGTAATCTAGAAATTGGAGTTTATTCTTTGCTGACGTTATTTGTTATTGAATTGGGAAAGGATAGTGACAGATCCAATTCCTTGATGACGGGTGTGGAACACTCAGTTTATTGATTGTACGCTAGTAGTTTTGACCAAGTGTTGGTATCCAGAAATTGGATTTTTTGTTGACGTTTCTTATTACTGGGTTTTGAAAGAAGGGTACCAGATCTAATCCCTTGATAACGAACAGTTGGTGGGCGGGTGGGGCATTCAGTTTATTGATTGTAATAGTTTTGATAGGAGTGCTCCACTCATCCGCCGAAGTGTTGGTAATTCTGAAACTGGATTATTCTCTTTTTGCTGACGTTACTTGTTACTGAATTGGGAAAGAAAGGTAACAGATTCAATTCCTTGATGACAAACAATTGGTGGATGGGTGGGGCACTTTGTTTATTGACTGTACGCGAATAGTTTAACAAACATTTTCAGTCTAACGGCCAATTCCGCTTGCCGCCAATTTATTCTGACACTGCTTCAACTTCCCCTTTCTTTCATCGTTCGAGTCGGTCCGGTAAACTTCGTTTTCTAGCAAACAGCGCGTCACTGCTATTTATTAATTGAATCCGCACATTAATAAGACCGACCGCTACCTTGATTTATAACTAAAGTTGCTGTTCAATAATGCATTAGTTAAAAGAAATCTTTAACAAAATTTTCATAAAAATTATCTGTTATCTACTTTAAAAACCGCATAAAATAGTTTTGTTCCAAGAAAATCGTAAGAAAGCATTTATTACAAAAAATAACCAAAAATCCAACAAAACGTAAACGTTAAATGAAATCACTAAAACTCAAAATTTATTTTATTAAAATAGCTCTTAAAATGTATGTTTTACAAATCATAAATATTGCATCAAATCACCTAAAAATTGCTTATAAAACGTATATTTTAAAAAGTGTGGCTGGGGTTATATTTTAATTGCAAAATTTCATCATAAATTTGCTTTTGAAACAGTTTACACAACAAAAATGAAAAATATACGTACAAAAACATCGTAATCGTCAAAAAATTGCTTACGAAACATATCATTTTAAAAATGTCGCTCAGAATATGTCTGGGTTGCAACATTTTATCAAAAACTTGCCCATAAAAGAGCCATAAATATTGCATCAAAACACAAAAAATTGCTTAAAAGACAAATCTTAAATAAAATTGCTTAGAATATGTTTGATTGCAAACATTCATCATTTTAGAATGACCAAAAAATTGTTTATTTAGAAAAAAATCAATGTTTAAAGTCTGTTTCAGTTGCACAGTTTCATCAAAACTCTTAAATAAAATAGTTTCTGCTTCAAAAAATGATAAAAAATTCGTGTAAAAACATAAATATCTCATGAAAAAAATCGCTTTAAAATGTATCTTTTAAAAACTGTCTCTCGGAAAATGTTTCAGAAGTAACATTTCATTAAAAATTTGTAGCAAAAAGTTTTTGCAATAAAAAAATATAAATATTGCATGAAATCACCGAAAATATTTGAAAAATTTACTAAAACAATATAAAAAATTGTAAGTATCCATAAACGAACCACAATCAATGATTAAATGATAAAAAATACAAAAAAATCCGTTTATTGTAAGTATTTTTTAAACAATTATGAATTTTATGCAAAAATTGCGTTTTTTATAAAATTTCTCATCTAGCTAACCTCTACACTAAGTAAACTCTTTCTTTTTTTAGCAAATTTTCAAACAAATTTGTAACAACTTACTCCCCAAAGTATTCATGCCGTTGAAAATTTAAGTGCTTTAATTACACCAAAACTTTTTTGAGCAAATTTAAGCATTTATTTTTTAAATACAAATTTTGAAGTAATTTTACACATAATACGCATTTTTTAATAAAATTACTAACCCACCCAACCTCCACACCTAGCATCCATGTCGTTGATGATTAAAAGCACTTTAATTAGACCAAAACTTTTCTGTGCTATTTTTAATGAATTTCTTGGAATATATATACTTTTTGTGCATTTTTATTATAAATTTTCTAAGAGAAATGAAGATTTTCCGTAATTTTTGAAGAATTTTATACTATAATCAGGTTTTTGGGCAGTTTTTTTTTAAATTTATTTTTTGTGCGATTTATAATAGATTTTTGCAAAATTTTACTGATATTTTGAGTAATGTTTTGAGCTATTTTATGCAATAAATGATTTTGTAGCTCAATTTTATGCAATAACTATTTAAAAAAATGATTTTTATACAACAAACGAATAGATTCTGCTTGATTTGATACATTTTTTAATTCTATTAATATTACCAGAGCTTTTAGTTGATTTTGAAGCATTTTTGTAATAATTTTTAAGCAATAAGTTGGTTTTATGAGCAATTTTTGTTAAATTTTATACTTAAAAGGTTATAGCGATTTTTGATAAATTTTATTGAAAAATATAAAAGAAAATGAATTTTTATACATTAATTGAGGTTTCTACGCAATTCTTTGGATTGTTTTATAGAATAAATGACTGTTTTGGGCGAATTTTTATTATTTTTGTAATTTCTTATGTGACAAATAGAGTTTTGCGTGATTTTTTTACAAACTTTAATGAATTTACTACAATGCATTTTCTGTACAATTTTGATAAAGTTATTTGGTCAAGTAGGGTTTTTGTGCGATTTTTTATGTAATAAATGTGTTTTTGCGTGATTTTGTACTATAAACGGGTTTTCTGCGCGATTTTGGACTGCTTTATGCTGCAATAAATGGATTTTTAAATCATTTTTGATAAATTTTATTTTTTAAAAGCTTCTTCCGCACAATATTTGATTTATTTTGATGAATCTACTAACAAAAGTTGGGTTTCTGCGCGATTTTTGCACTTTTATGTAATAAATGTGGTTTTACGTGATTTTGTACTATAAACAGGTTTTCTTCGCGATTTTGGACTGCTTTATGCTGCAATAAATGGATTTTTAAATTATTTTTGATAAATTTCATTTTTTAAATGCTTCTTCCGCACAATATTTGATTTATTTTGATGAATCTACTAACAAAAGTTGGGTTTATGCGCGATTTTTACACTACTTTGTGTTGTAAATTGGTTCTGAGCGCGATTTTTAATGAATTTTATGTAATATACAGGTTTTTGAGCAATTTTTGAATAACATTTTTTAGTTTTTGCTTGATTTTTGATGAACTTTATGTAATAAATACATTTTACGCACTTTTTTAATTTATATTTTGCATTTATTATTATTAACGGATTTTTTGTGCAAGTTTTAGTTAATTTTGCAGCAATTAATGAGCGATTTTTGAAGAATTTTATACCAACACTGAAGTTTTTTCCTTTTTACGGACTTTATTTGTTAGTAAAGAAGTTTTAAAACAATTTACTAATAATCGTAAAGCAAGATTTGGTGTTCTGAGTGTCCTCAAATAGTTAATCATTTATCCGGCCACCACCCAAGTGATTGTGATAAAAGAATTGATATTTTAGTATGGGGGGTCACATAGATTACAATTGTGGACAATGAACTTACAATGATGTACTTTGCTCACCCAACCGAAGTTATTGTGATTGAAAAATAGACAGTTAAATTTTAGAAATTTTTAAAAAGTTTTAGAATTTTCTGGACGACTTTCGAGTATATTTTAGAAACCGTTAGAAAGTTCTAGAAGTTTCTGAGAAAATTCAGATATATTTCTATAAACTCCTAAAATTTTTAGAAACTTTTGGGCGACTTTTGAAACTTTTTACCATTCTAGAAATGTTTGTGAAATTTTAGAAACTTTTCACTAACTTTAGAAACTTCTGAGAATTTTGAGATTTATTTTTACAAATTGGACAAACTTTTTACCGTTTTAGAATTTTTTTATAAACTTTTTATCAACTCTAGAAACTTTTGAGAAGTTTTTGAAACATTTAATCAAACTCCTAAAAAGTATTAAAAACTTTTGGACGATTCTAGAAACCTTTTACCAAATTTAGAAAACTTAGAAGAGTTTTAAAAAAACTTTCACAAATTCTAGAAATTCTTGAAATATTTCAAAAGCTTGTGAACATTCTTCCAAATTGCAGAAATTTTTAGAAAGTTTTATTTCACTATTTTTGGAAACTTTTGAGAAATTTCAAAAGTTTATGATTCTTCTTATCATTCTAGAAAGTTTTAACATCTTCTGGAAATCATTGGCTAACTTAAGAATTTTTTAAAAAAAATTTTGCTAATTGTAAAAACATTTGACTCATTCTAGAATCTCTTGAAAATTTTCAGAATTATTTGATCAAACACCAGACATTCTTGAGGTGTTCTAGAAACCTTTTGCCAACTTTAAGAAAATTTAAGTATTTTTCTAGAGTAGTTTTAATAGAAGTGGGTTGGTTAGCCAAAAATTAATTACTTTTTACTTTGCAGACGTTTTTGTTACTAAATTAGAACAAGAAGGTGACTGATCTAATTTCTTGACTACGAACAGTTGGTGAGTGGGTGGGGCATTCAGTTCATTGATTGTACGCGAGTAGTTTTGATAGGAGTGCCCCACTCGGACTACTCTAGAAATCTTTAATTATTCTAGAAATTTTTGAGAAACATTTAATCAAATTCTAGAAACTCCTATAAAATTTTAGAAATTTTTAAACGACTTTTGAAACCATTTAACATTCTACAAATACTAAAAACTTCTTGAAACTGTTGACTAATTGTAGAAACATTTTTGGGAACTGCTAAAATTTTTGACTAGAAACTTTTTATCCTTTTAGAAATTCTTAATAATTCCAGAAATACTTATTATTTTACCAACTTTTTGAAAAATTTCAAAAATGTTTAATTAAATTTTGGAAACTCCTAAAAAGTTTTAGAAATCTGCGGATAACACTAAAAACCTTTTAATAAGTTTTTGAAACTTTAAACAAACTCTAGAAACTTCTAAAATATTTTAAAAGTTTATCATTAAATTTTAGAAATTTTTAATAGATTCTTTGCTAATTTTAAAAGCTTTCTATTAAACTCCAGAAATTTATAAAATATTGTAATAACTTTTGAGAAATTTCAAAAGCTTATGATTAAATTTTAGAAATTTCTAACGTGTTCTACAAATTTTTGGCCAACTTTAGAAGCTTTTTACCAAATTGCAGAAATTAAGGTTTTAAAAACATTAGACCAGTTTTAGAAATGTAAAGAAATTTCAAAGTTTATGAATTTCTAAAAAAATTTAACATGTTTTAGAAAGCTTCTATTTAGAAATCTTCTATTTAGAAACCTTTCACCAACCCTAAAAACTTCTGAGAAATTTGTTTAAATTCTGGAAACTCTTAAAAATTTAGAAACGTTTGAATAACTCTAGAAATCTTTTACCAAATTCTAGAAAATTGTAAAGAATCCTTGAAACCTTTGACCAACTCTAGAAACTTCTGAAATATTTCAAAAGCTTATGATCAAATTTTAAAAACCTAACCTAACTTAACCTAACTTAACCTAACTTAACTTAACCTAACCTAACTTAACCTAACTTAACTTAACCTAACCTAACTTAACCTAACTTAATCTAACCTAACCTAACCTAACGTGCTCTAGAAACCTTTGCCTAACTTTTACCAACTTTCAGAAATTGTTAAAAAGTTCTAAAAACTTTTGACCAATTCTAGAAATTTCAAAAATTTATGATCAAATTCTAAAAAAGTTTGAACAACATCTTTAGAAACCTTTATGAAATTCTTGAAACTTTTAAAGTGTTCTAAGATATTTAACTAACTATAGAATTACTGAGAACATTTAAAAACTTTTCAGAGTAATTTAATCAAATTTTTAAAGAATTCTAGAAACCATTCTCCATTCTCTCTTCTAGGAGCTTTGAACTAAATTCTAGAATTTCTTGAGAAGTTTTAGAAACCTTTAATCAATTTTAGAAATTTCATGATTATTTAGTCAAATTCTAGAAACTCTAGAGTGCCCGGTTTATTGATTGTACGCGAATAAGAAGAAGGTTTACTCAAGTTTAGGTTAGCCAAAAAATAATTTCAGACGTTTTTGTTAACAAATTGGGACAAGAAGATGACAGTTTTAATTTCTTGGTTACGAACAGTTGGTGGGAGGGCGGGGCATTCAGTTCATTGAGAGTAGTTTTGATAGGAGTGTCTCACCCAAGTGTTGGTAATCCAGAAATTTTTTTATTGTGTTGACGTTACGAATTGGGAAAGGAGGATGATAGATTGAATCTCTTGATGACGAAAAGTTGGTGGGTGGGTGGGGACTTTGATAGGAGTGCCCCACTCACTCACTCAAATATTGGTAACTCAGAAATTGAACTTTTTTACGTTACTTATTACTGAATTGGGAAAGGAGGATAACAGATCTAATTTTTTGATGACGAACAGTTGATGGGTGGGGCACTCAGTTTATTGATTGTACGCGAGTAGTTTTGATAGGAGTGTTCTATCCACCCACCCAAGTGTTGCTAATTCAGAAATTAGATTTTTTTTTTGCTGACGTTACTTGCTACTGAATTTAGAAAGTAGGATGACAGATTTAATCCCTAGATGACGAACAGTTAGTGGGTGGGCTGGGCACCCACTCAAGTGTTGGTAATCCATAATTTTGATATTTTCTTCTTTGCTTATGTTACTTGTTACTGAATTAGAAAAGGAAGGTGATATATCTAATTTCTTGATGACGAACAGTTAATGGGTGGGCGGGGCATTGATTTTACTGATTGTACGCGAGTAGTTTTGATAGGAGTGCTTCATCTAAGTGTTGGTTATTTAAAAATTGAATTATTCTCTACTCTGCTGATGCTACTTGTTACTAAATTGGGAAAATAGTGTGACAGATTTAGTTTTTTGATGACGAACAGTTGGTGGGTGAGTTGGGCACTCAATTCCATGATTATACGCAAGTAATTTTTATAGGAGTGCCCCACCCACCCACCCAAGTGTTGATCATCCAGAAATTAATTTCATCTACACTCTGCAGACGTTTTTGTTAATAAATTGGGACAAGAGGGTTACTGATCTAATTCTTTGATTAGGAATAGTTTGTGGGTTGGCGGGCAATCAATTCCTTGATTCTACGCTAGTAGTTTAGATAGGAGTGCGGTTTTTTAGAAATTCGATTTTTCTGCTGACTTTACTTGTTACTAAATTGGGCAAAGAAGATGACAGATTTAATCTCTTAAAGACTAACAATTGGTGGGTGGGCGGGGCGCACAGTTTATTCACTAGGAGTGCCCTATTCACTCACTCAAGTTTTACTTATCCAAAAATTAGATGTTTCTTTTTCTTGCAGACTTTACTTCTTACTAAATTGGCAGAGGAGGGTGAATGATCGAATTTTTTGAAGTCAAACAGTTGGTGGGTGGGCGGAGTACTCAGTTCATTGATTGTATTAAAGTAGTTTTGACTGGTGTCTGTAAGAAGCGACTTTTAATGTTTTGTCTGTTCTCAAGTAGTTAGTAATTTAAACAAAAAAACATCTAGGCTAACTGAGGTGTCTTCAAACAATTTACTAATAGTCGCAAAGCAATGTTGATTGTTTTCAAATAGTCAATTTCAAAAAAAATAATTATAAACTTCAAACAAAATTATTTTAAGTTTGTTTTGCAGGTTTGAGTTGAGCTTAATTTATATTGTTTAATATAACTAAGTGCAAATGACAATTACTATCTGTTAATTACAAGCATAATATAATTAATTAAGTTATAACTCGATCACATAATCATCCAAGCGTTAGGGATCCATAATAACATTCTAAATTCATGTGAATCAACATAGATACAGCTTCTTTCCGATGTCACGTGTACCTCATTTGTCTCTATCATGTTAGTTCTGTCGTAAATCATCCCCCGATAAATGGGGCGTAATCGATGATATAAATATACATAACATACAGAAGATGGATCTTCCCGAGCGCGTTTCTTGATGCATGTTTGTGGTTATTTGATTAGAGACGCCGGGGGTCAAAGAGCTTCTATTCCAAAACAGGCGTCGCCTCGTCGGAGAGATTCCGCGCGACCGACAACAGCAAAACCGCTACCACCACTCACTCATATATTCCTCCTTCCTGTTTTCTAGGTATTATGTTTGAATTGTTATGTGTAATCTAGGTAATTTATGGTTCCACAAAGTCGGTTAGTAATTTATAAATAAATATGTAAATGTTTTCAAGTAGATAAAAGCTGATAGAGCTTTCATTCGTATGCATATGAGTGGAGAGAACTGTTTTATCTTTTAATTGGACTTTTACGGTATAAAACCATTAATAATGGATTATTTATCGTTTATTGTTTTGATTTTTGTTAGGATCATTAAAAAATGTTTATTTTTTTAGAATTAGTCAATAAATTTTGTTCAAATTTACTTCAAACAATTTTTGGTAAGTACTTTTAAAGTTTAAAATTATTAAATGATGTATTTTATGTAAATTGTCTTTTCATCCAGTAAGTGTTTCAGGGCATGCACCTATCATCAGTGTGCCTAGCATCTCACTGGTCGAAGAGACAATTTACATAAAATTACAGTAACTATTAAACAGTTTATGTTTATTCGACTTTTAAAGTTCTTAATTTAAAGTTTTTGAACTTCATTTTAAAATTATTTTATTTAGACTTTTTCAAATTGCTTAATTGCTTGCTTGGTAACTATTTTCTAAGTTGCTAAATTTATATTTTTTTTAAATAAACTTTGCTAATGACTATAAATCATTAAAATTAAGCTTTTAATGTAAAATAGATAGTTTTAATTAATAAATTAGCTTAAAATTATGCAAATACAATTTCCTTTAATTATTTCAGGCACAGATGTCGCGTTGCAAACAACTCCGCATCAACTATGTTAATGGCCGTGTTAATTCCTCAAAATTTCCATGTGCTAGTTGTTAAATCACTTTCAGCCCTCGGATTTAAATTAGGCAAACAAAATTTGCACATATTTCCGCATACTGAATCCCTCCTCCTTCTATTACCTAACATATTTGTGTCTTGAGATTCTCTTGTATCAAGTTGACCAAGTTGCAACACAAAGGATTTCCCCCAAAAAGTCTTGGGTGGGAGGAAATGACTCTTCTGCCTGGCTTTATTGTTATAGTGATAATTAATTTTATACTCCTAATATCTGCACGGCACGAGGAAATCCGTGATATTACAAAACCCTTGGCTGGAAAACAAGAACCACTTCCGACCGTATTACCTATATAAATTAACTCTGTTCGTTAAAGCGCATGGATTTAGTCAAATTATACTATTTACTATATTTATAATTATTAGGAATTGACTCAAAATATTTGTATGTAAGCAACAAAGAACAATGAAGCGAAAGCGTGAAATAATTCCTGTGGTTATATTCGAATATATATTTTGTGTTGTGTTATGGAAACATGTGTCTACACAGAGAGGTCGCGCCCCGCCGCATCTTTTAATTAAAGGGTCGCCATTAGCGAGCGAGGGTTGCATCACCCCTTTTATGCACATATCCAGTCAGTCAGTATTTTAATACAGTTCTCGCTGCAAGCCTAATTACCGTTAACATTGCGCACCCTGTTATGAATATTTACAACTCAAAAAACTTTTGATGGATTTTTTTCATGAAAACGCATAAATCAGGCTTCTTATTCGATATAAATTTTGTGTTGTTTAGATGCCACGATGAGAGTTATGGAGGTGCGTGCCGCAACATTTTTCTATTGCCTCTAGCATCGCCCCCGATAAATAATACCTTTTACATACTGCCACACGGATGGCAGGATATTCCCTACCGTGTTTTATGCTCCGCTGGAACGAACAGTGTCGCGTGCTTCTGATTGCCACCAACCAACCAACCAACCAACCAACCCCCAGGTTCACATGTACACGACCTCATGTATGTATTACATACACATTCCAACAGTTTAAATAAAAAAATTATTTAACTGGATGACAATCTGACCCAAATCGTATTTAACCTACATGCTTATCGCAAATGGCCAGCTTTAGCCATGGAATTTAGTATGAAATATAGAGGATTTAATTTAAATAAGTTCAATTAAGCTCTATTTATATTATTGTGCTCGTTTCTGCAGATTAAATCAAGTGAGTTTTACCTTTTCTGTTCGCGAATTATTAATAAGAAAAATATTTATGTAAGCAGCAGCTTTGAAAATTGAAATATTTCTGAAAACAAATTTGAAAATTTTATATTTTCTTTTGTTGAATCACCGATTGATGATCATTTGATGCAAATTGCATTAAAATTTATCGATTATTTTCATGTTTATACCATAATTTGTCGATAATTTTTGTTTGTTTTGTTCAAAATTGGCATTTAAATTTAATTTATGTAACTATTTCTTGAATTTGTTTGGGGAAGCTTCATTCGTTACTCTTTTTGTTTCATATTCTTTTACTTTACTGTTTCCATTACAATTTCAAATCTCTAAACTAATTGCAACTTTGACAAATTATATAAGAGCCAATTAAAGTTACAACCGAGTCGATTACTTTTCCAATTACGTCGCAAATCCACACGTTTAAAAGTTTTATTTACACTGACAAATGTTTGCAATATATTAATTTATGTCGGCTATGGTTTTACTAAGGGATTCGACTCTTGGAAGAGGGATTATGCAGCGTTTTAATCCCGGATGATAAAACTGCAGTCTGGCGCCGTTTCTTCTCTATCACGAAATTACAGACAAACATTATTATTATTTTTTTGTTGCGTTGTTTGTGAAAGCTTGGAATATTAATGAATCCAAAAATCGATGTTACTAATTAAAATACCGGAAATGTGCCAACCTATAGGATATTTAGATGTTAATTAAAACACTCGTATGGCCTCTATTTTAATTAAGGACATTTTGTCGCGACAATTTAATTCTGTTCGATGAGAAATTTTACAACCCTTTAGTTTCTATAGGGGATGCAAATCTGGAAATCAATATCAATATAGTTTCACACCTAATTCGTAATGGATATCAAGTTAACATATCGATTGCATGCATTGAACAAAACCCTCATACAATTTGGAAATAAATATTCAAGCCTCATTGTTAATAGAAAATCTAGCTCCTTGCACGATACATTTCCATAATCAATTATTTACTATAATCAATAAAATCAATTCCAATTAATTAAAACTGACAAAAACATTTTACTTCGTTGTTGTTTCACTGTTGTCTCGTTGCCAAAACTCCGGGTTTTCAATGTTCCGGATATGGGTCGCCAAGTGGATCATATAAAACGTCGCGCGGCCAAATCTGCAGTTCCCTTTATTTTACGAGCTCGGAAGCAATACTACATCTAACCTTATTACACACACATAGATCCAAATGGAACAAAATGAAAGTATTTTACTGTTATCTGGCTCGTCGTAAAGAAGGGATGATTGATAACCCTCAGGTCGACGGTTCTCGCACCAATTTTTCTACAGATTCAGCGACTTTTTTAAAATACCCATAACATTATTGTAGTTGCAAATTAAATCCAGCACGATAAAATCATCACGAATCACTACTAGTGTGTAATTTTCCATCAATAATATTTCATTTCGCTCAGATGTGTATCCTATTACCGATAATAAGGCCTATAATAATATATTTAAGCTTGATCATTTTACAAAGACATGCGATAGCATCATTTAATAATATCCAGACAAATTGTCTGCCTAATTTATTTGCGATATAGAATATTATTTTACTACTAACTACTAACTAGCAGGTGCAGACGAGTGAAGTTTTGCAAAACTAATATTATGATGGAAATAAGTGATTATGAAGTTTTTTAATCTGTTTAAAATGTTTTCAATAAAATATAAGAAGTTTTACTAAAGTTAAACTTTTATTACATGAAAACTACTGATTATATTTCAGCTTTTCGCTTACCATTATGCATAAAATATATACTATTGGACACGAATAACTACTTAAAACTTGATGGAATTCTTTTGTTTTCAAACAATTTAATCATAAGATTATTGATTCAGTCTATAATAAATCAATTTAATAAAAAGTTGTGTTTTTAATAGAAAAAGTTTAATGTAATTTAATTTGATTAATTATTTATCATCAGTAATCAATTATTCAACGATAAAAACTAAGAGAAAGTCAAAAATTTATTCAACAATATTTTTTAGGAATTTTCAAAATTGTTTAATTGCAAATTTTGGACATTAAACACTAATTTTATTGTAGAATAAGACAAAAATTAATCGAAGAATTTGGTTGCAATTTTCTGTACATAATTTTATACAATAAATAGGTTCTGTGTGCAATTTTTGATGAATTTTATGAGAGAACAAGATCTTTTGTACAAATTTCATGCAATAACAGGCATTTTATAGTAAAATTGAGATTTATGAGCGGTTTTAGACACAAATGTTTGGTAATAGGTTTTTTAACAAATTCAAATAAATTTTAAAATGAAAATTTGTTTTATTGAAGCGAATTTAATGCAATAAATAGCATTTTTTTGCAGTTATGGATGACGTGTGTTACAATTTTGAGCAATTCTAGACAAATTGACTTTTAGGAGGGGTTTTTTAAGGTATTTTTTTAGTAAAAGTTGGTTTTCTAAGCGGAATTTTGTCTAAAATCGTATAAAAATTAGGTTTTTTAACAAAAATTTTAAGGAAAAGTTATTTTTTTTTCTTATATTTTATGTAATAAATGATTTTTCTACAAGATTTTAAATGCATTTTATGAGAAAAATGATTTTTTTGTGCTATAAATAGCAGTTTTGTGCAGTTTTTTATACATTTTGTGTTACAATTAGGTTTTGTGGTCGAATTGTATGCAATAAATGGGTTTTTTGTTTGAATTTTATGTATTAAATTAAAAAAATTGTGTGATTTTAAATTATGATGAAAAAATTATCCTTTTTTTGCTATTTATTGCATTGATTAACGTTAATCGTCGCTTCGCAATTAAGTTAAATTATCTCTAATATCGTGAATCGGTTCGCGATTAACCTTAATTAAATTTACTTAAGATATTCTTAAAACTTGTGAATACAGCGCCAAATAATGCCAAAAATTAAATGAATCTATTTGAAATGAAAAACGTTAAAGCAAAATGCGTTGTTTTCTTTAAATTTGTGTTTCCCGAAATAATGGCTACAATTAAGATTCATAATTAAAAAAAAAATGTAGAAAATATGCAAAAAAATTTGTTTCAATTTAACTAAATTGATAATGCCATAAATACTGCACACAATAAGGCCCAAAGTTTAGATTTATGAAATATATGCAAAAAATAAAAAAAAATCAATATTTTGATATTGACAACTTGTAAATACAGCGCCGAATAATGCTAAAAATATAAAATAATGTGCAAACACATTTTGTTTGTTTTATAGATACAGCGCAAAATAATGCCGAAAATTAAGTTGATTTATTCATAAAAAATTAGAAAATATGCAAAAAAATTAAAAAATATGCATGCACTTGGCTTTAATAATTTATATGAATTGCCTTTGTTATGAATACAGCGCTAAAATGATGCCAAATTTAGATTAAATTAAATAAAAATTTTAAAAAAAGGATTAAGCTTTCAATTTACCAAATTTAAATTATTGGCAAGTAGCTTCTTTTAGTGTCGACTACCCACCCACTCAAGAGTTGGACATCAAAAAATTGATTATTTCACACATTGTTTGTGTTTTTGCTGTTATTCTTAAGAAGAGAATTAGTGTAAGTTGTTAGCAATACAACAGACTGGTTTATAAAACGTTTAAGTTTAGGTTATTGGCGGGTAGCTTTATCTACTGTGGCCCACCCACCCACCCAAGTGTTGGTCATCAAAGGATTTATTATTCCACAGATCGTTTATGTTTCTCCTGCTATTTTTAACAAGAGAATTATTGTAGTTAGCAATACAACAAACTATTAGTTTACAATAAGTTTCTTGATGACAAACCAAGTTGAGGTTGTGGACGAGTAGCTTCTTTTACTTTGGCCCACTCACCCAAGTGTTAGTGATAAGATTTTTTATTATTAAACCCATCGTTTGTGCTCTTACTACTATTCTCAAGAAGAGAATTAGTGTAAGTTGTTAGCAATACAACAAACGATTAGTTTATAAGAAGCTTTTTGATGACTAACATTTTGGTGGGTGGGTAGGAACTAAGTTTAAGTTGTGAGCGGGTAGCTCACCCACCCACCCAAGTGTTGGTGATCAGAAGATTTATTATTTTGTCCACCGTTTGTGTTCCTGCTACTATTTTTAACAAAAGAATTATTGTAAGTTGTTATCAATACAACAAACGATTAGGTTACAACAAGTTTGAAATTTTATGCAAGAATTACGTTTTTTGGACGATTTTAAATGACTTTTGTGACAAAAATAAGCTTTTTATGCAAATTTTATGCAAAAAATGGGCCTTCAGATTAATTTTTATGTAAAAAATGTTTCTCATCTTTGCAAGCGTAAATTTTTTTGCAATTCTGATTTTGAATTTTTTTCTATTGCTGCCAATTGGCGCCTAACGATTAGGTTACAACAAGTTTGACGATAAACGCTTGGGCGAGTGGGTGGGAACCAAGTTTAAATTGTAGGGGGGTAGCTATTTCTACTTTATGTAATAAATGGAATTTTTGTGTAATTTTTCATGAATTACGTGTTACAATTGGAATTTCCGAGCAATTCTAAACAAGTTTTGTGTAAGAATTGACTTTTTTGTACCTTTTTAAATTACTTTTAGAAAAAAAGTAGTTTTTTAATCAAGTTTTATATAATAATTAGGCTTTTTGTGCAAATTTCATTCAATAAATGAAATTTTTGTGTAATTTTAGGTAATTTTTGTAGCAAAATTGGGCTTTAGACAAATTTTGTGTGAGAATTAGAATTTGTGAGATTAATTTTGAGAAAAAAAATTTTGCAAATTTTATGAAATAATTAAGTTTTGATGAATAATTATGAGAAAAATTGATTTTCTATGCAAATTTATGAAATTCTGTGCAATTCTTGATGAATTTCGTGTTATAATTTTTGAACAAATTTTGTCTAATTGGATTTTTTTAGGAAATTCAAATGAATTTTAGGAAGAAAATTGGTTTTTTAGCAATAATTGGGTTTTCTCTGTCTATTTCAGGTAAAATATTTTATGAATGATGATTCTAGTTAAATTTTGTTATAAAATTGAGTGATTTTGATACATATAATTTTTGAGCACATTTTATAAATGGGGTTTTTGATATATTTGATAAACATCTATTTCTGTGCGATTTTTAATAAATTTTGTGCACAATTTTAGACCAATTTCATGTTGGAATTAGGTTTTATGAACAATTTTAGATGATTTTTAGGAGCAAAATGGGTTTTTGAAAAAATTTTATGCAACAAATCCATTCCTGTGCGGTTTTAGAAGAGTTTTATGAAAGAAAGAAATTTTTTGTACAAATTTTCAAAAGAATTTTTTTTATTTTAAGCAAATTTTAACTCAATTTTTGGAGAGAAATAAATGAGTGAAAAGTTTTGATCAAATTTGGGATTTGTTGACAAATTAGACAAATTACATGAAAGAATTGGGTTTTTTGAACAATTTTAGAAGACTTTCTGTGCAAATTTTTGTATGATTTTGTAGTAAACTTGGGCTTTTGAGGAGTGTTTTCGAAAAATTTTGTGTAAAAATATATTTTTTGAACATATTTAGAAGTACACCATGCTTTTTTAATCGAGTTTTATGTAATCAACGAATTTTAAAAAATTAAAAATATAGCAAACAATATTTTGTATGAATTTCATGCAATAAATGGTATTTCTGTGTAGTTTTTGTGCTACAATTGAGCATTATGGGCGATTTTAGAAACATTTCTTGTAAGAATTGTGTTTTAAGCGAGTTTAGATAAATTTGAAGAACAAAAAAATGTGTTTTCTACGCGATTCAAATGAATTTTTTGAGAAAAATATTTTTTTTGTTCGAATTTCATGCAATAAATGACATTTCTGTGCGGTTTTGAACGAATTTTAAACGAATTTTACAAAAGAAATATGTTTTTTGTGCAATTTTCATGCAAAAATGTCGTTTTTTGCGATTTTTGATGAATTTTATATTATAATTGGACGTTGTAAGTGATTTTAAGCAAATTTCATGTAGGTTTTTTTAACGATTTTAGATTGTTTTTGGGACAAAAATAAGTGTTTTATGCAATAAATGGGCCTTCAAGTTAATTTGTATGTAAAAAAAATGGAATTTTTGAGTGAGAATTAGAATTTGTGAGCGTTTTTAGATAGAATAGTTATGAGAAAAATAATTTTTCTATGCAAGAAATGATATTTTTGTGCAATTCTTAACGTATTCGTGTTACATTTGGGTTTTGTGAGTTATTTTGAACAAATTTTGTCTAATAATTGGATTTTTTGAGCAATTTCAAATGATTCTTGTGAAGAAAATAGGTTTTTTGGCGAGTTTTATGCAATAAATAGGTTTTCTGTGTCAATTTCATGCAATAAATGTCATTTTTGTGTTGTGTTTTTGATAACTCTTGTGCTAGAATTGAGCATTATGGGCGATTTTAGATGCATTTAGTTAAATTTTAAGAAAATAAATTGTTTTTTACAGTAATTTTTGTGCAATAAATGTGTTTTCTACGCAATTTTTCTGAGAAAATTAGATTTTCTGTGAGAATTTCATGATATAAATAACATTTTTGTGCGATTTTGATCAAATTTTGTGTAAGAATTATTTTTTTTGTGCAATTTTAAAATTTTATAAAAGTAATATTTTATGTGTGCAATTTTCATGCAAAAAACGAATTTCATATTATTATTGAGGGTTTTAAGCAATTTTTGGCAAATTTCATGTAAGAATTACGTTTTTTGAACGATTTTAGGTGACTTTTGTTACAAAAATAAGCTTTTTATGCAAATTTTTTGCCTTCAGATTAATTTGTATGTAAAAAATGTTTCTCGTCTTTGCAAGCGTAAATTTTTTTGCAATTCTGATTTTATATTCTCTTCTCTTGCTGCCAATTGGCGCCTAACGTTGCTGAACCTTTTTCCGAAATTTTGTTAATTAGCCTAAAACTGATAAAAAGTGTAGATTTTTACTGAAATAGTTTAGAAATTTTTGTAAAATCTTTTAAATTTAATATTTGGAAACAAACTAAACTAACTTGGATGGGTACAATTGACAAAAATGGATCTGTTGCTCTATCTTTGTTTTGCCCACTCATCCACTCAATAGATATCACCTACTCTTTTTTGAAACTTTTAACACTTGCAGGAAGGAGAAACTTCTATTCTTTGATAACAAACATTTGGGCGGGTGGGAGGGTCACTCCACTCAAACTACTTGATAATAATCATGATCTGGAGTGACCTACCCCATTCAAGTGTTGTTCATCAAAATATTAAATATTATCTCTTCCTCTTTGGATTAAAGGACTTCTAGCAGGACACTTGCAGAGAGGAAAAACTTAACACTAGTTCAAAGTACTCGATGGTAATTATAGTCTGGAGTGACCCACCCAAGTGTTGGTCATCAAAAGATTGAATATTACCTCTTCCTCCTCGGACTAAAAGACTTCTAACACTTGCAGAGATAATAAATTTGATTATAAACACTGGGGTGGATGGGTGGCTACTCCACTTTAAAGTACTCTATGGTAATAATGAGTTGACAGGACACCTACCTCATTTAGAATGAATTATTTTGCCATTTTTGGACACAGATTACATCAGAAACTGAACATTTTCGATTTTTTTAATCGCAACACTAGTATTCGGTTTAAAAAAAATAGAACTTTTTTTTGTCTGTGGAAGGGATACTTCTTAACGCACAGACTTGGCAGAGCAACTACTGGAATCAGTAGGAGCGATGCTTTTGTCTGCCTTACCGGGAAATGTTTTTTTTTTTGTTTTTTGATATCAAAATACTGAATTTTCTATATTTTTATAAAAATGTTAAATTCTGAAAATATTGATGTTGAATTTCCTAAATTGTTAATTTTATACTCTTTCTAATTCACGGATTTTAACAGTTTACCTAGTGTCTAAATAACAAGCTTCTATCTAGTTTGCATTTTTTTCCAATCTATCTATCTATCTCCACAACCCTTTCTTTGAAAAAATTCACTATGAATCATATCCACGCTGACCATATACACGATTTGATTTTTAATTTAATGCCAGGACGTGTTTATTTACATTAGGGGTAGTCGTGGAATATATAAAATTAAAAGCATAACATATACCCCGCGGACGCTTGCGCGAAATCCGTCTACAGAAAGGGAGCGCGGAGGGGTTAGATACTAAGCGGCGGCATGTGTTAAAGTAGAGGGTTGCAAGCACTCGCGACGAACGTTACTCGAATTCCGTGCGCACATGAACGCGATCGAAACTTTTTTACAAATCATAATTAGTGAATTTATTATTATTAGTGTTGTTAATTCGCCATTGGTGAGCGTGGTGGTTCAACAACAACAGAGGTTCCCAGATGAATGGGAACCAATCTTACAAAATCGAGCCGTGTAAGTTTTTATTTGATTTTTTTCTGGGGCAACTTTATTATTTTTAAGGATTGCAGCTTTTTATTTAATGGAGCGTATAAAATGTCCAATTATATTGTAAGCTTGCTATAAAAGCGACGCTAATTAAAAATATTTTATTGCATTTTATGAACCCACACCTGATCTGTATTCGTCCTCAGATAATAAAATAATAGCTTGTGACATCGGTGGGTAAACATCTAGATCCAGTCCGCCTTCTTCAGAACATTGTGCATGGTGTTAAGAGATTAGGGCGCCCACTGTTCAAATACCATCAATTATTCCGTATCGCTCTGTATACACACGAATGAGCTTTATTTCGAAGTAGTCTCCGGAGACTGTTTCAGATTACTATTGGGATTGAATGCAAATTTCTGTGCGAAAGACGGGAAATTTGAGTAATATAGAAAAATTGTTTCAATGGGAGCAGTTATGAAGAGGTCGTATTTGTATTTATCTTTGGAATTTTATGCAAATATTTGGTGAAACAATAAGGGGTGATTATGAATATAAATAAGATATTAATGTTGGAATCGGCTTTAAGTCTTTTGGTTTATTAATATTGTTTGAATGGATGAGGTTCTAAAATCGAAGACTATTTTTAGCTTTGCTTTAACCTTTTGTCCTTGCCCTTTAGATAAACGGAAAGTATTTTAAACTAGAACATGACGTTCTGGTTAATTAAAAACTTTGAAATTATTTAATTTGAAAACTAGTTTTAATAAATTTTAAAGAAATATTTAGTTTGTAAATTTTAAAATATTTTAGAAATTTTACTTTAATGTATTTTTTTGCTAACATGACGTTCTAGGTTATTAGAAATTTTGAAAAAATTATCTCAAAAACTAAGCCAACTATGTTAGTTTCAATAAATTTTTGAAAAAAATAATTTGCAAATATTGAGTTATTTTTTAAAAAATGTCACAAATGAAATTTTTTGCAAACAAGATTCTCTAGTTAATTAGAACTATTAACAATGTTAATAAATTTTAAACAAATATTCAGTTTGCAAATTTCAATTTTTTTTTATAATTTTAAGAAATTTCAAAAAAATTTATTTATTTATTTTCTTGCCAGCATGACGTTCCAGTTAATTAAAAATTTTGAAGCCAAATATATTAAATTTAGAGAATAAAAAAAAAATTATTTCGAAATATTTTCAAAATTTTCCAAAATATCAAAAAAAATTATTAAAGTAAATTTTTGCTAGTTAATTAAAAATAAAAAACTTAAAAGACTATTTGTACAGTTTTTTAAACTATTTTGACGACTAATTTTGACAGATTGAGAAATTTCTACTGTTTGAAGTCTAATATAATAGTTCAGAAATTACGGTGACAGTTTTGAGAGTATTTTAGCAATTTTTGAGTTCAATGTGACAGTTTGAAGATTAATGTGACAGTTCACAAATTATTGTAACAGTTTAGAGGTTATTTTGACAGTTTTTTACACTATTTTAACACTTAATATTATAGTTTGAGAAGTATTATTACAATTTAGGACTCATAACAGTTTGAATGACAATTTGTGAACTATTACTCCAGTTTGAAGTCTAATATGACAGTTAATAAATCATTATGACAGTTTAGAGACTATTTTAGTAGTTCTTGAGTCTAATGGGACAGTTGGCAGACTAATATGGCAGTTCAAATACTAATTTGAACATTTTAGATAATATTTTGACAGTTTTTCAGACTATTTTGACAGTTGTTGAGACTATTATGACAGCTTGAAGACTAATTTGTTAGTTCAGAACTATTACGACAGTTTATAGCAACTTTGGCACTTTTTAAGACTAGTCTAACGGATTCAAGACTAATATAACAGTTCACAAAACTATTTTAATAGTTTTTGATTCAATTTTGATAACTAATCACAAATTAGAAATTATTGTGAAGTTTTGACAAATTTTATGACCAATACAACAGTTTGAAGACTAATATTACGATTTAGAATTATTAGGACAGTTTAAAGACTAGTTTGACAGTTCCTGATAGATTCAAAACTATTATAACAGTTCACAAACTATTTTGTTTTGAAAATTTGATCATTAATATGACAACTTTATATGACAGTTTAGATACTATTTCGATAGTTTTTGAGATTAGTGTAAGACTATTTTGACAGATTGTTACCAATGTGACAGTTTGAGGACTAATTAGACTGTTCAGAGTTTAGAGACTATTTTGACAGCTTCTGAGACGACTAGTGTGAGAGGTTCAAGATTGATATGAAAGTTTACAAACTATTTTGGCAGTTTCTGATACTATTTTGAAAGTTTGAAGTCTATTATGACAGTTTTTAATATAATATGACCACTAATACGACAATCTAGAGAATATTTTAAACATTTTTTGAGACTAGTGTACTTGGTTCAAGATTAATAGCCAGTTTACAAACTGTTTTAAGTGTTTCTGAGACTATTTTGACAGTTTAAGGACTAATATGACAGTCTAGAAATTTTATAACAGTTTAGAGACGATTTTGACAGGTTTTAGGACTACTATGATGAGTTGAAGACTACTGAAACATCTAACAAATTATTTTGACAGTTTCTGAGATTATTTTGACAGAATTTAAGATTAGTCTTGACAGATTAAAGACTAATTAACAGTTCACAAACTATTTTGACAGTTTCTGTGACTATTTTTTAAGACTAGTATAATGAGTTAAAGACTACTGAAACATTTAAAGAATTATTTTGAAAGTTTTTGAGATTATTTTGACAGAATTTAAGATTAGTCTTGACAGATTAAAGTCTAATTAACAGTTCACATACTATTTTGACAGCTTTTGTGACTATTTGGACAGTTTAAGGACTAATATGACAGTCTAAAAATATTATAACAGTTTAGAGACGATTTTGACAGTTTTTAAGATTAGTCTGACAGATTAAAGACTAATTTAACAATTAACAATTTTTTTGACAGTTTCTTTGACTATTTTGACAGTTTAAGGACTAATATGACAGTTTAAAAATATTATAACAGTTTAAAGATGATTTTGACAGTTTTTAGGACTAGTATGATGAGTTGAAGACTACTGAAACATTTAACAAATTATTTTGACAGTTTCTGAGATTATTTTGATAGAATTTAAGATTAGTCTGACAGATCAAAGATTAATTTAACAGTTTACAAATTATTTTGACAGTTTTTGAGGCTATTTTGACATTTTAAGAACTAATATGATAGTCTAGAAATTTTATATTAGTTTAGAGACGATTTTGACAGTTTTTAAGATTAGTGTGATGAGTTGACGACTAATGAAACAACTAACAAATTATTTTGACAGTTTCTGAGACTGTTTTGACTGAATTTAAGATTAGTTTGAAAGGTTAAAGACTAATTTAACAGTTCACAAACTATTTCGACAGTTTTTGTGACTATTTTGACAGTTTACAGACTAATATGACAGTTTTTAAATTTTATAACAGTTTAAAGACGATTTTGACTGTTTTTAAGACTAGTATGATGAGTTGCAGACTAATGAAACAGCTAACAAATTATTTTGACAGTTTCTTAGACTATTTTGACAGAATTTAAGATTAGTTTGAAAGGTTAAAGACTAATTTAACAGTTTACAAATTATTTTGACAGTTTTTGAGGCTATTTTGACAGTTTAAGGACTAATACGATAGTCTAGAAATTTTATATCAGTTTAGAGACGATTTTGACAGTTTTTAAGACTAGTGTGATGAGTTGACGACTAATGATACAACTAACAAATTATTTTGACAGTTTCTGAAATTACTTTGAAAGTTTGAACTCTAATATGACAGTTTATGAATTATTATGACATTAATCTAGCAGTTTTTGAGTTTATTGTGACAGTTTGAAGACTAATATGAGAGTTTGATGAATAATATGACTGTTTAGAAATATAACGATAGTTTAGAGTCTACTTTGACAGTTATTGTGACAGTTTTAGATACTGTTTTGAAAGTTTTGTTGACTAATCTGACAACTCGAAAGTTATTATGACAGTTTAGATATTAATGTGACAGTTTTTAAAATTTGTGTGAGAACTTGAAGATAATATGACAGTTCACAAACTGTTTTGACACTGCCTTGACAGTTTCCAAACTATTTTGACATTTTTTAATATTATTTCAACAGTTATAACTAATATGACATAGTAATAGTACGTAAATTATTATGATAGTTCAGAAACTATTCTGGCAATTCATGAGTCTAATGTAAAAGCTTAAAGACTAATATAACGGTTTGAAGATTCATATAACAGTTTAGAGACTATTTTGAAAGTTTTTCAGATTTTTTTGACAGGTTTATGATTATTATAACAGTTTACAAACTGTTTTTATAGTTTCTAAAATTAATGTAACAGTTTGAAGACTAATTCAGAATTATTAAAACAGTTTATTGAGTACTTAGACAGTTTCTGAGACAAGTGTAACAAGGTTTTGTGACTAGTGTGCCGGGTTCTAGATTAGTATGAAGGTTTATAAACTTTTTAATCAGTTTCTGAGGTTATTTTGACAAATTATAAGACTAACCTGACTGGTTTAAGACTATTTTGACAGTTTCTATTATTATTTAAAGATATGTATTGAATAATATTACAATTCAGCAATTATTATGATAGTTTGGAGTCTATTTTAGCTGTTTTTTAGTCTAATGTGACAAATGGAAGACTAATATGGCAGTTTAGATACTAATATGACATTTAAGATACTATTTTGACAGTTTATTGTTACAATATTGACAGTTTTTGAGATTTGTGTGATCTTATGACAGTTTAGAGATTGTTTTGAGACTATTTTGACAGTTTCTGAGACTTGCCTGATAATGTTTAAGATTAATATGACAGTTTACAAACTGTTTTAATAGTTTTTGAGATTATTTTGAGAGTTTTTGCGACTTTTTTGACAGTTTTTGAGATTATTTTGACAGTTTGAGATTATTTTCACAGTTTTTGAGACTATTTTCACAGTTTTTGAGACTATTTTCACGGTTTTTGAGACTATTTTGACAGTTTTGAGATTATTTTCATAGTTTGTGAGACTATTTTCAAAGTTTTTGAAACTATTTTGACAGTTTTGAGATCATTTTTACAGTTTTTGAGGCTATTTTTACAGTTTTTGAAACTATTTTGACAGTTTTGAGATTATTTTCACAGTTTTTGAAATTATTTTTACGGTTTTTAAGACTATTTTGAAAGTTTTGAGATTATTTTCATAGATTTTGAAACTATTTTCACAGTTTTTGAGACCAATGCATTGTTTGACCAAATTATTGTGACAGTTTAAAAGACCATTTTAACCGTTCTTGAGTCTAATGTAAACATTTTAAGTTAATTTAGTTTAGATACTATTTTAACAGTTTTTGAGACTAAATGAAGAATAAAACAAAAACTAATAAATTATTTTTTTTGCAGGTTTCAGTACTTAATCATGAATTAGTGCTTTAATGATAAAAATTGCAAGAATTTTGGACTAATTGAGGAATAAAATGAAAACCAATCGATAAATTTTGTTGTAACTTTTTATAGATGAACTGCTTAGATAATAGAAAAAGTATTTAAACTCATTAGAGATCAAACATTTTTTATAACAAACTTTGCAATCGTTAAAACAGGCAAAAATATTTTACATACAACTTACGATTCAGGGTTGTTTTTTACAACCTCTGTTAATGGTCCCTACTCACATAATGTACTCACCTCCCCTAAAGGGGACAGAGTAATGAATGATACTTTTAGTCAAAGTAATAATTATAAATTGTAATTTGTGATAATGGCAATACAAGGTTTTATTAAAGACTTTATTGTATTTCAAGTTTGGAATAGTTTGCAAAATTAATAAAATTTAAATTTGTTCAATTTTGTTAACCTTTATGATGGATGAGTCGTTGGGAATCATCAAAATACTTTCGTAAAGTTTTTTTTTTGGGGAGGATAGGGTGGAAATGTCTTTTAGTAGAAGTAACTCGAGCTGATATTCATTAAAGGGTGCTTATTCCAGGAGGCATTCGTGTTCCCGTGGTAATGAAGGCCCAGGTCGTAAATGGGGTAAGAGATAGGGCCGCGACATAAGCCCGAGACAGACAAAGGACGCTAATCGATAGGGACCGACAGAGTGCGCTCATTGATTCCGGCGTGCGTTGAATAAATGAGTAGACACCTGTCTTAGAGTCATAACCTATGACAGTAAACTTACTCGCAAGAGTGTTAATTGTGGAAATTAAATCAAAATTTAATACAATTTGTTTCTTTTTGTTTCAGGTGAGTAGCCGAATAGATGAATCTGTGCAGGGGGAAGGGGTAAGTTGTGAGGTGCATGATTACTCGCATAAAAGAATCCTTGCAATTGAAAATTTAATTATTTAAATTTTTGAAATTTTTGATTTTTATATTTCGGCCATAACTTGTTGAATCCGTAATAAAACAAAAACGAATCGACTAAATTAGTTCAAATTTTCTGTGAAGCATCTACAATAAACACTTTTATTGTAGAAAATATTTAAAATCAAAAAAATGTAACAAAAGTATTTTTTTGGAATTTTTGAAAATTTTGTTTTTTATGTTTTGGGTCCTGACTGAATCCTTAATAAAACAAAAATGAATTGACTAAATTTGTTCAAATTTACTATAAAGCGTCTACAATAAGCACTTTTATTGTAGAAAATTTAAAATATCCAAAAAGCCTACTAAAAATATTTTTTTGGAATTTTTGAAATTTTTGTTTTTATGTTTTAGATCATAACTGACTGAATCCTTAATAAAACAAAAACGAATCGACTAAATTTGTTCAAATTTACCTTGAAGCATCTACAATAAGCAGTTTTATTGTAGAAAATAATAAAAATTCAAAAATATTTTTTTGAAATTTTCTAAATTTCTGATTTTTATATTTTGGCTTATAATTGATTAAAACCTTAATAAAACAAAAACGAATCGACTCAATTTGATCAAATTTGTTACAAAGCATCTACTAATAACAAACATTATGTTTTTTAAAAGAACTTCCATCATAATATAGCTTTTATCTAACATTATTCCAAACGCATCTTTTCCGGTTATAAAAACGTAAAATAACCATGATTTTCAGTATTTCTCAAGCAAAATATTATGTAAAATTATTTAGTGCGATGTTTATTCCGTAGTAGTGAAACAATTTTCTTGCGTTGAAATACATAAGGTGGTTCCAGAATTACGGAAATTGACACATAAAATATGCTCAGTGCGAGCACGAGCAGATTTAGACCGAGATCAACCTGCGGAAAACTTAAATCAAGCGGAACTGCAAAAATATTCCTACCCCAAACGGGAAGTGGAGCGCTTTATAGGCCGATAAGGGCTAATAGAATTCAAGGAATTTATTGCAATTTGCATACCATCTCATTCTGCAACCCTCCACATAAATAATATACATTATTAATAAAGTTATAAATCAAATCGAATATTTTGGATAGATTTTTGTCTATCATTAATTTTAAAGTCTGAAACGAATTTAATTAACTGACTTGAAAGGAATATATAATGTCTTTGGAAAAGTTTTATGTTTTTATTTAGTCGTGGAGCCACCGACTGATGACAAAGGAAACAGTTTCATAAACTTTATTGCTGCCAAGAGCATTCGGGTAAAAACTCTGGTTCAATTTGTCTTCAACGAACTATGGAGGACAGTCATGCATGCAAAATTTCACAGACATGCCATGTTTTGTTTGTGCATTTCTGACGACATTTGAATCAAAGAAAAATAATTATATATTGTGGAGGAGCCTAGCAACATTTAATAATTCCCCACTTCATTAAACTTAATGAAAACCTCCACTTTTCATAACAATAAGACAGTTAGAGCTTGCTAATTTATTCCAACATCATAACAGTAGTATTAGTCTTGGTTCAATTTTGCCAGACGTAACGTACGCACGGAACGCCGGCCATAAACCTTCCCAAAGTTCATCGTTCCTACGGGATAATGCTGTCGGTCGTTGGTTGGCGATTCCAGACGGCGAACGCCGGGACCATATTCTAATTAAATGAATAATTCAAGTATAATCATACGTTTTCAAGACGATCGAGACCGATTTTAATCAAATTCATTGTGTGCCATATTGCACGTCACGACACGTTTGCATTATATTTTGCACCCTATCATTGAAATCTGTTATGCAGTGTGCGAGAATTGCCAACTTTAATTTATGGCGGATAGTTTGGAACTAGATGCAGTTGACTGTAAAATTATTAAATGTAACGCGAACAGAATAATAGTTTTCAAAACTATTAAAAACCGATTTTATTACTTTTACAAGAAAAGAATGTTCTTGACATTAAAAATCAATTATATTACTTATTGGAATTTATTAACAGATAGTTTGAACTAAGTTCTTCAAAAAGTTTCGGTTTTATGAACAAAATATCTAAAGTTTGACCAAAATTTTAAAAATTCCAAAAAGAAATTTTTAGGTTAGAATTTAATTTTTTAAAATTACTAACATGTGAAGCATTTAATTAGACAATTGTGGACAATTTTTGACTAATTAATAGCATTTTTGACTATTGGCTTAAATTAAGTTTAATATTTTTTAGAATTTTAAAAACATTTTTGACAGTTGGCTTAGATTAAGTCAGGTTAGGTTAGGTTAAGTTAGGTAGAATGTATAAAATTCTGTAATTGATATTTTAAGAAATATTTTATGACAGAAACAGTTTAAAAACTTGACAGTTTTGGGATTTGGTTAAATTTCCTTTTGATTATCGAATATTTTTGACAGATTCTAGTGTTTTTGACAGTTTATTGTAACATTTTTGACAGTTTAGTAGCATTTTTGATAGTTTTGTTAGGTATTCTATAGTTTTTTTTTTATAATTGTACAGTTTAGTTAATTTTTCTAACATTTTTTGATAATTGTAGAACATTTTTGACAATTTAATAGTGTTTTTGACAGTAACAATTTTTACTATTGACGAACTTGCTGCTTATCAGAATATTTTTGATGGTTTACGAATATTTTTTCAACATTGGAACATTTTTAATAGTTTAGAAACATTTTGTTGAAAATCAAAACATTTTTGACAATTCAGGAACAGTTTGTTACTTATTAGAATATTTTTGAAAGTTTACAAATGTTTTTGATAGTTTACGACATTTTTTTACATTTTAGAAACATTTTGTCTTTTATTAGAATACTTTTGAAAGTTTAAGAATATTTTTGACAATTTACTAACATTTTTTTGCACTATAGAACATGATTTCTACACATCTGAACATGTTTGACATTTCAGGAAGAATATTTTTTAATTTCAGAAATATGTGCCATATCAGAATATTTTTAGAAGTTTAACAATGTTTTTTACAGTTAACGAACATTTTGTTTGCAAATTAAAAAAAGAACATTATTAACATTTCAGGAACATTATTATTTCTTTGTACATTAAAACATGTTTGACATTTTAGGAAATTTTTTTTAAACATTGGAACATCTTTGACATTTTAGAAATATGTTATGGCATTTTTTTGAAAGGTTATAAGTATTTTTGACAGTTTACTAAATTATTTTTTTTTATATAGAACATGATTGACAATTTAAGAACATTTTTTTGAACATTCGATTATTTTTTACATTTGAGAAACATTTTGCTTCCCATTGGAATATTTTTGAAAGTTTAGGAATATTTTTAAAAGTTTGGGAACATTTTTTGCTCATTTTTGTCAGTTTGAGAACATTTTGTTGTACATCAAAACATTTTTGACAATTAAGGAACATTTTATCATGTTTTGAAATATTTTCGATAGTTTACGCAAATTTTTTTGCACATTAGAACATGATTGACATTTTAGAAACATTTTGTTTTACATTAGAATATTTTTGAAAGTTTAAAAATATTTAAAAAATTTGGGAATATTTTTTTGCACATTTTTGACAGTTCACAAACATTTTGTTGCTTATCAGAATATTTTTGTGAGTTTAAGAATGTTTTTGACAGTTTATGAATTTTTTTTAGCACATTAGAACATGATTAACATTTTAAGAACATTTTTTTATAACATTGGATTTTTTTTACATTTTAGAAACCTTTTGTCTCACATCAGAATATTTTAGAAAGTTTAGGATTTGTTTTGACATTTTACCAAATGTTTGTTTGCACATTTGAACATTATTTACATTTTAGGAACATTTTTTTACATTTCAGAAACATTTTGTCTTAAATTAGGAAAATTTTTTTGTACTTTTGTACAATAGTCCTATTTTTGACAATTCTCAAACATTTTTGACAATTTAGGATTTTGCTTATCAGAATATTTTTGAAAGTTTAGGAATATTTTTGACAGTCGACTAACATTTTGTTTGCAAATTAAAAAAAGAACATTATTAACATTTCAAGAACATTATTTTAAACATTGAAATATTTCTGACGTTTTAGTAACATTTTGTCTCGCATCAGAATATTTTTGAAAGCTTAGGAATATTTTTAAAAATTTGGGAACATTTTTTGCACATTTTTGACAATTCACAAACATTTGGTTGCACATCAAAACATTTTTGACATTTGAAGAACATTTTGTTGCTTATCAGAATATTTTTGAGAGTTTAAGAATGTTTTTGACAATTTATGACCATTTTTTTGGACATTAGAACATGAACTACATGCTAGGAATATTTTATTTAAACTTTGGAACATTTTTTACATTTCAGAAACATTTTGTCTTACATCAGAATGCTTTTGAAAGTTTAGTAATATTTTAAAAGTTTGGGAACATATTTACAATTTTCAAACATTTTGTTGTACATCAAAATATTTTTGATAATTGAGGAACATTTTGTTACTTATTAGAATATTTTTGAGGGCTTAAGAATGTTTTTGACAGTTTACCAAATTTTGTTTACACATTTGAACATGTTTGAAGTTTTAGGAACGTTTTTTACATTTTGTCTTACATTGGGAACATTATTTGCACTTTTCAGGATTATTTTTGATAATCTACAAACATTGGCAATTGAGGAACATTTTTGTGTTGATTATCAGAATATGTTTGAGAGTTTTTGCATATTAGAACATGATGATGAAAATTTCAAGAAAAAAAATTTTGGACTTTTTCAGAAATGTTTTGTCTCACATCAGAATATTTTTGACATTATACCAAAATATTTTTGCAGATTCGAACATAATTGACGTTTTAGGAACATTTTTTACATTTCAGAAATATTTTGTCTTACATTAGGAACATTTTTTTGCACTTTGTAGGATTATTTTTGACAATTCACAAACATTCTTGACTATTGGGGAACATTTTGTTGCTGTACAGAATATTTTTGACAGTTTATGAACATATTTCTGCACATTAGAACGTGAACGACATTTTAGAAAATATTTTTTTTAAACATTGGAACATTTTTTACATTTCAGAAAGATTTTGACTTACATCAGAATATTTTTGAGAGTTTAAGAATGTTTTTGACAATTTATGAAATATCAGAACATGATTGACATTTTAAGAACATTTTCTTTTACATTGGAATTTGGTTTACATTTCAGAAACGTTTTGTCTTTCATCAGAATATTTGGAAAGTTTAGGAATTGTTTTGACATTTTACATTTGTTTGCACATTTGAACATGATTTAGAAACATTTTTTTACATTTCAGAAATATTTTGTTTTACATTGGGAACATTTTGTTGCTTATCAGAATATTTTTGAAAATTTAAGCCTATTTTTGACATTTTATAAACATTTTTTTGCACATTAGAACATGAACGACATTTTTGCGAACATTGGAACAAAAAATAAATTTTAGAAACGTTTTGCTTTCATCAGAATATTTTTGAATGTTTAGAAATATTTTTTGAATATTGGAACAATTTTTACATTTCGGAAACATTTCGTCTCCCATCAATACTTTTGAAAGTTTAGGAATATTTTTGACAATTCTTCGACATTTTTTTGCACATTAGAACATATTTGACATTTCAGGAAGAACATTTTTTAATTTCAGAAATATGTTATGGCACATTACAATACCTTTGGAAGTTTAACAATGTTATTTTCAGTTAACGAGCATTATTTTGCGCATTAGAAATATGTTATGGCATAGTTTTGAAAGGTTATAAACATTTTTGACAGTTTACGAAAAAATGTTTGCACATTAGAACATGTTTGACATTTTAAGAACATTCTTTTGAATTACTTTTAAATTAGAATATTTTTGAAAGTTTATCAATATTTTTGACAGTTTATGAATTTTTTTTGCACATTTTAGGAATATTTTTGACAGTTTGCTGCACCTTTGACAATTGATTAACATTTTGTTGCTTATCAGAATATTTTTGACACTTTACGAACAATTTTTTAAACATTAGAACTTGATTGACATTTTAGGAATTTTATTGACACTTAACCAACATTTTGAACATGTTCGACGACGTTTTAGGAACATTTTTCTCAATATTGGAGAATTTTTTATATTTTAGAAATATTTTGTCTTACATTGGGAACATTTTTTGCACTTTTCAGGATTATTTTTGACAATTCAGGAACAATTTGTTGCTTATCAGAATATTTTTGAAAGTTTATGAACATTTTTTGCCACAATAGAACATGATTGACGCTTCAGGAATATTTTTTTAAACATTCGAACATATTTTACATTTCAAAAACATTTTGACTCACATCAGAATATTTTTGAATATTTAGGAATATTTTTAAAAGTTTGGAAACCTTTTTTTGCACTTTTTTGACAGTTTACAAAACATTTTGTTGCACATCAAAACATTTTTGATAATTTAGGAACATTTTGTTACTTATTAGAGAGTTTAAGAATGTTTTTGACAGTTAACCAATTTTTTTGTACACATTTGAACATGTTTGAAGTTTTAGTATCATTTTTTTTCATTAGAACATTTTTTACATTTCAGAAATATTTTGTTTTACATTGGGAACATTATTTGCACTTTTTCGGATTATTTTTGATAATCCACAAACAATTTTGGCAATTGAGGAACATTTTGTGTTGCTTATCAGAATATGTTTGAGAGATTTTGCACATTAGAACATGATGATGAACATTTCAAGAAAAAAATTTTGGACATTAGATTTTTTTACTTTTCAGAAATGTTTTGACTCACATCAGAATATTTTTGACATTTTACTAAAATATTTTTGCAGATTTGAACATGATTAACGTTTTAGGAACATTTTTTACATTTCAGAAATATTTTGTCTTACATGAGGAACATACTTTTGCATTGTACAAAATGTAGGACTATTTTTTACAATTCACAAATATTTTTGACAATTGGGAAACATTTTGTTGCTTTACATTTTTTTTTGGTTTACATTTCAGAAATGTCTTGCATCAGAATATTTGGTAAGTTTAGGAATTGTTTTGACATTTGATCAACAATTTTTTGCACACTTGAACATAATTGACGTTTTAGGAAAAATTTTTACATTTCAAAAATATTTTGTCTTATATTGGGAACATTTTTTTGCACTTTTTAGGACTATTTTTGACAATTTACAAACATTTTTGACAATTGAGGAACATTTTGTTGCTTATCAGAATATTTTATATGTTTACGAATATTTTTGACAGTTTATGAACATTCTTCCACACATTAAAACATGAACGACATTTCAAGAAAAAAAATTTTGAACATTGGAATTTGTCTTACATTTTAGGAATGTTTTGTTTTGCATTAGAATGTTTTGAAAAGTTTAGAAATTGTTTTGACATTTTATTAACATTTTTTTTTTTGTACATTTGAACATGATTGACGTTTTAGGAACATTTTTTACATTTCAAAAATATTTGTCTTACATTGGAAACATTTTTTTTGCACTTTTAAGACTTTTTTGACAATTTACAAACATTTTTGACAATTGTGGAACATTTTGTTGTTTATCAGAATATTTTTGAATGTTTAAGTATATTTTTGGCAGTTTATGAACAATTTTTAGCACATTAGAACATGATTGACATTCCAAGAACATTTTTTGGAATTTGTTTTACATTTCAGAAACGTTTTGTCTTGCATCAGAATGTTTTGAAAAGTTTAGAAATTGTTTTGACATTTTATTAACATTTTTTTTGTACATTTGAACATGATTGACGTTTTAGGAACATTTTTTTACATTTCAGAAATATTTTGTTTTACATTGGGAACATTTTACTGCTTATCAGAATATTTTTGAAAGTTTAAGCCTATTTTTGACAGTTTATAAACATTTTTTTGCACATTAGAACATGAACGACATTTTTGGAACATTTTTGCAAACTTTGGAACAAAAAATACATTTTAGAAACATTTTGTCTTGCATCAGAATATTTTTGAAAGCTTGGAAATATTTTTGACAGTTTACGCACATTTAGAACATGATTAACATTTCAGGAACATTATTTTAAACTTATTAGAAATATTTCTGACGTTTTAGTAAGATTTTGTCTTACATCAGAATATTTTTGGAAGATTAGGAATATTTTTAAAAATTTAGGAACATTTTTTTGCACTTTTCAGGACTATTTGTGACAATTTACAAACATTTTATGACAATTGTGGAACATTTTGTTGTTTATCAGAATATTTTTGACAGTTTATGAACAATTTTTAGCACATTAGAACATGATTGACATTTCAAGAACATTTTTTGGAATTTGTTTTACATTTCAGAAACGTTTTGTCTCACATCAGAATATTTTGGAAAGTTTAGGAATTGTTTTGACATTTTACCAACATTTTTTTGCACATTTGAACATGATTGACGTTTTAGGAACATTTTTTTACATTTCAGAAATATTTTGTTTTGCATTGGGAATATTTTGTTGCTTATCAGAATATTTTTGAAAGTTTGAATCTATTTTTGACAGTTTATGAATTTTTTTTTTGCATATTAGAACACGAACGACATTGTTGGAAGATTCTTGCGAACATTGCAAAAAAATACACTTTAGAAACATTTTGTCTTGCATCAGAATATTTTTGAAAGTTTGGAAATATTTTTGACAGTTTACGCACATTTTTTGCACATTTAGAACTTGATTGACATTTCAGGAACATTATTTTAAACATTGACATATTTCTGACGTTTTAGTAAGATTTTGTCTTACATCAGAATTATTTTAAAATTTAGGAATATTTTTAAAAGTTTGGGAACATTTTTTTGCACATTTTTGACAGTTCACAAACATTTTGTTGCGCATCAAAACATTTTTGACAATTATGGAACATTTTGTTGCTTATTAGAATATTTTATATGTTTACGAATATTTTTGACAGTTTATGAACATTTTTTTGCATATCAGAACATGATTGACATTTTAAGAACATTTTTCTCAAATTTATTTTACATTTCAAAAACAATTTGTCTCACATCAGAATATTTTAAAAAGACAATTTACTATTTTTTTTTTTTGCACATTTGAACATGATTGACGTTTTCGGAACATTATCTACATTTTAGAAATATTTTGTCTTAATTTTTTTTGCATATTAAAACATTTTTGCATATTAGAACATGAACTACATTTTTGGAACATTTTTGCGATCATTGGAACAAAAAATACATTTTAGAAACATTTTGTCTTGCATCAGAATATTTTTGAAAGTGGAATAATTTTTTGCACATTTTTGACAGTTCACAAAACATTTAGTTTGCACTTCAAAGCATTTTTGACAATTGAGGAACATTTTGTTACTTATCAGAATATTTTTAGAGTTTAAGAATGTTTTTGACAGTTTATGAACTTTGTTTTGCACATTAAAACATGTTTAGACATTTCAACAACTTTTTTTTTTTTAACATTGGATTTTTTTGTATTATCTCAAAATATTTTAGAAAGTTTAGGAATTGTTTTGACATTTTACCAAATTTTTTTTGCACTTTTGAACATGATTGACGTTTTATGAACATTTTTTACATTTCAGAAATATTTTGTCTTACATTGGGGACATTTCTTTGCACTTTTAAGAACTATTTTTTACAATTTGCAAACATTTTTGACAATTGCGGAACATTTTGTTGCTTATCAGAATATTTTTGAGTGTTTAAGAATGTTTTTGACAGTTTATGAACATTTTTTTTGTACATTAGAACATGATTGACATTTCAAGAACATTTTTTTTGAACAGAATATTTTGGAAAGTTTAGAAATTGTTTTGACATTTTACCAACTTTTTTTTTGCACCGTTGAACATGACTGATGTTTTAGGAATATTTTTTACATTTCAGAAATATTTTGTCTTATATTGGGAACATATTTTTGCACTATTGAGGACTATTTTTGAAAATTCACAAAATTTTTGACAATTGAGGAACATTTTCTTGCTTATTAGAATATTTTTGAAAGATTAATCATATTTTTGACAGTTTATGAACATTTTTCTGCACATTAGATTATCAACGACATTTTAGGAGTATTTTTAAAAATTTGGGAACTTTTTTTTTATATTTTTGACAGTTCACAAACATTTTGCACATTAAAACATTATTGATATTTTAAGAACATTTTTTACATTTCAGAAACGTTTAGTCTCATATCAGAATATTTTGAAACGTTTTTTTGGCAGTTTTTTGCACATTTTACATTTTAGAAATATTTTGTCTTACATTGGGAAAATTTTTTGCACTTTTTAGGATTATTTTTTACAATTCACAAAAATTTTTGACAATTGCTTATCAGAGTATTTTTGAAAGTTCAGAAATATTTTGACAGTTTAGGAACATTTTTTTTTTATTTTTGGAGTTTTTTTGACATTTTATAAACATTTTGTGTCACATCAGAACATTTTTGAAAGTTTAAATTTTTTTTTTTGCATTTTACGAACATTTTTTTCATTTTAGAAATATTTTGTTACGTATCAGAATATTTTTAAAGTTTAGACTTTTTTTTAAATGTTGGAAAAATTTTGTTGCATTTTTCAGGAACATTATTGACAGTTTACATATGTTGTTGCCTATCAGAATATTTTTGAAAGTTTGGGAATATTTTTGACAGTTTACGAATAATTTTTCGCACTTTAGAAAAACATCTTTGACATTTGAGGGACAATTTTATAAACATTGCAATATTTTTGAAGTCTCAGTTGGAATTATTTAATTTTTAAATTTAATTAATGTTTAGTTTGAATTTTACTATTTAAAATTATTAACATTTGAAGGGGTTTTTAAAACTATCAACAAAAAATCAATTTTTGGCGTAATTTTTTACAATTTAAATTTTCCGCCATTTTTAACAGCTATGAAGTTAGTTACAAATTAAACAACAATGAAATTATCAACAAATAATTAATTTAAATTTACCGCCATTTTTGACATGAATGAAGTTAGTCGCAGATTAAATAAGAATGAAGTTATCAACAGATAATTAATTTATATTTCCCGCGCAAATTGTTAAATTGTTTTTTTTTTTTCTATTTTTATTATGGATGAAGTTAGTGGCAGTTTAAACATTAATGAAATTATCAACATACAATTAATTTAAATTTACCGCGCAATTTATTAAAATTTGAAGTTAGTTGAAAATTGAACAAAGATGAAACTATTAATTTTCAACATGAATGAAGTTAGTCGCAGTTTAAATAAGAATGAAATTATCAACAAATAATTAATTTAATTGTGCAATTTATTAATTTTTTTTCTGTTTTTAATTTGGATAAAGTTACTTCAAGCAACAATAAAATTAGTCTCAGTGTTTGTGATAATTATGACTATTCCGCTCATTAACACGTTTTTGTTATATGGGTTAGAAGGTAGTAGCAGTTACAGGAGTGAGGTGAACTCGCAATTAGTGATTTGTGCTCTATTATCTTATTTGCATATTTTAAATTATAACTGATACAAAATCAAAACAAAAATCCCAAAAATATTAAAATTTTACTTAAGTTGCCCTGGAAATCTATTTGTCAAATTAAAACAAACCTTTTGTCACAATATAACTTAAATTTTCAGTTGATAAAAACTCCAAATTATTTCTTAAAATATGGTATCACAAAACTAACAAACCAAAGAATTCAATGATGAAAAACCCAATTTTTGAAAATTAAGAAAACGATTTATTAATTATGGTTCAGAATTGCCACAAGAGTAAACCAAAATGCACTCAAAAATTCATCCAACCATGCAGTATAGAAAGAAGACTAGAAAAAATTCATCAAAAATTATTATGTTTAGAAAATGTTGGCAATGATCTAGAAGAATGTGCTAAATTATGTGTTCTTAAAATATTATACAAGGAAAATAAAATTAAAGAAAAGAAATGTGAATTAGAAGGGCTCTGCATGAGCACTTATTATGATCAAGTCAGGAAAAATCTAAAATTAAATTAATTGACAAAATGTAGCAACAATTTGAAATAAAATTTGGAAATTTGTATTGTAATCATTTGCATTTATCAGAAGAAGATTATTCAAAATTTAGTAAATCAAATTTTTACATTTTGAATCACAAAATCTTTAATAAAACAGAAATGAATTGACTAAATTTGTTCAAATTAACATGGAGTATGTACAATACACTTCAGTAAGTGCTTCCAATATAGAAAATATTAAAAATTCATTTTGAGCCTTGAAATATGGATTTCTGTGATTGTAAAAATTACTAATTCAAAATGCTTTCAAACAAAGCAAAATTTCAATCCAATTAAAAATTAATTAAAAATCACATAAATTATCCAAATCCAAACAATGGACATGGCATTTCATCATAATAATAGCTCTCGAATTGAATGAATTGATGGAAAAACCGCATCGAGTTGTGTTTTCAACACCCTCTGCAATAACATAAATTTAACTTAATCAATGTAGTAAATATTGATCGAATTTAACTCGATTTATTATGTTCTCGCAATGAGATTTACAACCCATCCCGAACAAATGTAATTGAAGCCATTCGTCTGATTGACGAACACTTTTTTCTTCTATTGTTAGATTTGATCACAACCCAAAAAAGAAACACAATGTTCTGGACCGAATTTATGAGATTTGTTGTCATAACTTTAATCTCCACCGGATGAAAGAATAATGAAACTAGGATGTACGAGATTAATAGTAGCTTGTAAAAAAATAGATTGGGTTTTGTTAGAAAAAAAGGTTATTTGACAACACAAAAGATGTTGAATAATTGGTAATATCAAACTTTCCTCTATACTTTACATGCGAAGTTGTCAATCATTGACATGATATTTAACTGGTAATATTGAAAATGGTTCAGAATATTTTATTATATTTACAAAATTAGTGAGGGAAAATTGCAAAAAGGGGATTAAAACATACATGTAAATACACATAAATGCCCTTCAGTTAAGTAATAAAATAGCATAATCCCCTTCCGTGTGTTTGAAATGAAAGTAAATCCAGTGGACCGAACAAAACAAAACCTGTACGCAACCCTTTAAACTCTCCATCCGGCTGTGAATCTCCCTTCCGATCCCACCCACAAAGCTACTACCACCAGCACCACCAACATGCAATCAATATCTATAACGGAAATTAAAGTCCGATTAGCGAGAGAAGCTGTGGTGGACTCGATGGGACTCATCTGAACCCGTGCAGGTGCGTGAGTTCATCCGAAGCAATTCCGAAAACCGCGAGTATTAACTAACGGCATCGTTATTGCTCCGTCTAATCACCCTTTATATGTTTATTGCTATAGTATGGTTTAATTATCAGGTTAAACCAAACCCCTTTCTAATTACAAACCGAAACTATAAACATCGTTAAGTTATTTGTGTGCATGTGTGATACAGCTAATAACTACAACATTATCGGAGATGTATTATCAAACTTGCTTGCTCTTCCTCCCTATTATAACATAGTTAACAGAACTAGTTTACTAAATAATTGAGTTTTAAAATGTTATTGTAGTTTAGTAACGGAAATTGCCTAAACATTTGTTTACAACTACTAAATTGAAAAATAATATTGTCAGTAGACTTTTTGGGTTTGTAATATTTTTGTCAATAAATGCTTCAATTATAAAAAATACGAGAAAATTAATTTTTTTATTTTTAGTATTTTTTCCGAATTTTTGAAAATTATTTAATTGCAAATTTTGGACTAATTCACTAAATATGAAATAAAACAGAAATTAATCCATCAAATTTGATGAAATTTTTTGTACAAAATTATCAATCAATGCTTCAAACTTAAAAAATACGAGAAATTTTTTTTTTTTATTTTTAGTATTTTTTCCGATTTTTTCAAAATTATTTAATTACGAATTTTGGAAAAACAAAAACTAATTAATCAAGTTTGATGAAGTTTTGTGTACATAATTATTAATTAATGCTTTAATTTTAAAAATTATGAGAATATTAAATATTTAATTTTCAATATTTTTTCCCAATTTTTCAAAATTATTTAATTGCAAATTTTGGACTATGGTTACTAATTATGAAATAAAACAAAAACTAATCGATAAATTTTGATGAAATTTTTTGTACAATAGTATCAAATAATGCTTCAATGTTAAAAAATACGAAAAAATTATTATTTAAATTTTTAGTATTTTTTCCGATTTTTTTAAAATTATTTAAATGCGAATTTTGGTTCATGATCACTAATTGTGAAATAAAACAAAAACTAATCGATCAATTTTGATACAAATTTTTGTACAAATTTGTCAATCAATGCTTTCATTGTAAAAAATACAAAAATTATTTTTTTGGCTATTAATATTTTTTTCGAATTTTTTCAAATTATTTAATTGCAAATTTTGGACTATGGTTACTAATTATGAAATAAAACGAAAACTAATCTATAAATTTTGATAAAATTTTTTGTACATAATAATTAATCAATGCTTTATTTGTAAAAATTACGAATAAATTTTTTTTTTTTTTGATTTTTAGTATTTCTTTCCGAGTTTTTCAAAATTATTTAAATGCGAGTTTTGGACTATGCTCATTAATTGTGAAATAAAACAAAATCTAATCGATCAATTTGGATAAAATTTTTTGCACAATGTTGTCAATTAATGCTTTAATTATAAAAATACTAGATTTTTTTTTTTCATTTTTTTCGAATTTTTGAAAATTATTTAATTGCGAATGTTGGACGAATTCACTAATTATGAAATAAAACAAAAATTAATTGATCAATTATGATAAAAAATTTTGCACAAATTTATCATTTAATGCTTTATTTTTTAAAAAATACGAGCAATTTATTTTTTTGAGTTTTAGTATTTTTTTTCGAATTTTTCAAAATTATTTAAATTTTGGACTATGATTACCAATTATGAAATAAAACAAAAACTCGATCGATCAATTTTAATAAAAAAATTTGTACATAATTATTAATCATTGCTTCAATTGTAAAAATTACGAGTAAATAATCTTTTTTATTTTCAGTATTTTTTCCGAATTTTTCAAAATTTATTAATTGCTAATTTTGGACTATGTTTACTAATTATGAAATAAATCAAAAATAAATCGATCAAATTTAAAGAAATTTTCTGTACAAAATTATCAATGAATGCTTCAATGTTAAAATATACGAGAAAATTGTTTTTTTAGTTTTTAGTATTTTTTTCGATTTTTTTTAAATCATTTAATTGCGAATTTTGAACTATATTCACTAATATAAAGGATGGTTGAGACCTTTACTACGTGGTAATCCATAATAATAATAAAATAAAACACTGTCTACGTTTTTTACCACAAATACTATTTGTGGTAAAAAACGTAGACAGTGTTTTATTTTATTATTATATTCACTAATTATGAAATAAAACAGAAATTAATCAATCAATTTTGATGAAATTTTTTGTACATAATTATTAATTAATGCTTCAATTGTAAAAGTTATGAGAAAATTAATTTTTCTATTTTCAGTATTTTATTCTGAGTTTTTTGAAAATCATTTAATTGCAAATTTTGGATTATGTTCACTAATTATGAAAAAACATAATCTAATCGATCAATTTTGATAAATTTTTTTGCACAAATTTGTCAATCAATGCTTTAATTGTACAAAATACGAGAAAATTATTTTTTTAGTTTTTAGTAATTTTTCTGAATTTTTCAAAATTATTTATATGCGAATTTTGGACTATAACCACTAATTATGAAATAAAACAAAAACTAATTGATCAATTTTGATCAATTTTTTGTACAAAAAAGTCAATCAATGCTTTAATTATAAAAAATACGAGAAAATAATTTTTTTTTAGTTTTTATTATTTTTTCAAAATTGTTTAACTAATTGTAAAATAAAACAAAAACTAATCAATCAATTTTGATGATTTTTTTTACAAAAGTATCAAGTAATGCTTTAATATTAAAAAATAAGAAAGTTTTTTTTTTTATTTTTAGTTTTTTTTTTTTATTTTTCAAAATTATTTAATTGCGAATCTTGGACTATGTTCACTAATTATGAAATAAAACATAAAAATAATGGATCAATTTTGATGAAATTTTTTGTATAGAATTACCATTCAATGCTTCAATGTCAAAAAAATCGAGAAAATTATTTTTTTTGTTTTTAGTATTTTTTTCAAATTTTACAAAATTGTTTAAATGCGAGTTTTGGACTATGATCACTAATTGTGTAATAAAACATAAAACTAATCGATCAAATTTGAAGAATTTTTTTGTACAAAATTATTAATCAATGCTTTATTGTTTTTTGTTGTTTTGTTTTTAGTTTTTTTTAAATTTTTCAAAATTATTTCATTGCAAATTTTAGACTATATCACTAATTATGAAATAAAACAAAAAATAATTGCTCAATTTTGATAAAATTTTTGTACAATTTTGCCAATCAATGCTTTAATGTAAAAATACGAGAATTTTTGTTTTTTTTTAATTTTTAATCATTTTTTCGAATTTTTGAAAATTATTTAGTTTTGATGGTTGCACAAATTCACTAATTATGAAATAAAACAAAAACTAATCGATCAATTTTAATGAATTTTTTTGCACAAGTTTGTCAATTAATGCTTTAATTGTAAAAAATACGAGAATTTTTTTTTTTAATTTTTAGTTGTTTTTCAGAATTTTTTAAAATTATTTAATTGCAAATTTTGCATTATGCTCACTAATTATGAAATAAAACAAAAACTAATAGATCAATTTTAATACAAATTTTTGTATAAAATTATCAAACAATGCTTTAATGTTAAAAAATACGAGAATTTTTTTTTTTTAAATTTTAGGTTTTTTTTTTAATTTTTTCAAAATTATTTAATTACAAATTTTAGACTATTATCACTAATTACGAAATAAAACAAAAAAATAATTGATCAATTTTGATAAAAAAAAATTCACAAATTTGTCAATCAATGCTTTAATCGTGAAAAAATACGAGAAAATTAATTTTTTAATTTTTAGTTTTTTTTCTGAATTTTTCAAAATTATTTAATTACGAATTTTGGACTATTCTCACTAATTATGAAATAAAACAAAACCTAACCGATCAATTTTGATAAAAAAATGTGCACAAATTTGACATCCAATGCTTTAATTGTAAAAAATACGAGAAAATTATTTTTTTTTACTTTTAGTCTTTTTTCTGAATTTTTCAAAATTATTTAAATGCAAATTTTGGACTATAACCACTAATTATGAAATAAAACAAAAATTAATGGATCAATTTTGATCAAATTTTTTGTACAAAAAAGTCAATCAATGCTTTAATTGTAAAAAATACGAGAAAATTATTTTTTTTAGTTTTTAGTATTTTTTTTCGAATTTTTCAAAATTGTTTATTTGCGATTTATGGACTATAATAGCCATTTATGAAATAAAACAAAAACTAATCAAACAATTTTGATAAATTTTTTTGCTTAAATTTGTCAATCAATGCTTTAATTGTAAAAAATACGAGAAAATTATTTTTTGTTTACATTTAGTATTTTTTCCGATTTTTTTAAAATTATTTAAATGCGAATTTTGGATCATGATCATTAATTGTGAAATAAAACAAAAACTAATCGTTCAATTTTAATAAAAAAATTTGCACAACTTTGTCAATCAATCTTTGTTGTTGTAAAAAATACGAGAAATTATTTTATTCCGAATTTTTCAAAATTATTTAATTGCAAACTTTGGACTATGATCAGTAATTGTGTAATAAAACAAAAACTAATCGATCAAATTTGATGAATTTTTTTGTACAAAATCATCAATCAATGCTTTAATGTTAAAAAATACGAGAAATTTATTATTTAAGTTTTTAGTATTTTTTCCGATTTTTTTAAAATTATTTAAATGCGAATTTTGGATCATGATCATTAATTGTGAAATAAAACAAAAACTAATCGTTCAATTTTAATAAAATATTTTGCACAACTTTGTCAATCAATCTTTTAGTTGTAAAAAATACGAGAAATTATTTTTTTTGGTTTTTAGTATTTATTCCGAATTTTTCAAAATTATTTAATTGCAAACTTTGGACTATGATCAGTAATTGTGTAATAAAACAAAAACTAATCGATCAAATTTGATGAATTTTTTTGTACAAAATCATCAATCAATGCTTTAATGTTAAAAAATACGAGAAATTTATTATTTAAGTTTTTAGTATTTTTTCCGATTTTTTTAAAATTATTTAAATGCGAATTTTGGATTATGATCACTAATTAAGATATAAAACAAAAACTAATCGATCAAATTTAATGAAATTTTTTGCACAAAATTGTCAATCAATGTGTCAATTGTAAAAAATACGAAAAAAATATTTTTTTGATTTTTGGTATTTTTTTTTGAATTTTTCAAAATTATTCAATTGCGAATTTTGATTGTGCTCACTAATTGTGAAATAAAACAAAAACTAATCGGTCAATTTTCATATTTTTTTTTGCAGAAATTTGCCAATCAATGCTTTAATTTTAAAAACTACGAGCAAATAATTTTTTCGACTATAAGTATTTTTTCCGAAGTTTTCAAAATTGTTTAACTAATTGTAAAATAAAACAAAAACGAATCAATCAATTTTGATGATTTTTTTTTACAAAAGTATCAAGTAATGCTTTAATGTTAAAAAATAAGAGAATTTTTTTTTTATTTTTAGTTTTTTTTTTATTTTTCAAAATTATTTAATTGCGAATCTTGGACTATGTTCACTAATTATGAAATAAAACATAAAAATAATGGATCAATTTTGATGAAATTTTTTGTATAGAATTACCATTCAATGCTTCAATGTCAAAAAAATCGAGAAAATTATTTTTTTTGTTTTTAGTATTTTTTTCAAATTTTACAAAATTGTTTAAATGCGAGTTTTGGACTATGATCACTAATTGTGTAATAAAACATAAAACTAATCGATCAAATTTGAAGAATTTTTTTGTACAAAATTATTAATCAATGCTTTATTGTTTTTTGTTGTTTTGTTTTTAGTTTTTTTTAAATATTTCAAAATTATTTCATTGCAAATTTTAGACTATATCACTAATTATGAAATAAAACAAAAAATAATTGCTCAATTTTGATAAAATTTTTGTACAATTTTGCCAATCAATGCTTTAATGTAAAAATACGAGAATTTTTGTTTTTTTTTTAATTTTTAATCATTTTTTCGAATTTTTGAAAATTATTTAGTTTCGATGGTTGCACAAATTCACTAATTATGAAATAAAACAAAAACTAATCGATCAATTTTAATGAATTTTTTTGCACAAGTTTGTCAATTAATGCTTTAATTGTAAAAAATACGAGAATTTTTTTTTTTTAATTTTTAGTAGTTTTTCAGAATTTTTTAAAATTATTTAATTGCAAATTTTGGATTATGCTCACTAATTATGAAATAAAACAAAAACTAATAGATCAATTTTAATACAAATTTTTGTACAAAATTATCAAACAATGCTTTAATGTTTAAAAATACGAGAAAATTATTTTTTTTTATTTTTTTCAAAATTATTTAATTACAAATTTTAGACTATTATCACTACTTACGAAATAAAATAAAAAAATAATTGATCAATTTTGATAAAAAAAAATTCACAAATTTGTCAATCAATGCTTTAATCGTGAAAAAATACGAGAAAATTAATTTTTTAATTTTTAGTTTTTTTTCTGAATTTTTCAAAATTATTTAACTACGAATTTTGGACTATACTCACTAATTATGAAATAAAACAAAAATTAATGGATCAATTTTGATAAAAAAATGTGTACAAATTTTTCAATTAATGCTTTCATTGTAAAAAATACGTGAAAATTATTTTTTGACTTAGAGTATTTTTCCCGAATTTTTAAAATTATTTAAATGCGAATTTTGTACTATGCTCACTAGTTATGAAATAAAACAAAACCTAACCGATCAATTTTGATTAAAAAAATGTGCACAAATTTGACATCCAATGCTTTAATTGTAAAAAAATACGAGAAAATTATTTTTTTTTACTTTTAGTCTTTTTTCTGATTTTTTCAAAATTATTTAAATGTAAATTTTGGACTATAACCACTAATTATGAAATAAAACAAAAACTAATTAATCAATTTTGATCAAATTTTTTTGTACAAAAAAGTCAATCAATGCTTTAATTGTAAAAAATACGAGAAAAATATTTTTTTAGTTTTTAGTATTTATTTCGAATTTTTCAAAATTGTTTATTTGCGATTTTTGGACTATAATCGCCAATTATGAAATAAAACAAAAACTAATCAAACAATTTTGATACAAATTTTTGCTTAAACTTGTCAATCAATGCTTTAATTGTAAAAAATACGAGAAAATGATTTTTGTTTTACTTTTAGTATTTTTTCCGAATTTTTTCAAATTATTGACATGCGAATTTTGGATTATGATCACTAATTGTGAAATAAAACAAAAACTAATCGATCAATTTTGATACAAATTTTTGTACAAAACTATCAAGTAATGCTTCAATGTAAAAAAAATACGAGAATTTTTTTTTAATTTTTAGTATTTTTTCCGATTTTTTTTAAATTGTTTAATTGCAAATTTTGGATTATGTTCACTAATTATGAAATAAAACAAAAGTAATTGATCAATTTTGATAATTTTTTTGCACAAATTTGTCAATCAATGCTTTAGTTGTAAAAATTACGAAAAAATATTTTTTTTGACTTTTAGTATTTTTTCCGGATTTTTTAAAATTATTTAAATGAAATAAAACAAAAACTAATTGATGAATTTGATTGTAATTTTTTTACATAATCATCAGTTAATGCTTCTGTGATTAACGGACTCGGTAGTAAGAAATTAATAGAAATAAGTGAACTGAATTGTGAATCTAAGAAATAAACTCATTCAAATCAACATAGTTACACAAATCTCACCGTCACAGTTATACCCCAGCGATTTCTAAACATAAAAAGCATGATTACTATATTATTACTGGAGGGTCTGGTCCTCCCTAACCAGCAGTCCATAGTTCCGCCACTACCTATCGTAACAAAATTATAGTTAGACCAAATTTATTTTATTATGCATGAAAAACATATCAAAAGCAATGTATTTATCTAACTCAATCAATTTCCTCCCCTTTGTGTGGAGGAATATGTCGAATGTGAAGTGCACATTGCGGTAGGACGACGACGGTGAAATTGAATTTATCAATTCGACCATGACCATGAGACCTGTAGCATTCGCGACGTGATCGGTGAGCTGACGAACTGTTTTATACGGGGCGGACGTGATCACCAAAGAAATTGCTGGCGGCATCTTAGCAATCGATCTGTCTCCACAAGCATAATATTATTTTCTATTTATATTAGGAATTAGGCTTTTAACAGCGAGCACCCCAACTTGATAATATCCAAAACATCTTTATATAGTCCCTTCTCGCAACAAAACGGAGCCCAACCTCGAGCCGAAATTAATATTTTAAGATTTCTAAGTAATCCGCTCGCCACCCTCATGCAAACTTTCACATTAAAGGTAAACAGTTTTATGAATATTAAATTTTAAAGAAATTTCAATTAATAAGGGGATTCTCAGATCTTTTATTAATTTCTTCATACTATATAAGGAGTTTTTAATGGATTTTAATTAATTTTATTATCTATGCTTGTAAGGAATTTTTAAGCTTTTATTATTTCTGGATCAGTTCATATAAACCCTATCCACCTCACCAACTTGGTTCTAGCAGTCTGAAGGTCTTTTATTTTTAAACCATGAATCCCGAAGGGCTTAAAGCGTAATAATTAGTTCAGTTTTAATATGTATAAAATGTTGAATAATCACAATGATTTGTCTTCATTTTCACCACCTGTGTATTCATCATTCCCCTTGTTTGTGAAAATGAGATTGCAACTAATGCATCTTCAACTTATTCATAAGGAAATACAGTTTCCAATGATTAATGACTTCGCCTTTCCCATAAACGGGACCCATTAGTGTTAATAGTGGAATAGTGTGTAGTTGTAATGGTGTATGTCAACATTTAACCAAAATGTATTTAGGATAATTAAGATATGGAATCACTGACAAATTTCATTAATAAATCCAGGCGTGATGGGGTCCGTTAATCATTTATGATTAAATATGTATACACCAATTAAATTTGATATGAAAAATGAAAATTGCATCACGGAAGATGGATGTGAATTTTTTTTATCGTAAACGTATATATCGTTGATTATTTTTTCATCACATTACCATTGCTACTCATGTGATAATGTAATTAGTTTGAATGTATGAAAGGGAGTATTCGTATTACACTCTATGGGGATAATTTATCAACGTATTTTGCTTGTAATGGTTATATTTTAGGGAAAATTAGTTAATCGATTTGTTATTTATTTTCTTGATAAAAGAAAATTCAATTTTGGGCCATAACTGATTGAATCCTTAATAAAACAAAAACGAATTGACAAAATTTGTTAAAATTTTCTATGGATAACCTACAATAACTACTTTAATTGTAGAAAATATTAAAAATTAAAAATGTTCACTTAAAGTTTTTTTTTTTGGATTTTTTGGTTTTTATGATTTTGGACCATAGCTGATTAAAACCCTGATAAAACAAAAACGAATCGAATAAATTTGTTCAAATTTACTAGGAACAATCTACAATAAGTATTTTTATTGTAGAAAATATTTAAAATCCCAAATGCTTACTAAAAGTATTTTCTTTGGATTTTTGAAAATTTTGGTTTTTCTGTTTTGTATCATAGCTTATTGAAATCTTAACAACACAAAATCGAATCGACCAAAATTAGTTAAAATTTTTATAAAGAATCTGCAAAAAGTACTTTTATTAAGAAAATATTAAAAATCCAAAATATTTACTAAAAGTATTTTTTTGGGTTTTTTTTAATTTTTGATTTTTATATTTTGGACCATAACTGATTGAATCTTTAATAAAACAAAAACGAATCGACCAAGTTTCTTTAAATTTACTATGAATCATCTACAATAAGCACTTTTATTGTAGAAACTATTTAAAATCTAAAATGTCAACTCAAAATTTTTTTTGGGATTTTAGAAAGTTTTGATTTTTAAGTTTTGGATCATAACTTGATGGAATCATAAATAAATCAAAAGCGAATCAACCAAATTTGTTGAAATTTTTTACAAACAATCTACAATAAGTACTTTTATTGTAAAAAATATTAAAATCCCAAAATATTTACTAAAAGTTTTTTTTTTATTTTTTTAAATTTTTGATTTTTAAGTTTTGGACTATAACTGATTAAATTCTTAATAAAACAAAAACAAATTGATCAAGTTTGTTCAAATTTACTAGGGACAACCTACAATAAGTACTTTTATTATAAAAAAATTTAAAAATCTAAAATGTTTACCGAAAGTATTTTTTTTTTGGTTTTTTGAAATTTTTGGTTTTTTATATTTTGGTCTATAACTGATTGAAACCTTATTAAAGCAAAAACGAATTGACCAAATTTGTTCGAATTTACTACGAAGCATCTACAATAAGCTTTTTTATTGTAGAAAATTATAAAAATTTAAAATTTCAACTCAAAATATTTTTTTTGGAATTTTTGAAATTTATGATTTTTACGTTTTCGATCAAAACTGATTGAATCCTCAATAAAACAAAAACGAATCGACCAAATTTGTTTAAATTTGCCATTAACAATCTACAATAAGTACTTTTATTGTAGACAATACTAAAAACCCAAAATATTTACTAAAAGTATTTTTTTGATATTTTGAAATTTTTGATTTTTATGTTTTAGACTTGAACTTATTGAAATCTTATTAAAACAAAAACGAATCGACCAAATTTGTTCAAATTCACTAAGAAGCATCTACAATAAGTACTTTTATTGCATAAAGTAATAAAAATTTAAAATGTCAACTCTAAATATTTTTTTGGAATTTTTGATTTTTAAGTTTTGGATCATAAATGATTGAATCCTCAATAAAATAAAAACGAATCGATCAAATTTGTTCAAATTTACTAGAGACAATCTACAATAAGTACTTTTATTGTAAAAAAATTTAAAAATCTAAAATGTTTACTGAAACTATTTTTTTGGTTTTTTTGAAATTTTTGATTTTTATGTTTTGGTCTATAACTGATTGAATCCTTAATAAAACAAAAACGAATCGATCAAATTTGTTCAAATTTATCATTAACAATCTACAATAAGTACTTTTATTGCAGAAAATAATAAAAATCTAAAATGTCTACTGCAAGTATTTTTTTGTTTTTTTTTAAGTTTTTGAAATTTATGTTGTGGACTATAACTTGCTAAAACTAATAAAACAAAAACAAATCTACAATTTTTTTTTTTAATTTTGAAAAACAGTCTACTATAAGTACTTTTATTGTAGAAAATATTAAAAACCTAAAATATTTAAAATATTTACCAAAAGTATTTTTTTGATTTTTTGAAGTTTTTGATTTTTATGTTTTGGACTATAACTGATTGAAATCTTATTAAAACAAAAACTAATCGTCCAAATTTATTCAAATTTACTACGAAGCATCTACAATAAGCACTTTTATTGCAGAAAATAATAAAAATCCAAAATGTCTACCGCAAGTATTTTTTATGTTTTTTTTAAGATTTTGAAATTTATGTTGTGGACTATAACTTGCGGAAAACCTTAATAAAACAAGAACAAATCTACAAAAAAAAAATTTAATTTTGACAAAATCTACAATAAGTACTTTTATTGTAGAAGATATTGAAAACTTAAAATATTTACTAAAAGTATTTTTTATTTTTTTAATTTTTAAGTTTTGATTGAATCTTTAATAAAACAAAAACGTATCGACCAAATTTGTTCAAATTTATTACGAAGCATCTACAATAAGCACTTTTATTGCAGAAAATAATAAAAATTTAAAATGTCAACTCTAAATATTTTTTTGGAATTTTTGAAATTTTCAATTTTTAAGTTTTGGATCATAACTGATTAAATCTTCAATAAAACAAAAACGAATCTACCAAATTTGTTCAAATTTGCCATTAACAATCTATAATAAGTACTTTTATTGCAGAAAATAATAAAAATCCAAAATGTCTACTGCAAGTACTTTTTGTTTTTTTTTTTAAGTTTTTGAAAATTATGTTGTGGACTATAACTTGCGTAAAACCTTGATAAAACAAAAACCAATTTACAAAATTATTTTAAAATTTTGACAAACAGTTTAGAATAAGTAGTTTTGTTGTAGAAAATATTAAAAACCCAAAATATTTACTAAAAGTATTTTTTTTTTATTTTTTTCAAATTTTTGATTTTTTGTTTTGGACTATAACTGATTGAATCCTTAATAAAACAAAAACGAATCGATCAAATTTGTTCAAATTTGCTATTAACAATCTACACTAAGTACTTTTATTGTAGAAAATATTAAAAATCTAAAATGTTTACTAAAAGTATTTTTTTTTTATTTTTTGAAATTTTTGATTTTTATGTTTTGGACTATAACTGATCGAAGTCTTATTAAAACAAAAACGAATCGATCAAATTTGCCATTAACAATCAATAATAAGTACTTTTATTGCAGAAAATAATAAAAATCCAAAATGTCTACTGCAAGTATTTTTTTTATTTTTTTTAAGTTTTTGAAATTTATTGGGGACTATAACTTGCGTAAAACCTTAATAACACAAGAACAAATCTACAAAGATATTTAAAATTTTGACAAACAGTCTACAATAAGTACTTTTATTGTAGAAAATATTAAAAACCCAAAATATTTACTAAAACTATTTTTTTTTATTTCTTTATTTTTTTTATTTTTAAGTTTTGGACTATATGATTGAATCCTTAATAAAACAATAACGAATCGGCCAAGTTTGTTCAAATTTACTACGAAGCATCTACAATTAGTACTTTTATTGCAGAAAGTAATAAAAATTTAAAATGTCAACTTTAAATATTTTTTTTGATTTTTTTAAATTTTTGATTTTTAAGTTTTGGATCATAACTGATTGAATCTTCAATAAAACAAAAACGAATCGATCAAATTTGTTCAAATTTGCCATTAACAATTTACAATAAGTACTTTTATTGCAGAAAATAATAAAAATATAAAATGTTTACCGCAAGAATTTTTTTTGTTTTTTTTTAAGTTTTTTGAAATTTATGTTGTGAACTATAACTTGCGTATAACCTTAATAAAACAAAAACAAATCTACAAACATTTTTTAAAATTTTGATAAACAGTCTACAATAAGTACTTTTATTGTAGAAAATATTAAAAACTTGAAATATTTACTAAAAGTATTTTTTTTTCAAATTTTTGATTTTTATGTTTTGGACTATAACTGATTGAATCCTTAATAAAACAAAAACGAATCGACCAAATTTGTTCAAATTTACTACGAAGCATCTACAATACGTACTTTTATTGCAGAAAATAATAAAAAATTAAAATGTCAACTAATAATTTTTTTGGAATTTTTGAAATTTTTGATTTTTAAGTTTTGGATCATAACTGATTGAATCTTCAATAAAACAAAAGCGAATCGATCAAATTTGTACAAATTTGCCATTAACAATCTACAATAACTACTTTTATTGCAGAAAATAATAAAAATCCAAAATTTCTACTGCAAGTATTTTTTGTTTTTTTTTAAGTTTTTGAAGTTTGTGTTGTGGACTATAACTTGCGTAAAACCTTAATAAAACAAAATCAAATCTACAAAAAAAAATTAAAATTTTGATAAACAGTCTCCAATAAGTACTTTTATTGTAGAAAATATTAAAAACCGAAAATATTCACTAAATGTATTTTTTTGGATTTTTTCAAATTTTTGATTTTTATGTTTTGGACTTAAACTGATTGAATCATTAATAAAACAAAAACGAATCAATCAAGTTTGTTCAAATTTACTAGGGACAATCTACAATAAGTACGTGTATTGTAAAAAATTTAAAAATCTAAAATGTTTACCGAAAGTTTTTTTTTGTTTTTTTTTAATTTTTGATTTTTATGTTTTGGTTTATAACTGATTGAAACCTTATTAAAGCAAAAACGAATCGATCAAGTTTGTTCAAATTCACTACGAAGCATCTACAATAAGTACTTTTATTGCAGAAAATAATAAAAATTTAAAATGTCAACTCTAAATATTTTTTTGGAATTTTTGAAATTTTTGATTTTCAAGTTTTGGATCATAACTGATTGAATCCTCAATAAAACAAAAACGAATCGACCAAATTTGTTTAAATTTGCCATTAACAATCTACAATAAGTACTTTTATTGTAGACGATACTAAAAACCCAAAATATTTACTAAAAGTATTTTTTTTTTGATATTTTGAAATTTTTGTTTTTTATGTTTTGGACTATAACTGATTGAATCTTTAATAAAACAAAAACGAATCGACCAAATTTGTTCAAATTTACTACGAAGCATCTACTATAAGTACTTTTATTGTAGAAAATAATAAAAATATAAAATGTCCATTGAAAGTTTTTTTTTGAATTTTTGAAATTTTTGATTTTTATGTTTCGGATCATAACCGATTGAATCCTCAATAAAACAAAAACGAATCAATCAAGTTTGTTCAAATTTACTAGGGACAATCTACAATAAGTACTTTTATTGTAGAAAATATTAAAAATCTAAAATGTTCACTGAAAGTATTTTTTTTAATATTTTTAAAATTTTTGATTTTTCTGTTTTGGTCTATAACTGATTGAAACCTTATTAAAACTAAAACGAATCGACCAAATTTGTTCAAATTTTCTACGAAGCATCTACAATAACTACTTCTATTTGTGGAAAATATTAAAATTTGAAAATGTCGACTAAAAGTATTTTTTTGAAATTTTTAATTTTTTTTAATTTTTATGGTTTTGCACCATAGCTCATTGAATCCTTAATAAAACAAAAACGAATCGATTAAATTTGTTAAAATTTACTAATGACAATCTACAATAAACATTTTTATTGTAAAAAAAAATAAAAATCTAAACTGTTTACCGAAAGTATTTTTTTTTTTTTGTTTTTTTTGAAATTTTTTATGATAACTTATTGAATCCTTAATAAAACAAAAACGAATCGATTAAATTTGTTAAAATTTACTAGGAACATTCTACAATAACTACTTTTATTGTAGAAAATATTAAAAATTCAAAATGTTTATTGAAAATATTCTTTCGTAAATTTTCAAAATTAATTTTTACTAAATTTAAAATTGCCTTTTCTTGTACTAAAAAACATTATAAATCCAATATGCTCTACTGAACAATTTATTACAATAGTTATTAGAATGCAACAGAAATTAATTTCAGTAAATTATAGTTACATGAATGATCTATAAATAAATACATTCAACATGAATGGAAACAATTTACACAGTCCTTATATGTAAAACAGTATCTGTTCTGATTTGTATATCATTGCGCTAACGTTCAATTAAGCGTCGATAAATTAAATGCATGAGCTGGCATATAATAAACTAATAATAAAAACAATAAAGGAATCAATTATGCAGAGAGCACATATTACTCATTGTGAAAGCAGAACATTGAATGAATGAAACACCCACCCCTTCGTATAAACAGTAAAATGAAAGTGGAAGTATTTTCTTTACTTGGATGATGTTCATTGAATTTGCATGCTAAGGTGTGTCTTTAAATCTTTAAAATTTCATATTTGGGTCAAGCAATTCCTTCAAACTGAATTGAATTGAATTTGACGAATTAATTTGAGTAATAGAATGATCAAATAAAATCGTCGGCGGAACGTGATAGTGCAAATTGAATAAGAGGATCCAGCTTTCGCTGATATGACAGACCCCAGATATCGTCCAAACTAATATCAGTTACTCACCACGACAAATGCAACACATCTGATAAGGCGGCGAGCATGAGTTTGCGGGGGCAGCGGCCGTGACAGCTCCTGACAGGACAATGGGGGCGGTGAGGGGTTTGGTTGATGCAGGGGGAAAAGGGCCTAACATAATGACCGTGGGGGACAAGTTTAACAGGGGAGCGGGATTAAAAACACAATATCCCTAGGTAAAACGCCGCCCTCGACATGCCAGACGCACACAAAACGTTAAATATTTGATAAATATTACGTTAAAAAGTTCCTTGCATTAGTCAAATCTAATAGGAATTGCTAATTATCATAATATACACTAATTATGGACGTAATCCATCATTGATTAGACTAATGAAGTATTATTTTTAGCATAATTACATACAATTATAGAAACTTGTGGAATACCCATCATAATTTTCTTAACAAAATCAATAATTGAAAGAATTCATTTGTTTTTAATCATTTTATAAAATGTTCAGCATTATTAAAACTATTTCCATGTCAATAGTAATTGGCCATTCATGGATGACAGTGCCTTAACCACGGGGTATTCCTGCTATGAACGATGCCCCATTTGCGTGATTGATGCGCTAAGGACATTAACATCTGTAGTATGGGCGTCTAAAAGGCTCATCCCCTCACGTGTCGCGATGTCTTTTTTGTCCCCTTCACGATTCTACAGAAAAAAATGCGCGGAAATGCACTTTATAAGAGCTTGCTTGCAGGGAACCTCTATTTATATTAAAAAAATGCGCTAGACGTATGAATATATTTAATGGAGCGTGTTATAGAATGAAAGTCCTTTGCTCTTCTCGCGAGAGTCGTTTAGTAGATATTTCAAATGCAAATTATACGTTTAATAGTAAATAGCGACGCATTTGATGTTAACATTCAATCTAATTGCTTATACAGAGTGAGGCAATTGCAAAAAGTTTTTTGCTATTAATTGATCAATTTAGTTGTAATTTGTTGTGCTTGATTACCAATCAGTGCTTTAATGATAGAAGATGTTGAATAATGAAATGAATTCTGTTTGAATTAATGCTTCAACGATAAAAATATGTAAGAATACAGCTTTTTTCAATTTTGTTAAATTTTAAATTTTGGACATATAACAAAAACTAATCGATGAATTTGGTTGTAGGTTTTTGCACATATTCATCGATCAATGTTTTAATAACAAAAAAAATTATAAAGTCAAATTTTTATTCAAAAGTAATTTTTCGAAATTTTCAAAATTGTTTTTTGCGATTTTTTTACTTTAATTACCAATTGATGAATAAAACAAAATGTAATGAACGAATTTTGTTGTAATTTTTTGTACATAATCATTATTTAATGCTTTAATAATAAAAAAATTGAAAAGGCCAAATTTTCATTCAAAAATAATTTTTTTTAATTTTTTCAAAATTGTAAATTTTTAATTTTGGACTTCAATCACTAACTGTGAAATAAAACTAATTCATCAATTTTGTTGTAATTTTTTTGTACATAATTATCTATTAATGTTTAAATTAAAAAAAAAAAAATTTTTTTTTTTTCGATTTTTTCAAAATTGTTTAAATGCGAATTTTGGACTTAATAATTATACCAAAATTAATCATTGAATTTTATTGTATTTTTCTGTATACGATCTACAAATAATGCATTTTTGATAAAAATACGAGAAGATTTTTCATTTGTTTTATGTATATAGTTTAAGTAATTCTAATGCAATATTTTTCATCATAATTATCTCAAATCAAACACAGTTATCTCCAATGTTATATTAAAATCTCGTGTTAACTCCACATTGCATGTTGTTGTCTGTTTCTCTACGCGAGTTGTACATTAAACTAGAAACGCCAATTCAAACAAATGAAGTCAATTGCCAATTAAAATCGATACGCACAAGTATCGAGTTTAGTTGAAACACGGATACCCTTGTGATGTGTTTGTGTAGAGTTTGTGCTGCATGGAAACCATTATATTATAAAAAAAAATATATAAAGCGTCGACACATTTTGCATAATATTTTACATTGAGCTATTAACATGGCATTTTCGAGCTACGCCGGTTATAATCAGGGCTGGTTTGGCATGGTAAACTTATCTTGGCTATTATAAAAACCCAATAAAACTTCAACATTGACACTTCAATTTACATATATTACACTTATTTGATTCTAATATTATTGTTTGTTTCAGAGGGAAGCAACCCAGAGGGATGCTGACCGCGAGAGGAGATTGCGGGCGGACAGCGAGTCACGTGCCAAACAGGCGCTTCAAGAGGCATCTCGCTGCCGTTCCCGTCTCAAGTTACTCAACACTGAGTTCTCGAGGTAAGGACAACGTTAATTGTGCCCCGTATCCTGCACGTTCTTTTGTCCCGGACTCATGCCGGAAATTAAGTCGCGCGCTGCAGCCTTTGCAGATTACATAGTACCCCATTGTTGCTCAGCTTTTCAACGTTCATATACAGTGTGGCGCGTTAGGGGAGGAAATTAATTCGTGTCACTCAGCCTGCTTTTCACATTTAAACAATTGGATTAAAATATGAAACTATGTTTAAAACAATCTTTGTAAATAGTGGTCAGATCTTGAATAGATTCTCTGAAATGGAAGGACAACAAAAGGATATTTGTCATCTTCAACAATGGGGTTGCATTCGTATAAAAATGTCGTTTTTTTTTTGTTTGCATTCTTGTTACAATGCAGACATATAATTTAAGGGATGGTTCTGTTCCGGGGGGCTTTAATTAAATTTCAAATTTATACAAATTGCGCAAAAGACATTGTTATTGGAATTTATTATGAAATTATGAATGATATTTTGTGCTTAACACAAAAATTGCAACAAAAATCTCAATATTTTTTTAAATTATGTATATCTCGTGTCTCAACTGTCAATCGCGAAGCGACAGATGAGACATAAAATATTTTTTTTAGACTATACTTGTTCTCCAACACAAAAATTGTGTTTCACTTTTTTTCTCAATTATGAACAAGCCATGTCTCAACTATCAATTGCGAAGCGACAAATGGGACATTAAATGATTTTTTTACTATGATTGTGCTCAAACTCAAAAATCGCGAAGCGACAAATTATGTCTCACTTTTTTTTTTCTAAATTATGAACATACTGTGTCTCAATTGTCAATTGCGAAGCGACAGATGAGATATTTAATAATTTTTCTAAACCATGCTTGTGCTCAAACTCAAAAATTGCGAAGCGACAAATTATGTCTCACTTTTTTTTTTAAATTATGAACATGCCGTGTCTCAACTATCAATTGCGAAGCGACAGAAGAGACAATAAATGATTTTTTTAGATTATACTTGTATTCAAACACAAAAATCGGGAAGCGACAAATTATGTCTCACTTTTTTTTTTTCTAATTTTGTACGTGTCGTGTCTCAACTGTCAATAGCGAAGCGACAGATGAGACATTACATGAGTTTTTTAGATTATGCTTGTGCTCTAACACAAAAATTGCGAAGCGACAAATTACGTCTCAACATTTTTTTGAATTATGTTGATGCCGCGAAGCGACAGATTGTAAATTAAATGATTTTTTAGATTATGTTTTTGTTGTAACACAAAAATTGCGAAGCGACATATCATGTCTTATTATTTTTTAATTTATGTATTGTGTCTCAACTGTCAATCGCGAAGCGACAGATGAGACATAAAAATAATTATTTAGATTATATTGGTACTCAAACACAAAATTTGCGAAACGACAAATTATATCTCAATATTTTTTTAATTATTTACATGCCATGTCTCAACTATCAATCGCGAAGCAATAGATGAGACATAATAATGATTTTGTAAATTATGTTTGGCTTCCAACACAAAAATCACAAAGCGACAAGTTATGTCTTAACATTTCGAGAAGCAACAAATTAAATATCAAGATTTATTAGGTTATAAAACGATTTATTTTCTCAACTGTCAATTGCGAAGTGACAAATGAGATATCAACATTTTTGGGTTATGAAACAATTTATTAACTGTCCATCGCGAAGCGACACCTTACGTACCAGAGTTGTTGTACAAACAATCTCGAAGCGACAACTTAGGTATCAGAATTATATGTTATGAAGCGACTTTTTTAAACTACTGTCAATCGCGAGCGACAGATTAGATATCAAGATTTTTTTGGTTATGAAACAATTTATTTCTTCAACTGTCAATCGCGAAGCGACAAATTAGATATTAATATTTTTAGGTTATGAAACAATTTTATTCCTCAATTGTCTATTGCGAAGCAATATCTTACGTATTAGAATTTTTGTTAAGAAGCGACTTCTTTGAACTAGTATCAATTGCGAAGCGACAAATTAGATATTAAGGGTTTTTTGGTTATAAAACATTTGCTTCCTCAACAATTAATTGCGAAGCGACAACTTAGGTACCAGAATTATATGTTACGAAGCGGTTTTTTTTTAATTACTGTCAATCACGAACCGAAAGATTTGATATTAAGATTTATTAGGTTATGAAACGATTTATTTCCTCAACTGTCAATCGCGAAGCAATAAATTAGGTATTAACATTTTTAGGTTATGAAACAATTTTTTTTAACACTATTGATTGCGAAGCGACAGATTAAATATTAAGGTTTTTTAGGTTATGAAACAATTTGTTTCCTTAACAGTTAATTGCGAAGCGACAGCTTAGGTACCAGAATTTTATGTTATGTAACGGCTCTTTTAAACTACTTTCAATCGCGAAGCGACAGATTAGATATTATGATTTATTAGGTTATGAAACGATTTATTTCCTCAACTGTCAATCGCGAAGCGATAAATTAGGTATTAACATTTTTGGGTTATGAAACAATTTAATTTTTTAATTCTCTATCGCGAAGCGACACCTTACGTACAAGAATTTTTGTTATGAAGCGACTTCTTTTAACCACTATTATTTGAAAAGCGACAGATTAGATATTAAGGTTTTTTAGGTTATGAAACATTTGTTTTCTCAACAAATAATCGCGAAACGACAACTTAGGTACCAGAATTATATGTTATGAAGCTGTTTTTTTAAATGACTGTCAATCGCGAAGCGACAGATTAGATATTAAGATTTATTAGGTTATGAAACGATTTATTTCCTTAACTGTCAATCGCGAAGCGACAAATTAGATATTAACATTTTTAGGTTATGAAGCAATTTAATTTTTCAACTGTTTATTGCGAAGCGACACCTTACGTACTAGAATTTTTGTTATGAAGCAACTTTTTTTAACCATTATTGATTGCGAAGCGACAGATTAAATATTAAGGTTTTTTAGGTTATGAAACAGTTTGTTTCCTTAACAGTTAATTGCGAAGCGACAGCTTAGGTACCAGAATTTTATGTTATGTAACGACTCTTTTAAACTACTTTCAATCGCGAAGCGACAGATTAGATATTATGATTTATTAGGTTATGAAACGATTTATTTCCTCAACTGTCAATCGCGAAGCGATAAATTTGGTATTAACATTTTTAGGTTATGAAACAATTTAATTTTTTAATTCTCTATCGCGAAGCGACACCTTACGTACAAGAATTTTTGTTATGAAGCGACTTCTTTTAACCACTATCAATCGCGAAGTGATAGATTAGATATTAAGGTTTTCTAGGTTATGAAACATTTGTTTTCTCAACAAATAATCGCGAAGCGACAACTTAGGTACTAGAATTTTATGTTACGAAGCGACTTTTTTAACTACTTTCAATTGCGAAGCGACAAATTAGATGTCAAGATTTATTAGGTTATTAAAAGATCTATTTTCTCAACTGTCAATCGCGAAGCGACAAATTAGGTATTAACATTTTTAGGTTATGAAACAATTTAATTCCTCAACTGTCCATTGCGAAGCTACACCTTACGTACTAGATTTTTTGTTATAATGCAACTTTTTTAACCACTATTATTTGTAAAGCGACAGATTATATATTAAGGTTTTTTAGGTTATGAAACAGTTTGTTTCCTTAACAGTTAATCGCTAAGCGACAGCTTAGGTAGCAGAATGTTATGTTATGAAGCAATTGTTTTAAAGTATTGTCAGATTAGATATTAAAATCTTGTAGGTTATGAAATTTTATTTTCTTAACTATCAATTGCGAAGCTACAAATTAGAAATCAACATTTTTAGGTTATGAAACAATTTAATTCCTCGACTGTCTATCGCGAAGCGACACCTTACATTCCAGATTTTTTGTTATGAAGCAACTTCTTTGAACTACTATCAATTGCGAAGCAACAAATTAGATATTAAGGTTTTTAGGTTATAAAACAATTTGTTTCCTTAACAGTTAATTGCGAAGCGATAGCGATAAATTAGGTATTAACATTTTTAGGTTATGAATCAATTTAATTTTTCAATTCTCTATTGCGAAGCGACACCTTACGTACTACAATTTTTGTCATGAAGCAACTTCTTTGAACTACTATCAATTGCGAAGCGACAGATTGGATATTAAGGTTTTCTAGGTTATGAAACAATTTGTATCTATTACTATTACTATTACTACTATTACTATGTATCCTTAACAATTAATTGCGAAGTGCCAACTTAGATACCAGAATTATATCTTATGAAGCAATTTTTTTAAACTACTGTCAATTGCGAAGCGACAGATTATATATCAAGATTTTGTAGGTTATGAAACATTTTATTTTGTCAACTGTCATTCTCGAATTTGTTTCTTTCATTATCAATTGCGAAGCGACAGATTAGATATTAAGATTTTGTAGGTTATGAAACGATATTTTGTCAACTGTCAATCGCGAAGCGACAGATTTGATATCAACATTGTTAGGTTATGAAACGATTTTTTTCTTTCATTATCAATTGCGAAACGACAGATTAGATATTAAGTTTTTGTAGGTTATAAAGCGATATGTTGTCAACTGTCAATCGCGAAGCGACAGACTGGTCACCAACATTGTTATGGTTAGGAAACTATTTATTTCTTCTATCAATCGCAAAGCGACAAATTAGATATCAAGATTTTGTAGGTTATGATACGTTACTTTGTAAACTGTCAATTGCGAAGCGACAGATTAGATATCAACAATGTTTAAATTAGGAAATAATTTATTTTCTGTAGTATCAATCGCGAAGCGACAGATTAGATCTTCAGATTTTGTAGGTTATGAATTAATTTGTTTAGTCAACTGTCAATTGCGAAGCGACAGATTAGGTATCAACATTGTTTAGGTTAGGAAATGATTTATTTCTTCTATCAATCGCGAAGCGACAGATTAGACATTAAGATTTTGTAGGCTATGAAACGATATTTTGTCAACTGTCAATTGTGAAGCGACAGATTACATATCAACATTGTTTAAATTAGGAAATGATTTATTTCCTCTAGTATCAATCGCGAAGCGACAGATTAGATCTTAAGATTTTGTAGGTTATGAAACAATTTCTTTAGTCAATTAGATAGACAGATTAGATATCAACAATGTTTAGGTTAGGAAATGATTTATTTCCTCTATCAATCGCGAAGCGACTGATTAGATATTAAGGTTTTGTAGGCTATGAAATGATATTTTGTAAACTGTCAATCGCGAAGCGACAGATTAAATATCAACAATGTTTAGGTTAGGAAATGATTTATTTTCTTTACTATCAATCGCGAAGCGACAGGTTTGATATTAAGATTTTGTAGGTTATGAAATGATGTGTTTTTTCAACAGTCAATCGCGAAGCGACAGATTAGTTATCAACATGTATGGTTAGGAAACGATTTATTTTCTCAATTTTCAATCGCGAAGCGACAGATTACATATCAAGATTTAGGTTATAAATTAATGTATTCCAGTTTAGAAACCAGAAATTTATGTTATGAAGCGATTTTTTGAACTATTATCGATTATTAAGCGACAGATTAGATATCAAGATTTTTTAGGTTATGAAACAATTTATTTATTCAACTTTTCAATTGTCTAAGTACCAGAGTTTTATGTTAAAAGTGACAATTTTGATCTATCAATCGCGAAGCGACAGATAAGGTATCAAGATTTTTTTTAGGTTATGAAACGATTTATTTTCTTAACTTTCAATTGCGAAGCGACAGATTAGATATCAGTATTTGTTATGAAGTGACTTTTATGAACACCTGTCAATTGCGAAGGGACAGCTTAGAACCAAAATTTTATGTTATGAAACGACTTTTTTGAACTACTATTAATTGCGAAGAGACAAATTAAATATCAAGATTTTTTTAGGTTATGAAACGATTTATTTCTTCAACTGTCAATCGCGAAGATTAATTATAAACATTTTTAAGTTATGAAACAATTTATTTTCTTAACTGTCAATTGCATAGCGATCATTTAAGTATCAATATTTTAGAACATTTGTCAATCGCAAAGCGACAAATTAGATATCAACATTTTTAGGTTATAAAACATTTTATTTCCTTAACTTTCAATCGTGAAGCGACAAATTAGAAATTGGTATTTGTTATAAAGTAACATTTTTGAACAACTGTCAATTGCAAAGTGATAAATTAAATATCAATAATTGTTATGAAATGACTTATAACTGTCAATAGCGAAGCGACATTTTATATATTAATATTTTTCAGGTTATGAAATTACTATCAATTGCAGTTTTTTATTCTGTTGTTAACTTCATGGTATTTCTTTTAAAATGTTTGTAATTTAAATTGGTTTTTACTCAAATATTTTAGCTTTTTTTGTTGGAAACTTTACGTTATTTTTGGTTTAAATGTTTCTTAATTTCAGTTCATTTTCTTTTAAATTAATTGTAAACTTCTAATTTTTTGTGTCGTCAATTTCATGTTATGTTTGCTAATTTCAATTTCTTTCCCCTTAAGGGGGAGTTAGTCAAACTTCATGTCACTTCTCCTTTTTTTGTTGTCAACTTCATGTGATTCAAATGTTTACTAACTTCAATTTGTTTACTCTTCAAACTTCATGTCATTTTGTTTTTGTTGTTGTAAACTTCAAGTTATTTCCCCTGAAAATGTTATTAATTTGTTTCCCCTTAAATTAATTTTAAATGTGTCACTTTTCCTTATTTTGTTGTTAACTTTTTATTTTCCCCTTAAAATCCATGTAATTTTAATTTGTTTTGCCTGAAATAGGGTATAAATAATTTCTCCTTATTTCTGGACTGCTATTCTCAATCAAAATTTTTGCGAACAATTCAATTTGTGTAAACATATTTTTTTGTGAATTGTTATAAGGGTAGAGCTTTTTTCTTTTGTTGTTTTTAGCCTTAGTGTAACGGTTCTAGAAGAATTTTAAATTAAGGATGTGTTGTTCGCACATTGTTCCGTTTTTATCCCGTGCTCGTGGCCTGTAAGCATGTCACTTACGTATAGATTTAAAAGGAAAGACAAAAAATCTTGAGGAACCTTAAAGTGATTTACTATTTATTCTATTCGTTTGACGTCTAAAGTTCTGCGTTTCAAGTAATGCTAAGGAAATTTAAAAGCAGATGCCAAACTTTATCAAAAATTGTTTGAAGCATTTGGCAATGTGATTTACAACTTATTCATGAAAAATTTGAAGAAATTAATTAATGATTTATTAACTATAGTTGCATGATGTTTTGAATATTAGAAGTAATCGTTTCAAACATTCGAAAAAAATTGGTAAATTTGAATTTATTGTACGAAGTTTATCTACAATAAAACTATAAATTGAGTTTGCTTATTGAATTTAAAAGTGACTAAGTCGTTGCCACCCCTAAGAGATTTCACACTCGACTGAACATTAGAAGGAATAATGCCATCACTATGTTTCTTTACTATTTCTATTGCAAACAAGATAATTTAAAGCTACTTATATCATCATGAAAGCAAACGAATCCTGATCAAATAAATTCCATTTTGAGACTCGATAGCAACTCTCCCTAATAAGATGAGGGAGTTTTTAAGCAAATATTGACTGTATAACTTGTAGGCATATATTATATAAAAGTCGGAAGGGGCAATAAAAGCGATGAAATCAAATTATAAATGCAAACAGAATGGAAAAAAGAAGAAATTCGCACTGTTTATTGCGAATATTGGAAGCATCTGGCTTTATTAGAGGTGCAGAAAGTCAAATTGCTTTATTTCCTATCAAACATGGGGTGGTTGGTGATGACAACCACGTCGGCGACACAGACCAGGGTGTAAAACAATCGATCCGTTCACGGGGAAGTGCGCGCCGTTTGTGAGGAATCGAGATTATTTATTGCTGTCGTTAATTTCGGCCCTTATTTACCGGGGCTACAACAACTGGCTATGTTTATATATCGATCTGGCAATCTATTGTGATGTAATTTTACCCGCTTGGAATTGCATTTAACAGATCGAGTTAACAATTTCAATGTTTTTAGTCATAATGGAATCACTACAACTCAGTTAACTTATTGCATTTGTAAAATAGTAAATCCTCTAAAAAGTATCATGTTTATCTTGATCAATCATAAACATGTCATGGTGAAATGTAGTTATATTTTCATGATATCGTAAATGTATCCCAGCCCATTACTTCCTATTATATTTTATAAATATCGGAATTGAAAATTCTGCCACCTAAAAAAAGAAGCTGAGTGCACATATTACTCCCTTAGAGGCATCGCCATATGTCTCCATCATAACCCTCCACATATCCACCACATATATCCGAATATTTCAACCGATATCTGACACTTTTTCAATATAAATAGAGATGATATGGGATCCAATGGACCCGCTATACACGAATACTATAATTCAGGAAGCAAAATTTAATTGAAAATTTACACAATTTTTGTACTTTGTACGCTCAGATTATAAAAGAAAGTCTTAGCTATGTAACTGAAATGATTAATATATTATAATTATCTAATACAAAAGATAGTTGAGGCCTTTACTATGGTAATCTATAATAATGATGAAATAAAATATTTGTGGTTGAAATTTAGTCGTTTTTCTAAAGCTTTTAAAATATCCCATTTCCTGAAAATATGAATAATTTTACATAAAGGAAAAATGTTTGAAAAAATATTTACATTCTATGATGCTTACTCTTCATACTAAACATTTTGCTGCATTGTTTTAGTTTACGTGTCACATTACGAGTTTAGACAGGACGAGATAAGGCTGGCATTCAACTTGTTTAATTAAACTATGCTTGTTTCGACCAGATTAAGTTCGCCTGTTAATATTTATTGTCACCGAAATACCACATCGTGTTTAATTTAATCTGATCTGAAGAAAGTGGGGAGTATTTAATTAAATGATTTTATTTTTAGTAAATTATCTTATAATCGTGAATTATTTAAAAGTTGAATTATGTTTTAATTCTTGTAGAAGGTTGAAACATTGTTTATATTCTTGGTATAGTAAATGTGTTTTATTTATCTTAATTGAATAATTCCTAAAATTGATTTCCTAAACACATTCTGTAACGAATCGATTCCGTTTGATAATTGCATAGAAGCGAACAAAGAACTTTAACTATTTTACCCCCATTTTAGTTTCCCGCTGCGTAAGGGTGTTTTATCGGTAATCAAAGAGAAGTCATAAAATCTGATACTTGACGCCATCGCCAAAAGGACTAATAACAACGATAATAACTTCCCTACTGAAAGTGAAGATCAAAAAGACCCGCGGCTTAATTGAAACAAACTAAACTAACAAAAAAAAAATAATACTCTATCGACGGATTGGAATAGGGGATAAAAAAAAATCTATAAATATTTCGAGTTTAATTAATCCAAAAAATATTTTTTGTTCCTGCTTTTGATCTGCAAGCAAAGAAGGAATTAAAGTGGTTGCAAGGGGAATCAACCTAAGTGGCTGAAAGAAGGTACGTCTAGGGTCCTCGAAGTTTTGTCCTCTATGATGAACACGCGCTCCATTCAACCCTCAACTTATGAACCGAAAAATTAGTTGGATGTATAAGTTTGCTTCCCTTTAATATTTCGTGTGGATTTGCTATCAAATTTTGTCTCATTAAGAAGCGATTTTATAGGTTGTTAAATGCAGCTGTTGCGCCCCATGGATTTATCGCTGTAATTTATACAATTGTTTAAAATAATTTGTTTATTTCAGAATGGAAGAGACTGTCCGTTCAATGCTCGTATATAAGAAACAAGCGGAACAACTGAGACAAGAGAAGACGGCACTCACCATTGCATTTGAGGTATGTTTGGTACTTTTACGATTTTACTTACTTGTCGTTGCAATCAATTATATTGTTAATTAGAAATATGGTGTTAAATACTTTCTAATTGCACTTTACTCAACATCCTAATTACTTATTACATGTACTAAAATATATTAGAAATTTTGTGCTCGTATTTTAATTAATTTTTATCGTGTTAACTTGCAAATTACTATCGGTTTAATGGTAGAAAGTGGATGATATTTGTAAACAACATTAAAATTTTGTTTTTTTTTTATAAGAAAGGTGTTGTAAATCAAATTTAATTGTAAGTAATTATTGATACATTGATTGATTGATGGTAATAAGCATTGAATTAGGACAAATTTTATTGATTAGTTTTTAATTTGAAAAATTTGAAAAAAAAACTTCTGGATGGAAATTAATTTTTTTAATATTTTTTATTACTAATGCATTCATTGATGATTATGTACAGAAAATTACAACAAAATTAATCGATTGGTTTTTGTTTTATTCCACAATTAGTGATAAAAAAAATTTTTAAAAATTAAAAAAAATACATTTCGATGGAAATTTTAATATTTTTTATTATTGAAGCATTAATTGATGATTATATACAAAAAATTACAACAAAATTTATTGAATAGTTTTTGTTTTATTCTATAATTAGTGATTAATGTTTGATTTATGGTAGGATTTCAATATTTTGTGACCAGATTTTTGTCTTTGTTTGTGAATTTTAGAATTTTTTTTGTTTGTGGTCGAATTTATGTCTTTCTTAAGCTTATTTTAGTGTATTTTGGCCGGATTTTTATTTTTATGGCCGGATTTCAGTGATTTGTAACCAAATTTTTGTCTTTAAAGATCATTTTTACTATTTTATTGCAATTTTTTTTATATTTGTGGTTGAATTTTTATGTTTATAGTTAGATTTTAGTCTTTCTTTGATTATATAGTATATTGTGGCCGGATTTCAATGTTTCATGGCCGGAGTTTTATCTTTTAGGCCGGATTTTAGTATTTATGACCGAGTTTTTATGTAGCTTGGTTTTTATATTTGACGAACACAAAAAATCCGGTCATTTTGTTTTTTTTTATGCATTTCAATATCTTATGGTCGGATTTTAATTGTTTATGGCCGGATTTTTACTTTTATTGTTGGATTTTAGTAATTTGTGACTAGGTTTTTGTCTTTCTAGATTATTTTTGGTATTTTATTGCTAAATTTTTATGTTTGTGGCCGGATTTCAATCTTTTTGGATGCATTTTAGTATATTGTGGCCGGATTTTAATATCTTGTTGCCAGATTTTTATTATTATAGCCGGATTTTAGTATTTTGTGGCCACATTTATATGTTTGTTGCCGGATTTTAATATTTGTTGCTAAATTTTAGTTTTTTTTATGCATTTTAGTGTATTATGGCCAAGTTTTTTTTATTTGTGGCCGGATTTTTGTGTTTGTTAATTTTGGTTTTTGTTGAATGTATTTTAGTATATTATGGCCGAATTTTAATAATCTATGGCTGGATTTTTTAGATTTATGGTCGGGTTTTATTATTTTGTGACCGGATCTTGTCTTTCTGGATGAATTGTACTATTTTTTTCAAATTTTTTTGTTTTTATTAATGAATTTTAGTAGTTTATGGCCTATTTTTGATTTTTGTAGTCAGATTTTTATCTTTCTTAAATAAATTTCAGTGTATTTTAGCCGGATTTTAAGATTTAATAACCGAATTTTTATTTTTGTAGTCGGATTTTACCATTTTGTGACCAGATTTTTGACTTTGTTGACGTATATAAGTCAGATTTTAGTATTTTGAGATCGCATTTTTGTTTTTGTGTATTTCAGTAATTTTTTGCCAAACTTTCATGTTTGTGACCGTGTTTTTGTCTTTTTTGAATACATTTTAGTATATTATAGAAGGATTTAATAGTTTCTGGTCGGGTTTTTATCTTTATTGTTGGATTTTAGCATTTTGTGACTAGTTGTTTGTCTTTCTTGATGAATTTTAGTAGTTTATGGCTAAATTTTTGTATTTTTGGCCGGATTTTTTTGTTTGTGGCCGGATTTTTATATTTGTTGCTACATTTTAAATTTTGTTTGTTGGATGCATTTTAATGTATTATGACATAATTTTAATCATTTGTGGCCGGATTTTTATCTTTATTAACGGGTTTTAGTAATTTGTGACCGGATTTTTGTATTTCTCGATGAATTTTAGTTGTTTATGGCTAATTTTTTATATTTGTGACCGGATTTTTAAGTTTGTGGCCGGATTTTTATATTTGTTGTTACATTTCAATTTTTGTTGGATGCATTTTAGTGCATTATGCTCTAATTTTATCATTTATGGCCGGATTTTTTGCTTTATGGCCGGGTTTTATTATTTTTTTACCGGCTTTTGTCTTACTAGATTAGTTTTAGTATTTTTTTGCAAAAATTTTATGTTTTGTGGCCATATTTCTATATTTCTTGAATGCTTTTTGGTATATTATGACAAATAAAGAATTTTGGAAATTAAAAATGGTGGTGATGGTGATATCTAATTCCTTGACGACGGACACTTGGGCGGATGGGTGGCCCACTCTAGAACACAAGTACGGACAAATAGTTTAAACTGGAGTTCCTTCCCACCCACCCAAATGTAAAGAAATTGGAAGTTTATAAACTCTGTAACCGTTAAAACTTTTTTTACCACAAGAGGTGATGGTGATATCCAATCTCTTAACGATGGACACTTGGGCGAGTGGTTGGGTCACTCCAGAACATGAGTACGGACAAATAGTTTAAGCCAAATATTTGTTTTTTAGTCAGATTTTAGTTTTTCTTTAATGCATTTTAGTTTATTGTGGACAGATTTTAATATTTCCTGGCCGGAGTTTTATCTTAAGGCCGGATTTTAGTATTTTGTGATCGCATTTTTGTTTTTGTGTATGATTTTTAGTCATTTATGGACGAATTTTTATGTTTTAGGCCGTGTTTTTGTTTTTTTTGAAAATATTTTGGTATATTATGAAAGAATTTTAATAGTTTTTGGCCGGATTTTTAACTTTATTGTCAGATTTTAGTATTTTGTGACTGGGTTTTTGTCTTTTTGTGTGAATTTTAGTATTTTATAGCCAAATTTTTATTATTTTTGCTGAATTTTCGTCTTTCTTTGATGCATTTTAGTATTTTGTTACCGGATTTTTGTCTTTATTGATAATTTTAGTATTTTGTGGCCGGATTTTTATATTTGTTTCCAAGTTTTAATTATTCTTAGATTTATTTTAATGTATTATGGCCGACTTTTAATACTTCATTGTTGGATTTTTATTTTTATAGCCGGATTTTACTATTTTGTGACGGCATTTTTGCAGAGTTTTGTCTTTCTTGGACTCATTTCAGTGTATTATGGCCGGATTTTTATTTTAATGGTCGACTTTTAGTATTTTGTAATCATATTTTTGTCTTTAAAGATAAATTGTACTATTTTATGGCTAATTTTTTATATTTGTGGCTGAATTTTATGTTTATGGCCAGATTTTAGTCTTTCTTTGATGCATTTAGTATATTGTGGCCGGATTTAAATATTTTATGGCCGGAGTTTTATCTTAAAGGCCGGATTTTAGTGTTTTGTGATAAATGAATTTTGGCATTTATAGCCGAATTTTCATGTTTGTAGCCGGATTTTTGTATTTGACAATGATTATTTTATTTTTTTTTATGCTTTTCAATATATTATGCCCCGATTTTAGTCATTTGTGACTATGTTTTTGTCTTTTTAGGTCATTTTTGGTATTTTATTGCCAAGTTTGTGGCCGGATTTCTATCTTTTTGGGTGCAGTTTAGTATATTGTGGCCGGATTTTAATATTTTGTTGCCGGAATTTTATTATAATTGCCGGATTTTAGTATGTTACCAGACTTTTGGTTTTCTGGATGAATTTTAGTAGTTATGACTAATTTTTTATATTTGTTGCCGGATTTTTAAGTTTGTGGCTTAATTTTTATATTTTTTGTTACATTTCAGTTTTTGTTAGATGTATTTTAGTGTATTATGGCCAAATTTTAATAATTTATGGCCGGATTTTTAGCTTTATGGCCGAGTTTTATTATTTTGTGACCGGTTTTTGCATGTTTGTGACTATGCTTTTGTCTTTTTGAATACATTTTAATATACTATGGAAGGATTTTAATAATTTCTAGCCGGATTACTATTTTTTATTGCCGTATTTTGTTACCAGACTTTTTCTGGATGGTTTTTAGTATTTTATGGCTAAATTTTTTTATTTGTGGTCAGGTTTTTAGTTTGTGGTCGGAATTTTATATTTATTGCTAAATTTTAGTTTTTGTTGGATGCGTTTTAGTGTATTAAGGTCGAATTTTAATAATTTATGGCCGGATTTTTAGCTTTATGGCTCATTTTTATTATTTTATTACCGGATTTTGTCTTTCTGGATAAATTTTAGTATTTTTTGCAAAATTTATTTATGTTTGTGGCTATATATCTACATTTCTTGATGCATTTAGGTATATTATGGCAAATAAACAATTTTGGAAGTTGAAAAAATTAAAAAAAATAATTTTAGATGATTATTTTTTAAATTTTTTGGATATTGTGACATTGATTACAACAAAATTCATTGATTAGTTTTGGTTTTATTCTACAATTACTCAATAATAACTTAAATTTGCAATTAAACAATCTTGACGGACAAATAGTTTAAACTGGGGTTTCCGCCCACCCACCCAAGTATTAGTGATCAAGAAATTGGAAGTTTGTAAACTATGTAAGCGTTAAAAGTTTTTATGTCACAGAAGGTAATGGTGAGATCCAATTCTTTAACGACGGACATTTGGGCGGGTGGGTGGATCACTTCAGAACATGAATACAGACAAGTAGTTTAAACTGTGATTCCCGCCCATCCACCTAAGTGTTAGTGATCAAGAAATTGGAAGTTTCTACACTCTGTAAACGTTAAAAGTTTTTATGTCACAGGAGGTTATGGTGATATCTAATTTTTTAACGACGGATACTTAGGCGGGTGGGTGGCCCACTCCAGAACATGAAATATTTTAAACCAAATTTTTGTTTGTTGTTAGATTTTAGTTTTTTTTTAATGCATTTTACTTTATTGTGGTTTATTAATTAATATTTTAGATAATCAAAAGCATATTTTGAAGTTTAATATGTATTTGTTAACACTATAATATTTTGACAGATTTAACAGTTTTTTAATAACATTTTGACAGTTTACGTTGTATCGCTAACCTATAAAAGCATATTTTGATATTTAAATGCATATTTTGATTCATTTTTGTGGTATTTTGACAGTTGGTCAAAAAAGTCAATATTTTGTGACATATTTTGACAGTTTCTGCAATATTTGAGTTAATCAAAGGCCTATTTTGAAGTTTAATATTTATTTGTTAACACTTGACAGATTTAACAGTTTTTAATAATATTTTGACAGTTTACGATGTGTTGCTAACCTATAAATGTATATTTTGACGTTTTTGCACGCAAAACGTGATGTATAGTATTTTCTGTGTTCTCAATTGATATTCAGAACAATGAAGTATTTTTAGTTGGTTTGAGATTAATTGCTAAGTGCTATATAGTTTTGCTCTGAGACTAATTGTGAAGCGACGAATTGTGTTCTGAGTATCTTCGGTTAATCTATGATTAATCATGAAGTGACATAATTTCCAAAATGTGATGTATAATGTTTTATGTATTCTTAATTGATATTCAAAACACTGAAGTATCATTAGCTGATTCAAGATTAATTGCTAATTGCTATACGGTGTTCAGAGTACTCTCACATACTTGGAAACTAATCGCGAAGCGACGAAAAGTGTTTTCAGTTAGTCTAAGATTAATTGTAAAGCGACCTAAAGTCTAGAATGTGATGTATAGTGTTCTGTGTACCCTCAATTGGTATTCAGAGCACTGAATTACCCTCAGTTAGTTTTAGATTAATTGCGAAGCCCTATACGATGTTCTGAGTGTTCTCAGTTGGTTTAAGATGAGTTGTGAAGCGACATATATTGTTCTGAGAACCTTAACGTGCTCTGAGACTCATTGCGAAGCGATGATTAGTGTTCTGAGTAGCCTCAGTTGGTTTGAGATTAATCGCGAAGCGATCTACTATTCAAAGTATAACGTTAAAGGTTCTGAATACTTTTAGTTGGTCTGAGGTTAATCACGAAGCTACGTATAGTATTTTGAGTACCTTCACCTACTCTGAGACTAATTGTAAATCGACGAATATTGTTCTGAGTGACATCAGTTGGTTTAAGAATAATCGTAAAGCGACATACAGTGTTTTGAGTATTTTTACTTGTTCTAAGACCAATCACGAAGCGAAGAATAGTTTTCTGAGTGGCCGCAGTTGGCTTGAGATTATTTGCGAAGCGTTATATTGTGTTCTGAGATCTATTGTTTAGAGTATAATGTTTAGTGTTCCGAGTACTCTCAGTCGGTCTGAGGTTAATCACAAAGCGACAAATAATGTTTCGAGTACTTCACCTGCTCTGAGACTAATTGCGAAGCGACAAACATTATTCTGAGTATTATTCTGAGTGCTTTCAATTAGATTTTAGCCTTTCTTGAATCTATTTTAGTTTATTGTGGCCATATTTTAATATTTTGTAGTCAGAAATTTATCTTTAAGGTCGGATTTAAGATTTTTGTTATCGCATTTTTGTTTTTTGTATGAATTTATGTAATTTATGGCCGAATTTTCATGTTTGTGGCCGTGTTTTTGTCTTTTTCGAATACATTTTAAAATTTTATGAAAGTATTTTAATACTTTATGACCGGGTTTTTATCTTTATTGTCAGATTTTAGTATTTTGTGACCGGATTTTTGTCTTTCTGGACAAGTTTTAGTATTTTTTGGCTAAGTTTTTATATTTGCGACGGATTTTTATGAATTTTGCTAAATTTTAGTTTTTGTTGGATGTATTTTAGTACATTATGGCCGAATTTTAATCATTTATGGCCGGATTTTTAGTTTTATGATTGGGTTTTATTATTTTGTGACCGGATTTTGTCTTTCTGGATGAATTTTAGTATTTTATTGCAAAATTTGTATGGTTGTGGCTATATTTCTACATTTCTTGAACGCATTTTGGTATATTATGGCAAATAAACAATTTTGGAGTTAAAAAAAAAATACCGGATTTTAGTATTTTGTCTTTATTGGTGAATTTTAGTAGTTTATGGCTAATTTTTGATATTTGTGGTCAGATTTTTATCTTACTTGAATAGATTTCAATGTATTTTAGCCGGATTTTAATATTTACCAGACCAGATTTTTGTCTTTGTTGACGTATATAGGTTTTTTATGGCCAAATTTTTGTTTGTTGTCAGATTTTAGTCTTTCTTGAATGCATTTTAGTTTATTGCGTATTACTTTAAGGCCGGATTTTAGTATTTTGTGATTGCATTTTTGTTTTTGTTTATGAATTTTAGTCATTTACGGTCGAATTATCATGTTTTGTCTTTTTTTGAATACCTTTTAGTGTATTATAGAAGGATTTTAATAGTTTCTAGCCGGATTTTTATTTTTATTGTCGGATTTAATTATTTTGTGACCGGATTTTTGTCTTTTTGGATGAATTTTAGTAGTTTATGACTAAATTTTTATATTTGTGGCCGGATTTTTATGTTTGTGGCCGGATTTTTATATTTGTTGTTACATTTTATATTTTGTTGGATTTATTTTATGCCGAATTTTAATCATTTCTGGCCGGATTTTTAGCTTTGCCGGGTTTTATTATTTAGTGATCAGATTTTTGTCTTTGTTAACGTATATAAGTTTTTTATGGCAATTTTTTTAAGTTTGTGGTCGGCTCTTTATGTTTGTAGTTAGTATTAGTTTTCCTTAAATGCATTCTAGTTTATTGTGGCCATATTTTAATGGAGTATCTTTAAGGCCGGATTTTAATATTTTGTGATTTCATTTTTGTTTTTGTGTATAAATTTCAGTAATTTATGGTTGATTTCATATCTTTTGCTGTCTGTATATGTTACCACTATTAACAGAATAGAAGCTTAAACCAAACTTTTAGTAATTAGAAATTGGCGATAATTTGAAATGTTATCAGCTTTGATTTTTCTGCTTTTTTATAAGTAAATTAATTTATATCAATCTTATTATAATAAAATAAGTTCATGTCTGCAATTGTAATGATAACAAAGAAATCCTATTCATTATTAATCCTTTTACTAAATTAAAATCAATACATAAGACTTTCATTCTAGTAAAAGGATGCATTTGCAATCTATTGAATTGACTATTTGATTGATGAAAGGATTAGTTCAAATTCAAAATTCTCATATATTTTTATAAAGTGTGATTAAAGTTCTAAAAAAACATATAAAAGCACGAATGTCAACATAGAGATAAAGCTCTGTCATAACACGTTCCAAAAAACGAAACGGTAAATAATGGCGGGTTTAGTGGTCGCGTTAGATAAATACAGCACACGATGTAACAAAAGGGATGATGCTGGAATGACCAAGTTATTGTTTATCTGCTGTTTGCTGCTGCTGCTATATACGTATACAAAGCAAATCGATTGAAGCAACATAAAAATGTCGTAAAAGGGGTCTCCGTATCATCATCATATAATAATAGGTCTTTTACTAAACAAAAATATTCTGATAATTATTGATGTTTGTGTGCGAAACGTGCGCGATTTATGACGGCTGTATTTCTACGTCCGCAACGGATTTGACGTGTTATTGATTGGGTGGGTGATGGGGGGCGACGGGACCGACAACTAAACGCCACGGAATATATTCACCAACCTAATAATAATAGCGAAACCCACAGGAGAAATCCTAATTACTACATAATCGTAAATGCCGCGATTAATTATTTAATGGTCATAGTAGGATATAATGCGATTACACCCTTACCGTTGCACTAATAGCCTAAAAAACTATAAAAGATTTCACACCAATTATTCACAATCAATTAAGTTTGCAAATTGTCTATTCTATCCGGAATACATAATCGATTACCTTACGTCTGAGTGCTTAATTAAAATGTAGTCTGCTGTTTATTGATGACCAACTACCTAATGCATCAGGGGAGTTTAACAAACATCTGGAGAGTTTCCTACTAACAGGAATCCGCAGTAATTAGGGATGGTGATATTCGGAGAATCTTAAGGGTACAAATGAAACAAACGGGTTCGAGTTTGTGGTTGTGTCTAAATCTAGAGAAAGATGCAGGTGTTATAGATGTTTCCATTAACAAAGTTTTGTTTGCGACATTTATTTGCAATTTATCGCAAGGCTTTTAAAAAATTTCGAGAATCTCTGATAAATTGGAGAAGTTTCTTCATTTAAACAAAAACTTTTGCTTTTAGTTTACAATAACATTTTTTAGGAGTTTGAATATTATATTAATTTAAACACATTCTTTTATTAAAAATTAATAAACTTATCCACAAACTCAATCTGTATTTGTGAAAATTTTCGTTATTGCCTTAGGGAGATGGCTATAAATGAATGCGATCAAAGTTGTAGGCACTGCTGGAGTTGCAAAGCACGCGATTTAAAAAAAAACGACGCCTCCGTATCATCTCCGAACGAACATCGCGAGGGTTGGTGGTGATTTCGGACGGCGCGACGCAAAAAACCCATAGGGGGTCCGTGACCGTAAAATGGGAGGAAATTGCATCGAAAACTGGATTGTGTATATGTATAGCTGGAAAATCCCGGCAGAATGAATATCATAAAATATTTATAAATTAAATCAAATATGAAAATGTGACCAGCAAGTGGATTGCTGGATATTTAGACGGACATGAATTCGTTTTATAGTTCTGATTAAAGCAAACAAAAGTTACTATTTTAAATATTCATTAGATTAGAATATAAAGAACTTGGTATTTATAATAGCTGCAAGCGAATAGTTTAAAACTGATTGATAAGTGTCACTGCCTTCAAAAGTTCTGTAGTTGTGCTACAAAATGAAGTTTGTAGTTTGTTTAAAGGGAATTATCATGAACTATGCTACAAAATGAAATTAGTCATTATTTTATTTTAGGGAAACACAATGAAGTGTGCTACAATATGAAGTTTGCAGTTAATTTAAGGGGAATCAATGATTTTTGTTACAAAATGAAGTTTGCAATAAATTTAAGGGGAATTATGATTAATTGTGCTACAAAATGAAGTTGGTTATTATTTTATTTTAGGAGAAACACAATGAAGTGTGCTACAAAATGAAGTTTGCAGTTAATTTAAGGGGAATTATCATGAATTATGCTACAAAATGAAATGTTGCTAACCTATAAATGAGTTGTTTGACATTTAAATGTATATTTTGATTTATTTTTGTGTCATTTTGACAGATTTAACCATTTTTAATAATATTTTTGATGCGTTGCCAACCTATAAATGCATATTTTGGTATTTAAATGTATATTTTGATTTATTTTTTGTGGCATTTTGACAGTTGGCAATAAGTTCTCAATATTTTGTGACTAATTCTGACAGTTTCTGCAGTATTTTACTTAATCGAAGGCATACTTTGACAGTTTAATATATATTTGCTTATTTTTGTGGTATTTTGACAGTTGGCAACGAATAGCTAATGGTTTAGGATATATTTTAACAGTTTCAGCAATATTTTAGTTAATCAAAGGCATATTTTGACAGTTTAATATATATTTATTAATATTTTACAATATTTTGACTGATTTTACAATACTTTTGTATATTTTGACAGTTTATAATGTGTTGCTAACCTATAAATGGATATTTTGACATTTAAATGTATATTTTGATTTATTTTTGTGACATTTTGACAGTTGGCAATAAATTGTCAATGTTTTTGACATTTTACGATGTGTTGCTAACCTACAAATGCATTGTTTGACATTTAGATGTATATTTTGATTCATTGACAGTTGGCAATAAAATTTTAATATTTTGACAGATTCAGCAATATTTTAGTTAATCAAAGACATATTTTGACAGTTTAATATATATTTGTCAACACTACAATACTTTGACAGATTTAACAGTTTTTAATAACATTTTGACAGTTTACGATGTGTTGCTAACCTATAAATGCATATTCTGACATTTAATTGTAGATTTTGATTCATTTTAGTGGCATTATGTCAGTTGGCATTAAATTGCCAATATTTTGTGACATATTTTTCAGCAATATTTTAGATAATCAAAGGCATATTTTGACAGTTTAATATATATTTATTAATATTTTACAATATTTTGACTGATTTTACAATACTTTTGTATATTTTGACAGTTTATAATGTATTGCTAACCTATAAATGGATATTTTGACATTTATATGTATATTTTGATTCATTTTTGTGGCATTTTGACCGTTGGCAATAAATTATCAATATTTTGTGACATTTTTTGACAGCTTCTGCAATGTTTTAGTTAAACATAAGCATATTTTGACAGATTATTATGTATTTGTCAACAACTAACAACATTTTGAAAGATTTGGCAGTTTTTTAATAACATTTTGACAGTTTACGATGTGTTGCTTATAAACGCATATTTTGACGTTTAAATGTATATTTTGATTCATTTTTGAGGCATTTTGACAAATGGCAATAAATAGTCAATATTTTTTGACATATTTTGACAGTTTTAGCAATATTTTAGTTAATCAAAAGCATATTTTGACAGTTTAATATGTATTCATTAACATTTTACATTATTTTGACAGATTTGACAATTTTTAATAATATTTTGATAGTTTACGATATGTTGTTAACCTATAAATGCATATTTTGACATTTAAATGTATATTTTGATTCATTTCTGTGGCATTTTGACGGTTGGAAATAAATTGTCAATATTTTGGACATGTTTTGACAGTTTTAGCAAAATTTTATTTAATCAAAGGCATATTTTGAAATATTAATATATATTTGTCAACACTTTACTACATTTTGACAGATTTAATTGTTTTTAATAACATTTTGACAGTTTACGATGTGTTGCTAACTTATAAATGCATATTTTGACTTTTAAATGTATGTTTTGATTCATTTTTGTGGCATTTTGACAGATGCCATTAAGTTGTCAATATTTTATGACATATTTTGACAGTTTCAGCAATATTTTAGTTAATTAAAGACATATTTTGACAGTTTAATTTGTATTTGTCAACACTTTACAACATTTTGACAGAAATTAACAGTTTTTAATAACATTTTGACAGTTTATGATGTGTTGCTAACCTATAAATGTATTATTTGACATTTAAATGTATATTTTGGTTCATTTTTGTGGTATTTTGACAGTTGGGAATAAATTGTCAATATTTTGTGACATATTTTGACATTTTCAGCAATATTTTTGTTACTCAAAGGCATATTTTGACAATTTGATGTGCATTTGTTAACACTTTACAACATTTTGACAGATTTAACAGTTTTTAATAACATTTTGACAGTTTACGATTCATTTTAGTGGCATTTTGATAGTTGGCAATAAATAGTCAATTTTGTGACATATTTTGACAGTTTTAGCAGTATTTTAGTTAATCAAAAGCATATTTTGACAGTTTATTATGTATTTATTAACACTTTACAACATTTTGACAGATTTAACATTTTTTAATAACATTTTGATGGTTTATGATTTGTTGCTAACTTCACTTTTCACTTTTGTGGCATTTTGACAGTTGGCAATAACTTGTCATTATTTCGTGACATATTTTGCAGTTTCAGCAATATTTTAGTTAATTAAAGACATATTTTGACAGTTTAATATTTATTTGTTAACACTTTACAACATTTTGACAGATTCAACTGTTTTAATAACATTTTGACAGTTTACTATGTGTTGCTAACTTAAACATGCATATTTTGACGTTTAAATGTATATTTTGATTCATTTTCTTGACAATTTGACAATTGGCAATAAGTTGTCAATATTTTGTGACATTATTTGACAGTTTTAGCAGTATTTTAGTTAATCAGGTTCATACTTTGACAGTTTAATATATATTTATTAATACTTAACAACATTTTGACAGGTTTAACAATTTTTAATAACATTTTGACAGTTTTTGATGTGTTGCTAACCTATAAATGCATATTTAGACATTTAAATGTATATTTTGATTAATTTTTGTAGCATTTTGACAATTGTCAATATTTTTACAGTTTTAGCAATACTTTACACAGAATGTGATTTATAGTGTTCTGCGTACTTTGTACTGTGTATTTGAAACACTGATGTACCATCAGTTGGTTTGAGATCAATTGCAAAACGCTGAACGATGTTCTGAGTATTTTTACTTTTTCTAAAACCAATCGCGAAGCGACGAATAGTGTACTGAGCGCCCTCAGTTGGTTTAAAATTAATTGCGAAGCGATATATAAAGTTCTGAATATCTTTACTTGCTTTGAGGTTAATCGCCAAGCGACGAATATTGTTCTAAGTGCCCTCAATAGGCTTGAGGTTAATCGCGGAGCGATCTACTATTCAGAGTATAACGGTTAAGGTTCTGAGTATCTTCATTCAATCTGAGGTTAATTGTGTATCGAGTGCCCTCACTTGTTCTGAGACTAATTGCAAAGCCACATATAGTGTTCGGAGTACTTTTACTTGCTCTGAGGCTAATTGAAAGCAAATAATAGTGTTTTGAGTAGCCTCAGTTAGTCTGAGGTTATTTGCGAAGCGACATATATTGTTTTGAGTACTTCCACTTCCCCTGAGACAAATTGCGAAGCGGCGAATAGTGTTATAATAATACTTTATTCACGGTATATACAAAAACCATTTACATCTACATCATTATATACATAAATAACGATGAATTACAAACAATATTACAATTACACAAAAATATATAAAAGAATATTGAAAAATAAAAGCATGGAAAAAAGTATACATAAATAAAAACAAAATATAAAATTATTCATCAACACATTTTAACTGACACTTAAAACTACATTTTGAAACACAAAATAAATCAATATTATTAGAGAAACTATTAGCAATTCTACACATTCTACCAATTGGATTATTAAATCCATAATTGGTAGAATGTATAGATTCTCTAAATAATGGAGACTGTCTGGTTCGGCGATTATTGTTGGGGACTTGAAATGGAAGAGTTACAAGTAGCTCTTGGCAATCAATCTCAGACATCATTAGTCCACGTAAAAATGATAAATCGGCTCTTTTGCGCCGAATTTTCAGCGGCGGAAGATTATATTGCAATGCAATGAGGTTAAAATCGTAATTTTCGGATGAAATGCCTAATTTGTACGATAATAAACGAAAAAATTTGTTTTGAATACGTTCTATATTGCATATATGAACGCTGTAGAATGGACACCAAACTGACGGAGCGTACTCTAAATGAGAACGTACTAAAGCGCAATAAAGTAATTTGAGTGTGCTAGGAGATAGGTCAGTAGACATTCTGTAAACAAATCCTAACATTTTCATAGCACGGTTGCACATATAGTTTATATGCTCAACAAAAGTTAGTTTTGAATCAAAAATTACGCCCAAATCTTTTATTTGTGTAACATGCTCCAAAACATTATTATCGATAGTATAGTCAAACGATACTTTACTTAAAGTTCTGTTGAAGCTTATCGAAAAACATTTATTTGCGTTAAACAACAAGTTATTAATAAGACACCATGATTGAACAGAATCTAAATCATTTTGCAAACTAATGCAGTCCTCGATAGATGATATTCTTTTATAAATTTTAAGATCGTCAGCAAATAAAAGATAAGACGAAGAATTAATAGAATAAACAAGATCATTAATAAAGAGTAAAAACAGAATTGGTCCACAATGAGATCCTTGAGGAACCCCAGAAGGAACAACAATTGGTTGTGATAAAAAGTTATTAATTTTCACACACTGTGTACGATTTTCCAAAAAGCTCGACAACCACGCAACAACAGATTCATGAAAACCCAAAGCCCGAAGCTTAGCAATCAAAATACTATGATTAACGCGATCAAAAGCCTTTGAAAAATCTGTGTAAATAGAATCTACTTGAACTCTTGATTGAAAGGCATTCAAAAGATCATTTTCGTATTGTTCTGAATGCTCTCAATTAGTTTAAGATTAATCGAGAAGCGGCGTATCTTTATTTGTTCTAAGACTAATTGCGAAACGACAAATATTGTTCTGTGAGTTTGAGATTAATTGTTCTGAGTATTCTCAGTCGGTCTGAGGTTAATTGCGAAGCGACGTATAGTGTTTTGAGTACCCTCACCTGCTCTGAGACTAATTGCGATTCAACGAATATTGTTCTGAGTGCTCTTAGTTGGTTTGAGATTAATCGCGAAGCGATCTACAGTTTAGAGTATAACGTTTGAGGTTTTGAGTACTTTCTGTTGGTCTGAGGTTAACCGCAAAGCAACGTATAGTGTTCTGAGAGTCTCATTTGGTCTGAGATTAATTGTGAAGCAACATACAGTGCTTAGAATACTTTTACTTGCTTTGAGACTAATAGCGAAGCGACGATTATTGTTTTCTGTACCCTCAGTTAGTTTAAGAATAATTGCAAAGCGATCTACTGCTCAGAGTATAACGTTTAGGGTTCTGAGTGCCCCCAGTCGGTCTGAGGATAATATCAAAGCGATGTATGGTTCTGAGTACTCTTGCTTGCTCTGAGACTAATCGCAAAGCGACGAAAAACGTGTTCTAAGTAGCTTTAGTTAGTCTAAGATTAATCGCGAAGCGGCGAATATTGTTCTGAGTGTTCTCAGTTGATGTGAGATTAATCGTGAAGCGACTAATAGTGTTCTGAGTACTCTCAGTTTGTCTGAGATTAATTGCGATACTACTTGTCGTGTTCTTACTACCTTCAGGTGCTTTGAAATTATTTATGAAGTGGCACAACGTTCAGAATTTGACGTTTAGATTTTGAGTTTTTTGATCTGAACTCAAATGAGACGCGACTTATAGTGTTCTGAGAATTCTTAGTTTATCAGAGATTAATTGCGAATTGACAAATAGCAGTTATAGAGTAACTGAGGTACTTCCAAACAATTTACTATCAATCGTGAAGTGACAATAGATGTTCTGAGTATCTTTAAATAGTCAGTAATTAATTCTGAAGCGATGTAAAGTAACTAAGGTGTTTGCAAAAAAGTTTTTTATAGTAATTTTGTTTTATTCTTTTACAGAATCGTTGTCAGCAATACCAAAACACAATAACAAGACTAAATCAAGAAATATTTTCACTCCGTCAACAAATTGAGCAATCCTGCAGTCTATCATTGGACAGCTCACAAGCAGCACTCCTCCAAAGACACGCAGAAGAAACCAGAAAGCAATATGAAAAATGTTTAGATGATGTCGCCAATCAAGTGGTTCGAGCTCTTGTAACACAAAAGGTAAAATCTAAAAACACAAAATTTACAACAATCAAACCATCCATTATATTTCAGGGATTGAAAGAGGAAGTAACATCATTAAACAATAAAATTCGCGAATTGGAAACGCAGAACGAAAGCTTAACTTCAATGTTGGTTCATCATTTGCGCGGAGATTCGCCTTCCGATTTAGGACAATCGCCGCAACTAGCATTGGAAGACGGAGAGGGAGGAGATACATCCGCGGACGTATCTCCTTCCGCTCTTATGAAAACTAGTCTCACCTTCAAACATTGCAACTCATTCGATTCGGATGCTTTAGATAAGAGTCCGACTTCCGAACATATTGAAAAAATCGAAAAAACCATATCGAGAATCGAAAAACATTTATCAGCAGATTCAGAACTCTTGGGTAGGATAGGAAATAATTTAATTTGTTTATTTTTAATTAATGGATTTTTTAGATACAAGATTATCATTGGAAGATAAGAAAAGACATCAAGTCCTTACTAAATTATGGACAGAACTGAAAGGCACTGAAGTAACTCCAAAGCGATTAATCGAAGCTTTGAGTGCTGTTGATTCGGCGCTTTGGGTTCCTCCACAAAGACCAGTCTCGCTTAATCTCCAATTACCTATATTACAGGCTACTAAATATAGAAGATCAAGACCTAGTTTGAGTAAGTTATAAATTATAAAATTGAATTTATGTTGATTGTTTGGTTTATAGCACAATCAACTTCCAAGAGTGAAGAAGAAACCGGTAATGAATCACCGGAAAGCGGTAATCGCGATGAGGGATATTCAACAATGTCTTCTGATGTACAGACTGAAGTTACGAGGGGTGGATCTGATACAACAGTGCTTCCAGTTAGAGGTCCGGCTTTATTAGAAGATTTGAAAGAGGCTACTGATGAGACTGATTTGGCCGAAACGCGACTTCTTGCTATTGATAATAAAGATCCTGATATTTTATACATTCCCATTAATTTGCTTAATTTAAAACCTCGGTTAGTATGGTTTTGTTTTTTTTTTTAAGATTGTTATTGTTTTTGATATTTCAGTAATAGTTTTCCACCCGGCAAAGATCTACTTCCATTTCAACACATCATGCGAAGCTTTTCCGATTCACATCTATGTATTAAGATTACAACAGCGCCTAGTCCTTGCTATACGTTTAGTTCACCTATATCAAGCAGTCCCAGTATTTTGTTGTTAGATATTACTGAAAAAAGTCTGAATCCTTTAAGAAGAACTAAGGCTACCACCAGCTTATTAGGTATGTAGTTCATTTTATTAAGGGCAATAACTGTGTCTCAACTGTTAATCAAAAAGCGAAATATGAGACATAATTTTTTTTTTAAGTTATGTTCATGCCACAGTTGAGACTGTTTTTCGTGAAGCGACATGAAACATTAAATGATTTTTTAGATTATGACTCTAAATTTTTTTTTCTAAATTATGTACATGTCGTGTCTCAACTGTCAATCGCGAAATTTGCTGTAAATGATCATCAATCACTGCTTCACTAATGGAAAATAAAATACGTGTAGACGTTAAAACCTTTGAAGTATTTATTTCAGCAAACCCAAACTTAGAGGGTGCAATTTCACCAAACTCATGGTCCAGTATTGCCGATGAAAGATTAGAATGCCCATCATGGGACGCCGAATACATCCAACATTGGCTCAAACTAGACGAAACAAGATCAACATTGCAACAACAACACAGAGACCTTTTTGAACTAGAATATGATCGAACCGAATTGGAAGATTGGAGTCTAAGCCTTTCAAACGAAGACGTGCGTGAACAATGGAAGAAATCAGATGCAACAACACCTGGACAAATATCCCTATCAACGCTTCCAAGCATTCAAGAAAACAATGCATTAGAATTAGAAGAAGATGCCAGTGAATGTTTGTGGAATAGCTCTAGTTACATGGTGGATCAAGAGGGGCACGAAATTGTTGCTTTATTGATGGATGGAAGTCATTCAAGCGAGAAACAATGGCCTTATGCTGTGAATTATCATCTAAATTTAAATAATTCTCCAGACAATAGCTGGTCAAGTGCTGGTTCAGATTGCTGCAATTCAAATGAACCGGAAACGTGTTCGAAACGATCATCGGCTGCGCTTAGTGGTTGCAGTGATGATACCGGTGAATTGCCAGCAGTGGGAATTGATTTTACAAGAGATTTCTATAGGTTTGTTGAATTAAATTGTCATCATGACATAATAATAATATAATTTGAATGTTGTAGGTTGGTTAAATTTGAAAGCACGAAAAGTTTGGCTTCAACATCATCGCGTAGTCTCGGTGGTGCATTATCGGAAAACGGTGATAGAGAAGCGGCTTTACAAAACGTACTTAGTTTCATAGCCGAGCAGCAAAAATACGTTCAGTGCAGAGAGGCGCGTGATTCACGTCCATGTTCGGCAAGCGACGTGACTAAAGAATTCAATATTGAAGCACCGCCTCAGCAATTTGATGAAGTAAAATCCTGTGATACCAATGGTGAGAATGAAAATTATGTGACCTTAAAACAATTATGTGCAGAATATCAAAGTGATAAATCGGAAATAAAAATGCCCACGATAACATACGCGGAAGAGGTTTGTTTAGTGACTCCACTCGATGTTGAAACCGAAAATTGTTCCAACATCACCGAATATCCCGTGGATATTTGTTGTAGTAGCATCAGTGTTGAATTATTACAATCAACCGATAAAGATGATTTGAAATCGTCGGAACTTAGTGAATCCCTAACATCAAGTGTAAGTACTCCCGAGACTGTTATTTCCAAAATTCCTAGACGAAAAATGTTAAACTCGAAAATTCCTACTAGCCCCGCCAAATCACAATTAACATCATCCACTGATACCAAAATCCCAAAATCGAAAATCCCGCATAGAACCAAACCTGCTAAACAGAAGGCTGTACAGGTTGAAAATTCACATCCGCATTTCATCACGTCCGAAAGGCTTCCGCAACCCACTTCAGGTGTAGTCAGCAATATAATTGAAGGACCTCCACATAGAGCTGTTAGTTTTCATGAACGTGCCACATCCAAAGATGTTATTGATGAATTGAATCGCATGATTAAGAATGGTGATGAGAATAGTCAGGAAAATTTGGATACGGCGCTTGATAGGTTGGATGAGGGATGTAAACCGACTGGATGGGTTCATGTTGAAAATGATGTTGATCTCACTGATCCTAAGGTAAGTGGATATAGTTAAATTTTTTGCTAAGTTTGGTACAAATTTTGAGTCAATATTTGCAAAATTTTGATTTCAACACTAAAAAAATATTTCCAGTTTTCAAAATTAAAATTTGAGCTAAGTACAATAATTTTTATTGTTTAGACTATGTTTGGTCTAAATTTTGAGGTTATAATAGCAAAATTATAACCTCAACATTAAAAGAAAAAATGAAATGATTTATTAATTAAGTTTTATTGAATTTCCAAAAAAATTTTTAAAATATTTTCAATTTAAATTTGAGCTAAGCAGATTAATTATCATTGTTTTGACTATGATTGGTACCAATTTTGAGGTTACAGTCGCAAAATTGTAACCTCAACCCTTATAGAAGCAATGGAATGATTTAATAAATTTTGTTGAATTTCCAAAAATTGTTAAATAAGATTTTGAGTTTGAAAACTTTAAATTTAAGTTAAGTTTTACAATTGTCATTGTTTTGACTATGTTTGGTATACATTTTGAGGTTAGGTTTGCAAAATTGTAACCTTAATATCAACACAAGTTATTGAACAATTTAAATGAATGACGAATTTTTGTTGAATTTTCAGGCAAGAGCAAGTCTCTTAGATGTTATGATGGCATCAGTGTCAAGCGATTCATCTCCTTCGAGTTCATGCGGCGGGAGCGTAAGCAGCGAATCGACTGAAGAACCTCCCGATTACAATCAGCTGCATCGAATTCACAAATATCACAGACAGAAGAAAGGTAAGGATATCATAACACTGCCCGCACTTTTCCCGCACCTATCACATAATTCTGTTTCATAATTCACATAATTAATAAATCCTCCAAACAAACAAACTACAGCATGATTTTTTTGTAGATTTTTTATACTGCTTATGCTACACATTTTTTATTAGTCTCACTCCTTCTGTATATTATGTAAATTAAGACCAACTGTTGTCAGTATGTTCAGCTTGTCGATTATTATGACAGAATTGTTCCTCTCCAAATTGATTGTATTTCCCTATTGTTCCTCAAATTTTATATTTTATATGAAATTTATTAGTTAGTTTATTGATTTGATTAATTTATTAAACTTGCGCTCCAAAATTTTTTAATAGGTTGGTTTTTATGTACAAGAAATGTTGCTACTACTAAGTATAGCGAGTTTATAAATGAATGGGATTATGTAATCGCTTTAAATATGCCGCCTTTTTTAAATTGTCCACTATACTACATATGTTTTCATGTTTCCTTGACAGCTGTCAAAGTTGATCTGTCAAAACAAATAGTATAGTGGACAATTTTAAAAAGGTGGCATATTTAAAGTGATCTCATTCATTCATAAACTCTCTGTAGTTCCGATACACCTAGATGACGCTCACTACAATTTGAAGTTTCAAAATGCTTTAAACAATACAGCAACTACATATTAAGCTTTATTTCTATAAAATCTGAATTGAATTCCAACATAAATTTATTTTCTTCATGTTATTATTTATGTTTACAAAATGTAGGTAAAGGTAATTGACCAATCTAATTTGGAGAGCAAGTGTAAACATATCGCTGAACTATACTGTACAATGCTTGGTTTTTTAAGCTTCCACTTCGGCACCTTGTTCACCGGAAACGGCGGTCTGATGTATGCCAATTCTTCCAGCGAATGCGACAAGACCGGAATTGGCGGTGGTGAGAGCATCAGCACCCTCATTCCGACCATCGATAATAGGCAGACAGGATTTTTTCGTACGTTATGGAGAAAAAGAAAAGGAAGCAGTGGCCAGTTTCGATTTCCTGGACGAGTTCAGCACACCGGGCAGTTCACAGAACTGTTCAATCGACGACGAGAACGACGAGTGATTCAGAAATGCAATGTACAAATGTTGTAACAATAACTAACTTTTAATCAAAACAAAAATAATAATTATTTATTTTAGAAGAGAAAAGAAAAATAAAACAACTAGAGTTATTATTTATTTATTTTTGTGTAAATATATTTTATAAAATAAGACTGTAAATATAACCAAATTTTGATTTTTGATTTTTTGATTTTAATGAAAGAAAAAAACGAATTATTATTGTTGAGAAGTAGTCACACACATTGTGATATCCTATTTATTGAATAATCAATAATCAATCGTACTTTAATGTTTATCATAGATAAATATTTGTCGAAATTATTAATTATTATTATTAATTTTAATGATTAAATTGTCGGTTGGTTGGCTAGGGAGGTGCAATTTATTTTTAAAACTTCTATAAATTGAGGGAAACTACTTGTAGAAATTTAACAGTATTCTATTAAGTTTAGTTTTGTAAATTTAATTCTCACATCTGTAATAATTTTTGACTATTCAGTTGACTACTATTAGGTATCTTGTATACATGTGAATGTACATTTTGTGTGTAGAGTGTATTTTTTATATAGGCTTACTTATTATATAATATATATATTTAGTACAAAATAGAAAATTCATACATTTTATTGCAATTTTATTGTTGTACCAATAATGTATGTATTTTTTGTCAGCTAAATTGATCTACGAATTGACCTAATTTGATTCAGCAAATAACTAATAAGGATACATCTTTAAAACTACAAATATTTGGTAAGATATGGAATATACTGTTAATTAATTATCATCAAGAGAAATATGTTGAGAAGGATTCACATTTTTGTTTGAAGGGGAAGCAGAATTATCTATCTATGTTGCCAACTTCATGATATATTAAAATAATTCATTTTATTCAGTAAATAACAATGCAGAGCAAAAAATAACACTGAGCTGAGAGCACTACACATATTTGTTTATTTTCTTTTATTATCTAATAAAACGAGTGAAATGAAGTAAGTAATTAATGTATTTTTTTTATTGTGGCAAGAATCATTGCACAAAAAAATAAGAAAACTACATAAGTATGAACTAAGCTTTTTATCATTAATCAACTAACTTCACTTATCATTTTATTTCATTTTATATTCCATATTTCAAAGAAATAACATAACCGGTAAATTTTCCCATCGCTTTAAAACGTTAGAAAAGGTCCTTTTGTATGTTGTTTGTTGTATTTACGAAATAAAATATACATATATTTATTTATAAACGCCTTTGTGAAGATGACAGTTTAAAATAAATCAACTAACTTCAGTTTTTTTGATTAATTGGCTAAATTCATTTATAACTTGAAGATGGCAACTTACAACTAATCATCTAACTTCAGATTTATGATTAATTGACTAACTTCACTTATAACTTGAATATAGCATTGTTAATTGACACCCATACTACAGGACCCCTATTCACTCATTGCGATCTCGCGCCACGTCATAGATTTCCCTTACCAGAGGGGAAGTGTGACATTTAAATCATAAATTTGTAATTAATAATACATATTGACGTTAAAAAATACAAATAACATAAAGCTTGGTATTGAGTTTATATTACTAGATGGTCTTGTAGTACGAAAAGAGATCACCGGCAGATTTTTTTAATGAATGATGACGTCATTAATTGCGATAAGCGATACGAGATACATGCCAGAATAACCCCCCTGATATTTTAAACAATTAATGTATTTACTTCTTACCTGTTCAAGTGAACTTATAAATGCCGCGTATTTTATAAGTGATGCGCGCGCATTTATTTTAGAACCGGTTTTATACATAAATTATTCGATGACCCAGCATATCTATCAAGTTCAAGTTTTTATCATATACTAATCGTATGAGTGTCACGGGTATTATAAATTATAACTCGAGCGATGCGCGCGCATTTATTTTAGAACCGGTTTTAATCACAAATCGTGCGACTGAGCAGTGCATATTCAGTATGAGATTGAAACTTGAACCGAACGCACGTAATGTTTGCTATTATTATATCAACATTTAAGCACCAAATAATGTGAATTTAAACATGTTTGTATCAGATGTCAAATTTAGTGTTAAATTACATTAAAAATCAAGACATATTAATGCATATGTCACAACCAAACGTCATTTTTAGTTACAAATACAAACATAACCACAATATGATCTGCGTCATTTCAGAACTGGCGTGTGATAATGTAAAATCTCTTTTAAATTTAATTTTCAATTTACAGTTATTTTAAAAATAATACTTATGCCCGTATGACACTGATCTATAATTCTTTATTGAATTATATATATAAAAATATTTAAATCTTAAAAAGTCTGTAAAATGCACAAATAATCATCAATCTTATTGTAGATTGAAATTTTCAGAATATTTTTAGTTTTTCTTTAGAATTAACACAAAAAATGTACGAATTAACAGTTTTTTAAAAATAGTTAGGTTATATTATAAATGCTATTACTCACATGTTATGTGTTAATTATAAAGAAAACCTAAAAATGTTCTTAAAATTTCAATCTACAATAAGATTGATGATGTTTTGTGCATTTTACAAACTTTTTAAGATTTAAATATTTTTATATATATAATTCAAGATATAATTATTGACAGTGTAATACGGGCATTAGTTAGAATTTATTTAAATACATTATTAATCAAAATTCAATGACATGAACTTAGGTACATTCTTAAAAAATCGCATAATGTTAAAATTATTGCAATTTCTTGTTTTGACAGACGACCATTTTTAATGTAGCTTTCAATAACGTCACTATTAATTTAATGAAATGGATGCAGGAATAACTACCTGCTACTCTCGATTCACACAAATAACCATCTATCCAGCTATCTTCAAATAGTAAGTGAATTTAGTTGATTAATCATAAATTGCCATCTTCAAGTTATAAGTGAATTTAGTTAATCAATGATATAACACTATCTTCAGATTCTAAGTGAAGTTAATTGATTAATTATAAGCTGTTTTCCATTTGACCAAATAGTCGCACTTGGTGGCACTAATTTTATGGGTGTGACTAATAAGTTGTTCCATTTGTCACAAGCGTTTTAGATATTCGATGTGTTTTTTCGAGGTAAAACACGCCATATTTCCTTGTGCGAGACGCTCTTGCCCGCGAAATTTAAAAAAGACAGTTCAGATTTGAATGATATGGTAATATCTTTCTTCATTAATTTCTAATTTTATATTATACATATCCGCCATGGTTTTATACGACCGCTATGTACAAATCATAGATAAGTACAATTTAAGCGCGGCGGCCATGCACAAAACAAAACTGACGTTTTAAGCGGGAATAACCTCGGCGCAATGTTCTAGCTCGAATATTCCACATCGAATATAGTCGCACTCGACCTCTAACGCACCAGGTGCATGAAATGGTCAAATGGAACATTATAATCAAATACGAAGATTTAAAAATGTCTGAAATTGTAACTAACGGCAAGTGGTAAATTAATAAGCGCTGGTCTTTTATTTTGCGCTTAAGCTAAGATTAGAGTTTAAGCTCTTTTTAAATCAGTTTAACTGAGTTTGTCAATGTAATCTGTCATAATGCATTATTTGTAAATAGGTTATGTAGCATGTTTTGAGTCAGGAAAAAGTGGGACATTTAAATTTAAAATAAATTGTGATACTAGGATTGTTGTTTAAAAATATTGTGCATTACATGTTTTTAATTAGCAATATTCTTAAAAACGTAGTAATATTGCAGTTTAAATATGTTTATTTTATCATTTTGCAGCGAACATTTTACAGAATAAAACGTCATAAATAAAATGAAGATAGAAATAAAAGATTCTTTATAGATTTTACCCGCAACTTAAAATACATTTATCATAATAATCAAAGATTACAAACTGAGTTAAACAAAAGATTAAACTATGATTGAAATATCAGTCTTTAACTGTTAAGTAAGCAAGAAAGCAGCTTAATAAATAGTTCCTTTTCAACAACCAATTATTTGTGAGGTAACCTAACCTAACCTAACTTGGCATAAAGGAAAGCATTTAAATTAGTTAATTTTTAGTAAATCTACCGCGTTACGCTGCTATCCGCTGTTACAATAGCATTTGACAAAATAGTCACACTTGATGGCACTAATTCGGTAATTTTTGAATTTATTTGTCAAATGCGTCTTACATTTTCGATGTGTTTTTCAAGGTAGAGAATGTCCCACAAGCGCCAAGTATTTTCTAGTGCGTTTGCCAAGTCTGAAACGCTCTTGCCGGCAATATTTAAAAATGCACCAAGTGCATGAAGCGCTCAAATGGAAAACATCTAATAATGCCTACTAAAGCAACGTCCTGAAGTTGGTCATACTGGCTTGCTTCAGTATATTTTAATTTTATAACATTAATGGTTATACATTACACAAAGAATTGCACTAGGCTTTACATCAATAATCAACTAACTTTACGTATAATTTAAATATGACAATTTACAAACTAATCAACTAACTTCAGTTTTATGAGACCAATTTCAATTATAACTTGAAGTTAGCATGATACTATTAATCTACTAACTTCAATTATAACTTGAAGATGGCAATTTACAACTAATCAACTAACTTCAGTTTTATGATTCATTGACTAACTTCACTTATAACTTGAAGATAGCATTATATCAATAATCTACTAACTTTATTTATAGTTTGAAGATATAATTTACAACTAACCAACTAAAACCTTGTTTGTACACATCCGATTTGCAATTTATTATAAACAACAATTGCAAAATATTAAAATTAACTTTTTTATTTTACAAAAAATTAGTATAAACTAGTCTTAAATCTCAATAAACATTAGTTTACTCCGCAAATAGCTCATTAAATTTGGCATAAATATAACATGTTGTTCATATTTTGATAATGAAAACAAAGTATATTTTCTTAAATTATTATTGTTTATTATGTTAAATAAATCAAAGCCAATTATAGTAATTAAACTGTAAATAAATAAATACGATTAATTAAATGATCCATACTAATTTAACTTTCCCACTTTCTATAGTTTGTGTTTAGTTCAATGAAGTTCCCACAGAGTAATGTAGTCAGCTGACTTCATACTGCTGCGCAGAAAAAGAAATAAGTTACCAACTTGATGACTTCAAAAGTACGTATTGTGGTGCGGTCGAATTTAATGAAATCCGAACATAAATTACATAATCAGTCATCATTTAGAAAAGCGTAAGTAAATCGATTGTCCGAATTGTTATCAATCTCCAAAAAGACAACAAACGAATGAATGACGAAGTGGGCTAAAAATAATTGATCCTTGTCATTCTGCCAGTAAAAACGTTCCATAAGTGCAATTTTATATTTATACAACACTACTATTTTGGAACGTAAATAAACTAATAACTTCTTCAATTTGGTAAGTCATAAATACACAAACCAATATTAAGATATCAATCTATTCCTTTTGAGGTTAGGTTACGGATGATCTGGAAATATGAGTCTTCGAAACGAACAGGTTTTAACAATAAACATAATAACACTCTATTGCTTTTTTTAAATGTTATCACCATTGTTTAATCCATGCATGTTTAACCCGATTATCATTTTGTCCTCTCGTTTTGTTTCAGTTTGCAATATCCGCATGCTAGATGTTGGTGGTGTGAATTTAGTTAAGTAGCCGACTTGAGCACCATGGCAGCTTATTTAAATCGCACCATGTCGCTGATGTCAGGCGATGGTCCCCACAATCGAGGGCCCATGTCCATGGCAGACCATCGCCCAGCTAGATCCGCCCCTGAGAACTCACCTTTACAGATATTCGTCAAAGCGAAAAAGAAGATTAATGATATTTTCGTCGAGATTGAGGATTATGTTAAAGATGCAGTCACCTACATGCACGGTAAGCGTTTGCAGTAGTTATTAAGAATTATTCATTATCAAGGTCGAAGCTATTAATACAATGTTACTAATTGAAGTCATTGGATATATTTATTGCAATTTAAATTAATAACTGAAACCAATCTTGAAATGCATATTTTATTTGAATTGAAATAAATTTAAAAAAAAATGTTCCAACCTCACATATTTAATTGTTGTAAATGGAATCAAATACATGTATTGGGACTAGAAAGTTTTATTTACTTTTTTTTAAATCTAATTTAGTTTAAAAAAAATTAAATATAAAATTATTAAAAGATTACTGCTAGCGCCCTCTTGTAGTGAGTTCTGGTATTATCATAATAGCATGATTTCTTCAGAGAGGGCGCTACCAGTATTTTTAATTTAATATACAGGGTGTTCAGATAGTGCAAGAATAGGGAAAAGTATTTTTAATAAAAAATTGCTTTTCTTCTTTTAAAAAATGCGTTTTTATAAACGTTTATATAAACAAAGAAGAATATACATCTGTCCCAATAAGAGAAGACTGGAAGGCTACTGGCAAGTGTTTGCTGCTGGAAATATACTTTTCTGATTAAATCTTGATATAATCAATTAAAAACTAGGAAAAAATCATTTATACTAGGCCGGATTATTGTAATTTTGTAAATTTAAACATATCATGTCAGGGTTTGTTTGTTATTTATTGATTTGATGGTTGAGTCTAGCTGATTTTAGGCTGGATTTTTATGTTTCTTGGTCGGATATAGAAATTTCAACAAAATGTATAGTTTCTAGCTAGATTTACTACCGAATTTTTTACTTTAATGACCGAATTTTTGCATTTCACGGCCGGATTTTTGTATTTTATATCCGGATTTTTATTCTATTTAGATTTAGGGCCGCTTTTACAATTGTCAGATAACTTAAACCAAGAATAAATTTATCTACAGTTTAAACCTGGTGTAGCATTAGTTATGTCTTTGTTGCAGTCTAGATAACCTATTAAAACGTCAATGATGACTTATAAACTGACGTATAAATTATTTATGCACAAATTTGTTGTGCGCGTTACTTGGTTACTACACTAAAGATAACTACTGCTCCAAGCACCGGATAAGTTATCTCTGGTTTATTTTCCTTAAAACATACAATTAAAATTTTATAAAATTGCCAAGACTCCTAAAGTGATCGTAGCCATTGTAAAATTTCAATCACCCACATACTCAAGTAGAATCTCTACTCAATGAATCTCAAATTAAAACTAAAAATAAAGACAAACCCCTTGAAAATCCCAATGATTAGGTCAATCAAGGAAATAATGCGACAATTATCAATTTTCTTCTGTGCAAAAATTTTAGCAACAAATCCTACTTTAGTTGTAACGCGTTTTTGCATTTTCTAAAAATTTATTACAAAGATGGCCGTTTCTGGAACTGACTTATAAATTGACGTATACGTTGTTCATACGCTAATTTGTTGTGCGCGTTACTTAGTTACTACACTAGAGATAAGTTATAAGGGATTGTAAAAGCGTATTTTTATATACTCCTTAGATAGCGCTACTCCTTGTTTAACCGACGATTGTAAAAGCGGCCCTTAGTAGTTTTATTGAATCTTGTAATTTGAGGAGGAACTTGTCTAAGCTTAGTGGCTGCGTTTTGTCATTTATTTAAAGGAAATATTCATTTTAATGTGGAATTTAGCGAATTCAAGGCCGGATTTTGGTATTTTATGGCCGGATTTTTATTCCATATCTGGATTTTAGTAATTTCAAAGAGTTTTGCAGTCTCAAGCTGGATTCTAGCTTAGTTGGCCGGATTTTATCAATTATTTGATGGATTTAATTATATTATTAATGAATTTTGCAAATTCAAGCCGGATTTTTATGTTGTATGGCCATGATTTTTCAGTATTCTTGCCGGAATATAGTATTTTATAAATAGTGGCCGGATTTTATTATTTTATCGGCGGTTTACTAGTTTTGAACCGACTAGAGTTTTCTGTATGGATATTACAAGTTAAAACTTTCTTGTTTACAGAAATTGAAAAGGAACAACAAATATTAGAAGACGAAAGCATAAAACAAGCAGAAGAATTCGTGAAAAAGGTTAAAGGCATCAAAGATGTTTTGGCCAGGGATCACATGAAAGTCGCCTTTTTCGGGCGCACATCAAACGGAAAAAGTTCCGTAATCAATGCCATGCTGAGAGACAAAATTCTTCCCAGCGGCATAGGTCACACAACCAATTGCTTCTTACAGGTAAAACAATAACGAAACTTAAAAACATAATATACTATTTAATAATTATAATAAATAGGTAGAAGGTTCACCAACCGATGAAGCTTATTTAGTACTGGAAGGATCTGACCAACACTGCTCCGTAGAATCGGTCTCACAATTGGCGCACGCACTTTGTAAAGAGAAACTTAAAGAATCGGAAATGGTTCGCGTCTATTGGCCGCGAAACAGGTGCCTTTTGTTGAGAGACGATGTTGTTTTTGTTGATTCGCCTGGTGTCGATGTTACACCCAATTTGGACGAGTGGATTGATAAACATTGTCTGGATGCGGATGTATTCGTACTCGTTGCTAATGCTGAGTCAACATTGATGGTCACTGTAAGTGTTTCGTGCACTACACATGCGCAATGGGTACTTAATATATGTTGTTTCAGGAGAAAAATTTCTTCCACAAAGTTTCGACACGACTTTCGAAACCGAACATATTCATATTGAACAACCGTTGGGACGCTTCTGCCAATGAACCGGAATTTTTGGAACAAGTATGTTGATTTTTTTTATTAAAATGTTTTGACTTTTAATACACTTGCTTTATGCGTAACTAAATTGAATTTGTTGTTGTTTCGTTACATTGTAAATTGAATTGGCAAAAATGGAAACTCGTTTTGAGTATAAGAGCAAACAGGCGTGCACACGGTTATTCTATTAATTGCATTTGATGATTGATTGAATTAGTTTGCAAATTGAAGTCTTTAGTGACAACTCGTTGTGGGACTCTAGGAATCTTTGTTGTTGCTTTGCTACCACTAAAGTAGTAGGTAGTGGATCGCTAACTGAATTAGCCCCTCCTTTCGTAGAACACGCCCCTTTTGTAATCAGTGTCTATTTTCAACATGGCGAATGCGTTTCCTGAGGGAGATTATCAGGCTTTTCTAAGATGGCGACTATCTCAACAATTTTTGTATTAATAATTTACAAAATGGCCACCAACGTAGCTTTTTAGCTAAATTCCGAACGCTTTGATAAATAATACAAATACTAAACGACAATTCAGAAGTGTGCATGCCTCAGAAAGCTCACGCTTAATGCCATACAATGTTGAACCTTATATACATACCTACCATAAATACAATTTGTATTTCCTTTCAAAGCTATACGATGAGCAAGTCGAGGTAAGTTTAATAGAAATACAAAATTAAAACGCGCATTAGCAACGATCAGCTAATCATCTTTTATTCTCCTTCCTATGTTGTAGGTAAGAAAACAGCATCAGGAGCGCGCGGTCGATTTCCTGGTAAAGGAACTCAAAGTCTGCACCAACGAAGAAGCCAAAGAGAGGATATTCTTCATCTCGGCGAAGGAAGCTCTGTTGGCGCGGCTGGCCGAGCAGGGACAGAGCCCCACCGCCACCCTCGCCGAAGGTTTCCAATCGAGATACTTCGAGTTTCAAGATTTCGAACGCAAATTTGAAGAATGCATTTCAAAATCTGCTGTCAAGACCAAGTTCGAGCAACACTCGCAACGAGGCAGGTTTATTGCCGGGTAAGTCGAGTTTTATTGATGGTTTCAGTTATTATTTATAGGTTATGTTGTTTACGGATAAATGCAACGAATGGAAAAATATGTTTGAAGGGACGACAGTTTTTGTTTGTTTGCGATTGCCTGATACTGGATAGGTTCGGATTCTGGTTATTCAGAAAGCTCGGTGTGGAGGTTCTTGAGGTGGTTGATTTGGCTTTTGGTATGCCATGGAACAAAATTGGTGACAAATTATCTTTAAATGTTTTTTTTAGGTTGTATTAGTGTCAAGTATTATACATTTATCCGTAAACACTAACTGCCTACAATGAATTATGTATTTTAAAGCTTATAATCATGTATGTATGAATGGTACTTTCTAATTGCAGCGAATTGAGGGGTGTATTGGATAAGTTATATACAGACGCACAGAGCCTGAAAGAAGCAAAATTGCAAAACCGAAAAGAATTGCACGACAAGATTAACTACACCGAACAACAATTGATGGTCATAACGCAGGAAATGAAACAAAAAATTCATCACATGGTCGAGGACGTGGAGCAACGCGTATCAAAAGCATTGAGCGAAGAAATCCGCCGACTCAGTAACTTAGTAGACGAATTCAATCTACCTTTCCATCCGGAACCACTCGTTCTTAACGTATACAAAAAAGAATTACACTTACACGTAGAAACCGGTTTAGGGTCAAATTTACGCGCACGTTTATCAACAGCATTAGCTTTAAATATGGAAGCCAGTCAACGCGAAATGACGGAACGCATGGAAGTACTCATACCCGATAACAAGAAAGCTACCTCTAGTATTATCCTACCCCGTCGTCAACCGTTTGAAATTTTGTATAGATTAAATTGCGATAATTTATGCGCCGATTTTCATGAAGATTTAGAATTTAGATTTTCGTGGGGTATTACTGCAATGATACAACGATTTGCAAGCAGCGGAAGTTCATTTTTAACTTTAAAAAATAAACGTGAAAGTCCGCAGAATTCAATAATACCAACCACACCTACAGATCAAGTAGATACCAGAATATTCTACTCATCTAATAATGTAGATGACTGGTCCATGCTGAGTCGTATTGCTTTGGCAGGTGTAAGTTCGCAAGGTACTATGGGTGGGTTGTTAGTAGCAGGATTTTTAATGAAAACTGTTGGTTGGCGCATAATAGCCTTAACGGGGGCTGTATATTCGTGCTTATATTTATACGAACGCCTAACTTGGACTAATAAGGCTAAAGAAAAGAATTTTAAGAAACAATATGTAGGTCATGCTACGCGTAAATTGCGTATGATTGTAGATTTAACATCAGCAAACTGCAGTCATCAAGTTCAGCAAGAACTTAGCGGCACTTTTGCGCGTTTATGTCATTTAGTTGATGAATCCACCAACGATATGGATAGAAAATTAAAAGAATTAGAAATACAAGTAAATTCACTCGATACTGCAGCTAGCAGGGCGAAAGTTTTACGTAACAAAGCTAACTATTTAACACACGAATTGGAATTATTTGAAGATGCATATTTAAAGATACATCATTAATTAACTATTGTTAAAATATCTTTCTAAGAATATATTATATACCAGTTTTATTTATTGTTTTATAGTGAAATGGAAATAAATGTGATAAAATATCTTGAGGATTTTTTTATCTCTACATACTTTGTTATGTAATTATTGGATATTACCCGCTAGTTTGTATAGTAGATAACTCTATGCTAATAATAACGTGTGCAAGAACTAATTGATTTGAATAGTGTTACAATTAAAATCGTATTGTATTGTTGGAAGAATTTTGTTAGCTGTACATAACAATAATAAATAAACGTTGTTGTTTTCATTTGTTTTTTTATTAATGTTGCAGCAATGGAATAATTAATTTTATCTGCAAGATATGAAGGTAAGATCATTTCAAATTTTTAAGTTATAAAATCATTGTAATTTTATGCAAATGTAGTATATCATCATTAGAACCAATTGTGCAAAAATCACTGAAATCAACAGGCTCAATTTTACATAACCTTAAATTGTTTGACAAGAGTTATTCAGATACATATCTTTTAAACAGTTCATTGGATTTTCATGCAAATTGGTTTCAATGTAGTACATCATTATTAGTAGTAAATGTAAAAAAATCACTTAAATCGGCACGCCCAATTTTACATAACCTTAAATTAAATGACATGAGTTTTCATGAATGAGGCAAATTCAGAATTATTATAACTTTTAAACGGTTTATTGGATTTTTTTGCAAATGTGTTAGTACTTATTGCACAAAAATCACTTAAATTGACACGCCCAATTTTACATAACCTTAAATTATTTGACATAAGCTTGCTAAACAAGAAAATAAATTAAAAAGATTATAACTTGTAAACGGTTTGGATTTTGATGCAGATTGGTAAAAATAATTAAAGTCAAATTTTGTAAACAAATTATATATTTTCTAACAAAAAATTACATAATTATTTCTTCAAACATTGATCTCCTTTAATATTCCTATATTGCCATTCAGCTGCACCCCAACCATCTTTTCCATTCACTTTAAATCTACATAATCTTTCAACAATTCTCGACTCGCAATCTTCACTTAAATAGAATTCAGGAGAATCGACCACTTCAACTTCCATTAAATATTTTATGTCCCCTAAAAAGTGTTAAAAATATATTAAAGCATATTTACAATATTGATAAACAAACCTGCTTTAAAAGTAAACGCATAATTTTCAGGAGGAACTCCTTCCTCACCATGCTGATACAATTGCAAATCGCATTCTTGTACCGGGTACATTTTCGCATCTTTAGCATTGTAGATATAACCAACGTGTAATCTAAAAATGTTTAATTTTAATTGTTTCAAGTTTGTTTCTATAAAACTCTCTTACCCCGAAAATGCAATTGGCATTGAAATCATCCCAACATTAATCCTATCCCCATTTTCAACAGTAACAAAATGTAAACCATATCGATGAAAGTTCCTCCATTCTCTTTTATAACCAAAACTATGATCACGAAGTGAATTCAAACACAGATCATGCTTAACATTATCAATTGTAACAACTCCTTTCAACTCGCCCGGTTGCTCATAATGAGTTTGATGTATACTAAAACAATTCCAATTACAACTTAATACAAACGTTGTCAGTCAGCACACTAACAATTTAACAGTATCAAAATAATCCCTGCTCCATCTTTCCTTAGCCATTGCTTTGGCCATCAATAATGGATCCATATCAGAATCAAAATTAAACCAAGGTAATTCACTACTCCATTCAGCTTCCAATACCACTTCCCTTAATTTACCATTTTCATCAACCATTTTTCCATTATAATTAATTTTCCATTTCTTCATAGATGTTACAGGAATAAATTTAATCCCTTCAGCTTCATATCCATCTTCATTTTCATCTTGTTTTAGTGAAGTTTTTGGCAATTTTTCAGTTCGTAATAAGCCAATTTTTGCTAATTTTATGAACATAAATCCATCAATTAAAGGCCATTTACGACGAGCCATTCCACTTATCAAATAATCGCCATTCGAATTAGAACTGTTGAAATAAACAGCATCTATTGGCTAAAAATAATTAATTAATATTTCGAATAAGTTTGTATTAATTAACATATTTACCTTATTACTCTTTGATAGAGTTTGATGCGTTTCATATTTTATACAATCAATTTTTTCAGGTCTTAACTGAAACGAACTAGTTAATTAATTAATTAATTGGTCATAATATTGCGGTACTTACTTTTCTTATTGATAGAATTATGTATACGAAGCATACTTTTAGCCAATAGAAGCTTGCCGGTCGTTGGTATACATTGAATATTGCGGAAGGTCTTTGAGTGGTCAATTTTTTTACCACTATTATTGTAATTATGGATGTAAATACGAGTAGGCACTCCCAAGAAAACATCATTTTATTAGCAATATGTATCAATCAGTTCGTAATGAGACTGATAAGGTGTTTATTATTATCTAATGTAGAAGCTTGACGCGATTTAATTTCTTATCAACATTAAAGGAGATTAATGTATTTAAACCAATATTGTAAACTAATTTGAATTTATTATATTCTGACAGATTTATTAAGAATTTTTCTTTTTAAAAATTTGTAAACTTGGTTTTAAAACTAATTCACAACAATAAATGAAAATCGATAAGCAATGTTTTAAGAATGTTTGCTACAAATTCTTATTTTGAAAATACCATTGAAGTAATTCCATTATTAGAATGTTTAATTCAAAGTCCAAACTAATGTATTTCCATATTGACATGCTTTACAATGCGTTGATAAAATAAATAATCTGAAAATGTGTACTTATTACTAAACAATTAAACTGAATTAATTTAAGATAAGCTATCGCTCGCATTGTGTAATAGTAATACTTAAATCTAAAATAATAAAAATGCCAATCATTTCCAATTTTATTGTTAAATATATGCAATGTTTACACCAATCCAATTAAATTTAAATTATATAGAACCAAATAGCAGCTTAGAATTTCCAAAATTTAATCCCAAAAACATTTGCAATAATAGAGAAAAACCCACCAAATATTTATACCTGAACACAACCACACAATTAGATTAAAGCAAATAGAAGATTAGAAATTCCATTGAGAAAACAGATGGTTTATAATAAACTGGGGAAATCCTACATTATAATATTTTTTTATACAAATATTGATTTTAAACATATTTAGATTATAATCTATTATGGGTGTAGTTTACTTGTCAATATAACCTCACTTTATTCCTAACTAAAATATCCTCATTAAAGTGAAATTAAGTTAAAAAATAATGGAAACAATTCAATTTTCCTACAATTCCATCACAACAACACAAGCATACAAATATAGAGGTGAAGGAAACGCGCATTTGGCATTGGCTTTAAACAACAAACATATCTTGTTGATTAAAAAACAGAAATTGGATGGGAAAATTAAAGAAATCGATTATGATCTTGAATTTTATAATTGTATTATGAAACCTTTTCTGGGAAGATTTTCCGATGATGTTTTTCCGGTTGACATTGATTATGAAGAAGGGAGTAAATTGGAGAAAATATTGGAAAATGTACGACCGGGTATGTAATTAAATTGTTTGATTTGAAATGTTTTTTTCAATTCTATTTTATTATATTCTGGTATTTTATTATATTATTGCATTCTGCATTGATTAACATTTTATAGCATGAAGTAAGCGCTATTTGGATGCTTATTGGCGGGAATATATGAAATAATAAGGTTTAATATTTTACAATTTGTTCTAGGATTAGTTATAGATTAAATTTTTTTGCATTTTACTCGAAAACTTTAAACTGTGCATCTTTTTTAACTTTTTTTCAACTTGGTAAGTTGAGTTTTAGTTTCTCAATGGTAGAAACAAACACGAAATTTGCATCGTAAGTAACAGTGACGTTTTTTGCATTTTACATGAAAACTTTAAATCAATTTCTTGTTCACAAACAGTTGGATGGGTAGGCACTAAGTTTAATGATTGCGAGACAGTTCTTTCAACTTTATTAAAATTTTCATTTCACTAAAATACCGTGGGACTACCAAAATTCAATTCAATTTTTATCAAAAAGTCGCATCTAAACGCGTAAAAAACGAAAAATTTTCGACTTTTCACTCAAAAATTGAAAATTTCATTTTTTTTTTCAAAAAGTCACAGATTGCATCGAAACGCGTAAAAAACAGAAATTTTTCGACTTTTGGGTCTAAAATTGAAAATTTCAATTTTTCTCAAGATTCTTTATTTTTATTCAAATCGCGTAAAAAACGGAAAGTTTTCGACTTTTGGGTCAAAAATTGAAAATTTCAATTTTTCTCAAGATTCTTTATTTTTATTCAAATCGCGTAAAAAACGGAAAGTTTTCGACTTTTGGGTCAAAAATTGAAAATTTCAGTTTTTTTCGAAAAGTCTCAGATTGCATCGAAACGCGTAAAAAACAGAAATTTTTCGACTTTTGGGTCTAAAATTGAAAATTTCAATTTTTCTCAAGATTCTTTATTTTTATCCAAAACGCGTAAAAAGCGGAAATTTTTCGACTTTTGGGTCAAAAATTGAAAATTTCAATTTTTCTCAAGATTCTTTATTTTTATTCAAAACGCGTAAAAAACGGAAATTTTTCGACTTTTGGGTCAAAAATTGAAAATTTCAATTTTTTTTTAAGTCACAGATTGCATCGAAACTCGTAAAAAACAGAAATTTTTCGACTTTTGGGTCAAAAATTGAAAATTTCAATTTTTCTCAAGATTCTTTATTTTTATTCAAAACGCGTAAAAAACGGAAATTTTTCGACTTTTGGGTCAAAAATTGAAAATTTCAATTTTTATCAAAATGTCACAGATTGCATCGAAACGCGTAAAAAACAGAAATTTTTCGACTTTTGGGTCAAAAATTGAAAATTTCAATTTTTTTCAAAAAGTCGCAGATTGCATCGAAACGCGTAAAAAACAGAAATTTTTCGACTTTTGGGTCAAAAATTGAAAATTTCAATTTTTCTCAAGATTCTTTATTTTTATTCAAAACGCGTAAAAACGGAAATTTTTCGACTTTTGGGTCAAAAATTGAAAATTTCAGTTTTTTTCGAAAAGTCTCAGATTGCATCGAAACGCGTAAAAAACAGAAATTTTTCGACTTTTGGGTCAAAAATTGAAAATTTCAATTTTTCTCAAGATTCTTTATTTTTATTCAAAACGCGTAAAAAACGGAAATTTTTCGACTTTTGGGTCAAAAATTGAAAATTTCAATTTTTTTCAAGATTCTTTATTTTTATTCAAAACGCGTAAAAAACGGAAATTTTTCGACTTTTGGGTCAAAAATTGAAAAATTCAATTTTTTTTAAAAAGTCACAGATTGCATCGAAACTCGTAAAAAACAGAAATTTTTCGACTTTTGGGTCAAAAATTGAAAATTTCAATTTTTTTCAAAAAGTCACAGATTGCATCGAAACGCGTAAAAACTGAAATTTTTCGACTTTTGGGTCAAAAATTGAAAATTTCAGTTTTTTTCGAAAAGTCTCAGATTGCATCGAAACGCGTAAAAAACAGAAATTTTTCGACTTTTGGGTCAAAAATTGAAAATTTCAATTTTTCTCAAGATTCTTTATTTTTATTCAAAACGCGTAAAAAACGGAAATTTTTCGACTTTTGGGTCAAAAATTGAAAATTTCAATTTTTATCAAAAAGTCACAGATTGCATCGAAACGCGTAAAAAACAGAAATTTTTCGACTTTTGGGTCAAAATTGAAAATTTCAATTTTTCTCAAGATTTTTTATTTTTATTCAAAACGCGTAAAAAACGGAAATTTTTCGACTTTTGGGTCAAAAATTGAAAATTTCAATTTTTCTCAAGATTCTTTATTTTTATTCAAAACGCGTAAAAACGGAAATTTTTCGACTTTTGGGTCAAAAATTGAAAATTTCAATTTTTCTCAAGATTCTTTATTTTTATTCAAAACGCGTAAAAACTGAAATTTTTCGACTTTTGGGTCAAAAATTGAAAATTTCAGTTTTTTTCGAAAAGTCTCAGATTGCATCGAAACGCGTAAAAAACAGAAATTTTTCGACTTTTGGGTCTAAAATTGAAAATTTCAATTTTTCTCAAGATTCTTTATTTTTATCCAAAACGCGTAAAAAGCGGAAATTTTTCGACTTTTGGGTCAAAAATTGAAAAATTCAATTTTTTTTAAAAAGTCACAGATTGCATCGAAACGCGTAAAAAACAGAAATTTTTCGACTTTTGGGTCAAAAATTGAAAATTTCAATTTTTCTCAAGATTCTTTTTTTTATTCAAAACGCGTAAAAAACGGAAATTTTTCGACTTTTGGGTCAAAAATTGAAAATTTCAATTTTTATCAAAAAGTCACAGATTGCATCGAAACGCGTAAAAAACAGAAATTTTTCGACTTTTGGGTCAAAAATTGAAAATTTCAATTTTTCTCAAGATTCTTTATTTTTATTCAAAACGCGTAAAAACGGAAATTTTTCGACTTTTGGGTCAAAAATTGAAAATTTCAGTTTTTTTCGAAAAGTCTCAGATTGCATCGAAACGCGTAAAAAACTGAAATTTTTCGACTTTTGGGTCAAAAATTGAAAAATTCAATTTTTTTTAAAAAGTCACAGATTGCATCGAAACGCGTAAAAAACAGAAATTTTTCGACTTTTGGGTCAAAAATTGAAAATTTCAATTTTTCTCAAGATTCTTTTTTTATTCAAAAAGCGTAAAAAACGGAAATTTTTCGACTTTTGGGTCAAAAATTGAAAATTTCAATTTTTCTCAAGATTCTTTATTTTTATTCAAAACGCGTAAAAAACGGAAATTTTTCGACTTTTGGGTCAAAAATTGAAAATTTCAATTTTTATCAAAAAGTCACAGATTGCATCGAAACGCGTAAAAAACAGAAATTTTTCGACTTTTGGGTCAAAAATTGAAAATTTCAATTTTTCTCAAGATTCTTTATTTTTATTCAAAACGCGTAAAAACGGAAATATTTCGACTTTTGGGTCAAAAATTGAAAATTTCAGTTTTTTTCGAAAAGTCTCAGATTGCATCGAAACGCGTAAAAAATGGAAATTTTTCGACTTTTGGGTCAAAAATTGAAAAATTCAATTTTTTTTTAAAAGTCACAGATTGCATCGAAACGCGTAAAAAACAGAAATTTTTCGACTTTTGGGTCAAAAATTGAAAATTTCAATTTTTCTCAAGATTCTTTATTTTTATTCAAAACGCGTAAAAACTGAAATTTTTCGACTTTTGGGTCAAAAATTGAAAATTTCAGTTTTTTTCGAAAAGTCACAGATTGCATCGAAACGCGTAAAAAACAGAAATTTTTCGACTTTTGGGTCAAAAATTGAAAATTTCAATTTTTCTCAAGATTCTTTTTTTATTCAAAAAGCGTAAAAAACGGAAATTTTTCGACTTTTGGGTCAAAAATTGAAAATTTCAATTTTTCTCAAGATTCTTTATTTTTATCCAAAACGCGTAAAAAGCGGAAATTTTTCGACTTTTGGGTCAAAAATTGAAAAATTCAATTTTTCTCAAGATTCTTTATTTTTATTCAAAACGCGTAAAAACTGAAATTTTTCGACTTTTGGGTCAAAAATTGAAAATTTCAGTTTTTTTCGAAAAGTCTCAGATTGCATCGAAACGCGTAAAAAACAGAAATTTTTCGACTTTTGGGTCAAAAATTGAAAATTTCAATTTTTCTCAAGATTCTTTATTTTTATTCAAAACGCGTAAAAAACGGAAATTTTTTGACTTTTGGGTCAAAAATTGAAAATTTCAATTTTTTTCAAAAAGTCACAGATTGCATCGAAACGCGTAAAAACGGAAATTTTTCGACTTTTGGGTCAAAAATTGAAAATTTCAATTTTTCTCAAGATTCTTTATTTTTATTCAAAACGCGTAAAAAACGGAAATTTTTCGACTTTTGGGTCAAAAATTGAAAATTTCAATTTTTATCAAAAAGTCACAGATTGCATCGAAACGCGTAAAAAACAGAAATTTTTCGACTTTTGGGTCAAAATTGAAAATTTCAATTTTTCTCAAGATTTTTTATTTTTATTCAAAACGCGTAAAAAACGGAAATTTTTCGACTTTTGGGTCAAAAATTGAAAATTTCAATTTTTCTCAAGATTCTTTATTTTTATTCAAAACGCGTAAAAAACGAAAATTTTTCGACTTTTGGGTCAAAAATTGAAAATTTCAATTTTTTATAAAGTCACAGATTGCATCGAAACGCGTAAAAAACAGCAATTTTTCGACTTTTGGGTCAAAAATTGAAAATTTCAATTTTTCTCAAGATTCTTTATTTTTATTCAAAACGCGTAAAAACTGAAATTTTTCGACTTTTGGGGTCAAAAATTGAAAATTTCAGTTTTTTTCGAAAAGTCTCAGATTGCATCGAAACGCGTAAAAAAACAGAAATTTTTCGACTTTTGGGTCTAAAATTGAAAATTTCAATTTTTCTCAAGATTCTTTATTTTTATCCAAAACGCGTAAAAAGCGGAAATTTTTCGACTTTTGGGTCAAAAATTGAAAATTTCAATTTTTCTCAAGATTCTTTATTTTTATTCAAAACGCGTAAAAAACGGAAATTTTTCGACTTTTGGGTCAAAAATTGAAAAATTCAATTTTTTTTAAAAAGTCACAGATTGCATCGAAACGCGTAAAAAACAGAAATTTTTCGACTTTTGGGTCAAAAATTGAAAATTTCAATTTTTCTCAAGATTCTTTTTTTTATTCAAAACGCGTAAAAAACGGAAATTTTTCGACTTTTGGGTCAAAAATTGAAAATTTCAATTTTTATCAAAAAGTCACAGATTGCATCGAAACGCGTAAAAAACAGAAATTTTTCGACTTTTGGGTCAAAAATTGAAAATTTCAATTTTTCTCAAGATTCTTTATTTTTATTCAAAACGCGTAAAAACGGAAATTTTTCGACTTTTGGGTCAAAAATTGAAAATTTCAGTTTTTTTCGAAAAGTCTCAGATTGCATCGAAACGCGTAAAAAACGGAAATTTTTCGACTTTTGGGTCAAAAATTGAAAAATTCAATTTTTTTTAAAAAGTCACAGATTGCATCGAAACGCGTAAAAAACAGAAATTTTTCGACTTTTGGGTCAAAAATTGAAAATTTCAATTTTTCTCAAGATTCTTTTTTTATTCAAAAAGCGTAAAAAACGGAAATTTTTCGACTTTTGGGTCAAAAATTGAAAATTTCAATTTTTCTCAAGATTCTTTATTTTTATCCAAAACGCGTAAAAAGCGGAAATTTTTCGACTTTTGGGTCAAAAATTGAAAAATTCAATTTTTTTTAAAAAGTCACAGATTGCATCGAAACGCGTAAAAAACGGAAATTTTTCGACTTTTGGGTCAAAAATTGAAAAATTCAATTTTTTTTTAAAAGTCACAGATTGCATCGAAACGCGTAAAAAAACAGAAATTTTTCGACTTTTGGGTCAAAAATTGAAAATTTCAATTTTTCTCAAGATTCTTTATTTTTATTCAAAACGCGTAAAAACTGAAATTTTTCGACTTTTGGGTCAAAAATTGAAAAATTCAATTTTTTTCAAAAAGTCACAGATTGCATCGAAACTCGTAAAAAACAGCAATTTTTCGACTTTTGGGTCAAAAATTGAAAATTTCAATTTTTCTCAAGATTCTTTATTTTTATTCAAAACGCGTAAAAACTGAAATTTTTCGACTTTTGGGTCAAAAATTGAAAATTTCAGTTTTTTTCGAAAAGTCTCAGATTGCATCGAAACGCGTAAAAAACAGAAATTTTTCGACTTTTGGGTCTAAAATTGAAAATTTCAATTTTTCTCAAGATTCTTTATTTTTATCCAAAACGCGTAAAAAGCGGAAATTTTTCGACTTTTGGGTCAAAAATTGAAAATTTCAATTTTTTTCAAAAAGTCACAGATTGCATCGAAACGCGTAAAAACTGAAATTTTTCGACTTTTGGGGTCAAAAATTGAAAATTTCAGTTTTTTTCGAAAAGTCTCAGATTGCATCGAAACGCGTAAAAAACAGAAATTTTTCGACTTTTGGGTCAAAAATTGAAAATTTCAATTTTTTTCAAAAAGTCACAGATTGCATCGAAACGCGTAAAAACGGAAATTTTTCGACTTTTGGGTCAAAAATTGAAAATTTCAATTTTTCTCAAGATTCTTTATTTTTATTCAAAACGCGTAAAAAACGGAAATTTTTCGACTTTTGGGTCAAAAATTGAAAATTTCAATTTTTCTCAAGATTCTTTATTTTTATTCAAAACGCGTAAAAAACGGAAATTTTTCGACTTTTGGGTCAAAAATTGAAAATTTCAATTTTTTTCAAAAAGTCACAGATTGCATCGAAACGCGTAAAAAACAGCAATTTTTCGACTTTTGGGTCAAAAATTGAAAATTTCAATTTTTCTCAAGATTCTTTATTTTTATTCAAAACGCGTAAAAACTGAAATTTTTCGACTTTTGGGTCAAAAATTGAAAAGTTCAGTTTTTTTCGAAAAGTCTCAGATTGCATCGAAACGCGTAAAAAACAGAAATTTTTCGACTTTTGGGTCTAAAATTGAAAATTTCAATTTTTCTCAAGATTCTTTATTTTTATCCAAAACGAGTAAAAAGCGGAAATTTTTCGACTTTTGGGTCAAAAATTGAAAATTTCAATTTTTCTCAAGATTCTTTATTTTTATTCAAAACGCGTAAAAAACGGAAATTTTTCGACTTTTGGGTCAAAAATTGAAAAATTCAATTTTTTTTTAAAAGTCACAGATTGCATCGAAACGCGTAAAAAACAGAAATTTTTCGACTTTTGGGTCAAAAATTGAAAATTTCAATTTTTCTCAAGATTCTTTATTTTTATTCAAAACGCGTAAAAACGGAAATTTTTCGACTTTTGGGTCAAAAATTGAAAATTTCAGTTTTTTTCGAAAAGTCTCAGATTGCATCGAAACGCGTAAAAAACGGAAATTTTTCGACTTTTGGGTCAAAAATTGAAAAATTCAATTTTTTTTAAAAAGTCACAGATTGCATCGAAACGCGTAAAAAACAGAAATTTTTCGACTTTTGGGTCAAAAATTGAAAATTTCAATTTTTCTCAAGATTCTTTTTTTATTCAAAAAGCGTAAAAACCGGAAATTTTTCGACTTTTGGGTCAAAAATTGAAAATTTCAATTTTTCTCAAGATTCTTTATTTTTATTCAAAACGCGTAAAAAACGGAAATTTTTCGACTTTTGGGTCAAAAATTGAAAATTTCAATTTTTATCAAAAAGTCACAGATTGCATCGAAACGCGTAAAAAACAGAAATTTTTCGACTTTTGGGTCAAAAATTGAAAATTTCAATTTTTCTCAAGATTCTTTATTTTTATTCAAAACGCGTAAAAACGGAAATTTTTCGACTTTTGGGTCAAAAATTGAAAATTTCAGTTTTTTTCGAAAAGTCTCAGATTGCATCGAAACGCGTAAAAAACAGAAATTTTTCGACTTTTGGGTCTAAAATTGAAAATTTCAATTTTTCTCAAGATTCTTTATTTTTATCCAAAACGCGTAAAAAGCGGAAATTTTTCGACTTTTGGGTCAAAAATTGAAAATTTCAATTTTTCTCAAGATTCTTTATTTTTATTCAAAACGCGTAAAAAACGGAAATTTTTCGACTTTTGGGTCAAAAATTGAAAAATTCAATTTTTTTTAAAAAGTCACAGATTGCATCGAAACGCGTAAAAAACAGAAATTTTTCGACTTTTGGGTCAAAAATTGAAAATTTCAATTTTTCTCAAGATTCTTTATTTTTATTCAAAACGCGTAAAAACGGAAATTTTTCGACTTTTGGGTCAAAAATTGAAAATTTCAGTTTTTTTCGAAAAGTCTCAGATTGCATCGAAACGCGTAAAAAACGGAAATTTTTCGACTTTTGGGTCAAAAATTGAAAAATTCAATTTTTTTAAAAAGTCACAGATTGCATCGAAACGCGTAAAAAACAGAAATTTTTCGACTTTTGGGTCAAAAATTGAAAATTTCAATTTTTCTCAAGATTCTTTTTTTATTCAAAAAGCGTAAAAACCGGAAATTTTTCGACTTTTGGGTCAAAAATTGAAAATTTCAATTTTTCTCAAGATTCTTTATTTTTATTCAAAACGCGTAAAAAACGGAAATTTTTCGACTTTTGGGTCAAAGATTGAAAATTTCAATTTTTATCAAAAAGTCACAGATTGCATCGAAACGCGTAAAAAACAGAAATTTTTCGACTTTTGGGTCAAAAATTGAAAATTTCAATTTTTCTCAAGATTCTTTATTTTTATTCAAAACGCGTAAAAACGGAAATTTTTCGACTTTTGGGTCAAAAATTGAAAATTTCAGTTTTTTTCGAAAAGTCTCAGATTGCATCGAAACGCGTAAAAAACGGAAATTTTTCGACTTTTGGGTCAAAAATTGAAAAATTCAATTTTTTTTTAAAAGTCACAGATTGCATCGAAACGCGTAAAAAACAGAAATTTTTCGACTTTTGGGTCAAAAATTGAAAATTTCAATTTTTCTCAAGATTCTTTTTTTTATTCAAAAAGCGTAAAAAACGGAAATTTTTCGACTTTTGGGTCAAAAATTGAAAATTTCAATTTTTTTCAAAAAGTCACAGATTGCATCGAAACGCGTAAAAACGGAAATTTTTCGACTTTTGGGTCAAAAATTGAAAATTTCAATTTTTCTCAAGATTCTTTATTTTTATTCAAAACGCGTAAAAAACGGAAATTTTACGACTTTTGGGTCAAAAATTGAAAATTTCAATTTTTATCAAAAAGTCACAGATTGCATCGAAACGCGTAAAAAACAGAAATTTTTCGACTTTTGGGTCAAAATTGAAAATTTCAATTTTTCTCAAGATTTTTTATTTTTATTCAAAACGCGGTAAAAAACGGAAATTTTTCGACTTTTGGGTCAAAAATTGAAAATTTCAATTTTTCTCAAGATTCATTATTTTTATTCAAAACGCGTAAAAAACGGAAATTTTTCGACTTTTGGGTCAAAAATTGAAAATTTCAATTTT